>RJWH01000674.1:188014-505426 GCA_004363575.1 Solenodon paradoxus
GGGGGGGGGGGGGGGGGGGGGGGGGGGGGGGGGCGGGGCGCGGCTCAGATATACAGAGACTAGCAAAGGGGCCAGACTGGGAAGCAGAGTGAGCTAGGAGGAAGAGAGGGTTTCACATAGCTAAGGAGGTCCTCACAGACAGCAGGTGGGGTTGGGGGAGGGAAAGTGGGACTGGAATGGGGTTGAATGGAAGTGGGAGGAGCAAGTAGGGCCAGCAGGAAGGCTACAGCCTTCCTTGCCCCCTGCCTCTTTCCTTTTCTCCATCTCAGTCTGGGAGGCTCTAATTAGCCCTTCCAATTCCTTAAAAAGAAGCCAACACCATGCTGAGCTTCCCAGAGAGGGGCAGGTGAGAAAGGAGGGGGTCCAGCTCATTTGACCAGGCCCCTTTCTTGGGATCACTCTCACCTCCCAACCCAGCCCCACCCAGATGCTGAGCAGCAGTGCACAGGCTCCTGTGGCCTCTCCCAGACGCCCCTGAGTGCTGAAGCTCGGGTGTGCCCTGGCCTGAGTTTATTTCTGCATATGGGATGTGGGCCTGAGATTTCAGGGCGGGGAGCTGGGGATGATCACATCAACCCCACCTTGGATGGACTCACCCACATGGGCCCCAAACTCATTTATGAGGCCCCTTCTTTGGCTTCAGCTGTCTTCATAGTCAAGTGGGACTGTGTCTTGGCACAGCATAGATGCTCAACTATTAAAGCTTGTTGCCGAGCTGAGGCAGCCCCTCCCCCAAAAAAAACAGCAACTCCAAGAGAGAGGGAAGTGGGTAAAGGGACAAGAAGTCTCTTCAGTGCTTGCAGACTAGTCTGCACTCGAATGGGCAACCTAGGATGAGGCTTTGCTTCTTCCTTTTCCCCTCTTCCCCCTCTGGCTGAGCCTCCACCTCCCCAGGAGGAACCCCAGGCTGCAGGAATCAGCTGACTATAAGAGCCACACTCAACCACTTAACTGGAGAACAAATACAGAGCCAGAGAAGAGGTTTTCTGGGATCTGCCACTTTGGAGCTTCAAATCTCAAAATAAACCTCCGGTCTCAAGGTCCTAGACATTATTGGAGAGCTCAGCAACTCACGCAAGGCCTGTTGTGAGGCTTCAGGCAGAGGGTCAAGGCCAGAGGCACAAGCCAGTGCAGACCTGCCTCCCTCTTCCCCCTCTCCCATGCTGGGCTTGGGGAACCAGAAGAGCAGTCACTGATTTGGGACCCACATTCCGGGCTAGAGGCTTCTGCATGGAGTCAAGTTGTTACTAATGGAGCACCTGCTGTATGCCCAGCACTGGCCAGGGCATCCTAAATGACAAAGAAATGGTGAAAAGGGTCTCACTCCTAAGGCATTCCCATGTGAATAGAGCAGAGCCATCTGAGGGTGGGACACTAGAGCTCAGGGCTGCATGCTGCATATAGAGTAGAAGTGTCAGCAGAGACCTGAGGAAGAGTCCAGAACCCTCCTCCCCCAATGCCTGTACACTCCCGGTGGGGGGGCCTCCAGCAGGACAGCAGTGCCAAGTCTCCCTTCTTTCTCAAAGTGGCACCATAGCCTCCCACCCTCTCTAAAGTGTGTGCCCACTGGAGAAGGGCCCCTCCTACCCTTGATTTCTCACCTCAGGCTCTGCTTCCCCCATGGGGCCACCAAGAGTTAAGAGTCATTATTCTCTTGCTCTATTCTTAGCTGTGTGTGGCTGAATGACATTGAATTTTTATTGGCCATTGGACAGGAATGGAGGTGAGCTGGGGAACAGGGGTGTGGGTAAATAGCTCTTACTCCACCCAGGATGCCCCCCCCCCCCAGAAGGCCCCCCTCCCTGGCCTGTTTGGTGATGACCTTCTGTCTTACCCCGTGGGTGGGAGGTGGTGTGGATGGTAACAAGCAGAGAGAAAGGCCAAGAAGGGGCTGGGGGAGGTTTGGATGGGAGTCAAGGAATTCCTGAGCCTGCTGCTTGCACAGGGGCCCTGAGATGCCTTTCCTGAGATTTCTTTAAAACCAAGGCAAGTTTCATTTGACAGGAGGCCAGGTTTACACCAGCCTTGCTGCCCTTACCTCTGTGTCTCCCTCCCCAGCCACTCCATGCAGGTGTCTTGGGAAGAGAAGGGAACTCAACTTGTCAGGGGGTTGGGGTAGGGATGTGCTTTGTACACAGCCCCACCGACTTTTCCTTGGTTTTTATGAGCTCCCAGGCAAAGCAGGGAACATATCTCAAAGAGGCCAGGCCAACAGGGCCTTGGAGGGAAGGAATATTTAGCCTGACACCCAGGAAGGGGACTTGGGGGGACATCGTTAGAGACAGGGACCTTCTTCCTCCCAGTTTGTGGCCAAACAAATTGCTCCCGGAGGGGCCTGGGAGAGAGGAAAAGAGGGAGCTGAGGGGCAGAGGAGGGACTGGAGGAGGCTGGGGAGGCGGGACTACAGGGGCGGGGCAAGGGGGTCTGGAGCCTTTTAGCACTTCAGCTGTAATCAGACTGGAGCCAGGCGGTGGGCGGGCGGCCGGCCATCCCGGGCGGGTGGCCCAGGTTCTGTGTGAGGCCAGCGGGTGTGCTGGGATCCTGGGTGGTCACTGACCAGCCTCTCCCCAGGGGAGGGTGGTTCCCACTTTGCCCCCAGCCACCCCTCCCAATCAGCTTGTATCAAATAGTCTTAAGCCTTGAGCATCGAGTCCTCGTTCTCTCTCCACCACCTGCTCTGGGCCCCCAGAATGATCTGGAAGCAAAGTTTGCTTCCATTAGATACAAATCTGCAAAGCCCACTACCTGCCTCCTCCCTACTCTACCTCATTCAGTTGCCTGGCCTCTTGCTCTCTCCTTGTCTTTCCTCTGTGTCTCCATGTCTGGGTCTGTCTTTCTGCTTCAGACTTGTCATTCTGTGTCTGCTCCTAGCTGTGTTTGTCTTCATTTGTTTCTCAGTGTCTATGCCTGCTTCGCCTCCTCTGACTGAATCTTGGTCTCCAGATCAGTCTTTGTCTCTCCCTGTCTCTTGGTATATGTGTCTGTCTCTTTCCATCTCTCTCTCTGTCTCCCTTCCCCTCCCCTCCCTCTCTTCTTTCACTTCTTCCTAGTTCTGTGTCTTTTCTGACTCTGTGCCTTTCTCAGTGTGTTTCTTGTACTCTCTGTGTGTACCTTTGTTTTTTCTCTTTGTTTCTCTCTCTCTTCCTCACACCTTCCACTGCAGCCCCTGTAACACATGCAAAATGCCCGGAATGGGAAGAAATCAGGAAACCTGAGTTTTCCCCCTCGCCAGGCACTATTTGCGTAACTCTAAGTCACTCTCCCACTCCTGGCTTCAGTTTCCTCGTGGGTGAGGAAATAAGGGGGTGAGCTCGTTCCCTGTGTGGGGTCCTCTTTATGTCTTTATCACTTATGTTTCTTCTAGCACAGCCCATTCTGTTATTCTCTGAGGCCTCTGCTTCTCTGCTCCCTGAAGTTAGTTAGGGCTCCAGCATCTTTTGGAGCCCAGTGGGGAGGATTCTCTGACAATATCAACTGAAGACGTGGCCCCCAAAGGAGGACTCTTCACTGCCTCACTCCTTCAACACCAGGATAGACAAGGTCCCTTTCTGGGGCCATGTCTGGGATACAAACCAGATTTGCTCATCTCTTTAATCCTCTTTGTGCTGGGGCCTCTGCCAGGCAAGGACACCCACAGTGCAGAGTAAGGGTGAGTGGGCTGTGTGTGTGTGTGTGTGTGTGTGTGTGTGCAAATTCTTGGAGAAGGCAGGGCATGCAAGGATCTCCTCTGGCCCTTAGCCCCTCCTTCCTGAAAAGCCCAAATCAACAGCCCAGTCTGATCCCCCATCTTCTTCTCTACGGGGTCTCTAGGATTGGAGAAATCATCCCAGCTATCCTCTATATTCCTGCACAGCTCCCAACCCACCTCCACACATACCCATGACCTGTGTGCATATATTCCTCTCCTGTTATTACAGAAGCGTCTTTCCATCCCTTCTTGAACAGCCAGGAGTGTCTGGGAACTGGGAAAGTGGGGGAGGGAAGGAGAACAGCCCCCCCACCCCCTCAGGCTTCACACTCCCAAGTTGGAGGCTGCCAGCCCCTCTGAAGTTTCCTTTGGAGAGGTCTTTCTGGGCTGATAAGATCAAAGCATTCCCTCTGCCAAATCATTACCTTATTTTCAAGGCAATTACAGAACTTATTGTATCAATTAGCCTGGTCTCTCCAGCTGCAGAGGTTTATCTCTGCTGTGCGTTTTGCAGAAGAGTCTGTTGGGCCCAGTCAGCCAGACCAGCAGGGGAGGGCGGGGAGCAGGGCCCAGGCCCAGGGAGCTGTCCGCTGGCTTTCAGCAGGCACACGCGGGTGGCGGCACCCTCGCCGCGCTTCCGAGGGAAGAGCCGCCAGTCCCTCCTGGCGTGTCCCGCCAGCTGCAGGGGCACTTCTTTTCGCCCGCACACCTCTACGCGTGGTGGGGCACCCAGGTGGGTCAACAGATCCTGGGATGAGGAAGAGCTCTCTCCGGCCAGGCGGGGTCGGGTCGGGACCGGGGCCTCTAGGAGGTGAGCACTGAGCCGCAGCCCAGAAGCCCGCCCCTTCGCGACTCGCGGCTCTGGGTGGCTCACTGTGGGCCGTGCGCCCCGCCGTGGCGTTTGCTGGAAAGACACAGCAGGTTGAGCGGAGTCTCCGCGGGGCTCCGGCCGTTTCAGACGGAGAGAAAACTTTGGTCCAGAGTGCGGAGTGCTTGGCATGGAAGAAGTGGGGGTGCGGGAGTGGCTTCCTTTGCTTCTGCCCTGCCTGCAACTCATTCTGCCGCCACACCTGGTGTGAGGTCAGGTCTCTTAGAGCAACGCTTCTCAAATTTGTTGGTCTCAGGATTCTTTTCCACTCATAAAAATGATCAAGAACCCCCAGAGAGCTCTGTTATGTTTAAATATAACCCAAAGTATAAAATAACCACACACGAATCCATACTGATTCAAATAAAATGATTAAATAAATAAATACCTTGGGTTTTGAGTCAAATCTCCCATGAAGAATTTCAAATAATTCTGTAGATACTTTACCCTTAAGGCGGTAGAGTATAACTCTCTGCTTCTAAATTGCGAGTCACAGGAGGTGACTTCTCTCCAAAGAGGGGGAGAAGAGTGACCTTACAGTGGAGAAACCTGACCTGACCCCAGTCATGATCAAGGTCAGCATCAGCAGTGATAAGTGAAGTTGAGTCCATGTACTCTTCAAATGAGGTGATGAGACTGATTCGCTCTGACTTTCCTCCCCACGGGTAAAGTCTAATGATAAGAAAAACATCAGATAAATTCCATCAGAGGACGATTCTATAACATATCTGGACAGTACTCAGAACAGTGGAAAATCAGAGAAACTCTTACAGTCAAAAGGCACCTAAAGAGACAAGTCAACTAAATGTAATGTTTCCTGGATGGGGTCTTGGAAAAGAAAAGCAACATTAGGGAAGCACTGAAGTATGGATTTTAGTAATAACAATATATACATTTTAGTTCATTAATTGTGGCAAATGTACCGTGCATTTTTTAAGGTAAGTAAGATATTATTAAGGATGTGAGGCATAGGGACACTTTATTGTATCCTACTAATTTTTCTGTAAATCTAAATCTGTTCTAAAAATACTATTTGCTTTAAAAGGTTTAAATATTTATATATTTTAGTTATTTTTAAATCAGAGGTAATAAGCACAATACTTTTTATATGAATACAATGTTTCATGAAAGGTATGGTTTCCAAAAAAGAAATGGTGAGAAGAATGATATTATGTGACATTTTGGCAAATACCTTTAAGCTCTGGTTTAGCAGTAGAACTTTCCTATCTGCTTCTACCTTCAATCTGCTGTGACTGTACACGTCTGTCATGTAGACCATGGAAAACGCCACCATATACTGTGAGCACATGAGGCTGAGAAGGACAAATTACATCTTTGTATTATTATGAACCTCTTCGAGAACGATTGCTTTCCCAATCTCATCCATTAGCTAGATCCCCAGTTTGAAATTCTGAGTTTTGACATCTCTTCTGAGTTACCAGATTGCATCTGTCACCACACCTTCATCTTCCCCTCAATTATTCTACCCTTTTAACATGACCATCATTCCTCTAATCATAGTAGCTCTATGGAATGAGCAAAATTCTGCGATTTTCACTCTACTAATTTATTTAGTAAATGTTGTCCCTCTCATTTTCCTAAATAGCCAACAAGTATCACAACCCTTATAATAGCAAATGTGTAATAAATGATTATTGAGTGAATACAATTCTGGAGCCTGAGCTCCTTCTTTCTGATGAAATCCCCTTGTCCTTATAAACCAACCTGAGTTTTCATCATGCAGTGATCACAATGTGATTTAGAAACTTTGCTGTTTGCTTTGTTTTAGCAAAGGTTAGTTTATCTCATTGCCACAGTCAGGAAAACTCACTTTGTCTAAGAGTACACCTTTAGAGCAGCTTCCCGACTTCTTCAGAAATTAGGTTTGGGGACATTTCAGTCTCAGTAGGGATGTTCCTGTCCACAGCATGATCTCCATGAACCCCTCTGTCCCCAAGTAATCAACACCATTGGTCAACTTTGGGCAAGTAGCTCTTGGAGCTGGAGTCTCCCAAGGATCCAGGATCACTGTCAATTTCTGAGCCACCTTGGATGTGCTGGTCTGTTTTCCCAACACCATTTGTTGAGAAGAGTTTCCTTTCTCCACTGTATGTTTTTGGCTTCTTTGTTGTAGATCAAGTGATCATATATGTATGAGTTTATTTTGGGGGATTAATTTCTGTTTCACTGATCTGTATGTATATCCGTTTTTATTCTATACCATACTGTTTTGATTACTATTGCTTAGTAGTACAGTTTGAACCCGGGAGGGTTCTATCTCCATTTTCCTTTATTTTTTAATGATTCCTTTGCAATTTTTGTGATTCCATACAAGTTTTAGAATTTTTGTCCTATTTCCTTGAAAAATATTAATGGAATTTTGATAGCTATCGCTGTCTTTTACTTTAGGTAATATGACAATGTTAATTGTTTCCATTCATGAGCATGAATGTTGTTCAATATTTTTGGATCTTCTATTTTTTTAACAACATCTTATAATTTTCATTGTTCGGGTCTTTCATCTCCTTTGCTAAGTTTATTTCTAAGTATTTAAATATTTTGAAAGTAAAAGTGCCATCAACCATCAAGATTGAAGGCGAGTAGGCAAGCAGGCCTGAAGAGGGAGGAAGAAGAAGCATTTTATTTATTTTTATTTAGTTGTACATCTTGGTTGTTCTTCCCAGCCCAGGACATAAACTCAGGTCCTTGAGATGTATGTGGACTCTGGTCGGCTGGAGGCAGTTGATCAAACTGCTACTTCACCAAGGCGCACCAAGTATTTAAATCTTTTTGATGTGATTAAAAATGGGATTTCTTTGTTTTTATCTCATCGTTTGCATATAAAATGCAACAGATGTTCATATATTAATTCTGTAGCCTGCTACTTTACTATATTCATTTAATAATTCTATCAGTTTTTTTTGTGAAATCTTTAGGGTTTGTTCCTTCTAGTCCCATATTATCGAGAGGTCTTATCATTGATTTTTCTTTTAATATTCCACGTATAAGTGATACCATATGGTATTTGTTGAAATAGCTTCTTTGTGGGATGTATTTTCAAAGATTTTGCCCATTTTTTAATCAAACTTTTCATTTTCTTTTTGGTGAATTTTAAGAGTGACACATAAAAAGTGTATTTATAGGTGACAGGTACAAAAGTGATGTGTAAAACTTAGAATGTGCTGTCTGATATTTTAGCTATTATTTATATTTACTCTGTACTTTTTTGAATGCCTACTGAGTGTAAGGCTCTGACAGTTACTACTGCCCTCAAGGATCCTCCAGTCTATTGGGAAGGAGAAACACAGTGTAATTTAACACACGTGGAAAGTGCTATGTCTGTTCAATAGATGAAGGAGTAATTTCAAGGATGGCTGTTGGCAGCCAGGGAGATCTTTCCAGAAGAGGTAGATTTTGACTAAGCCCTTGAAAGATGGGTAGGATTTGATATGCAAAAATGGGGAATTAGCATTTCAGATGTGGGAAATGTCAGTATCATTTATAACTTATAAATGTATAAATTATTTGAGAACAACGGGATTTGTTATTCTTTTACCTCTCTCTTTAATCCTCCTTCATTCACACTTGACAGAATATCTTTGCTCTGTGTTTCACTGAAAATAGAAGCACTCCTCTCAACTTCTTCCTCAGGGCAAGGAGGTAAATCCCAAAACTGATCTTTATCTGGACCCTGGATTCCCTTCTCTCCCAACTCCTCTTGGACTTCCCGCCAACGGGGACCCCCATCTCCTGAGGTGTGTTTGTTGTTGTTTTTTTTTTTTATTGTGGTTTAGACCTCATGTGTAGAGAGTTGAGTTAATTATGCTTATAATTTATTAATACATAATCATCATCAAACTGTGTAATATCACTCTTTTGTTAGTTTCTTTACTCCTTTTATCCTTTCCCCACTCCTTTTCTCTTCCTTAGTTCCATAGGCATCCAATCAATGCACTTGAAATATGCCTTTGTGTATAATATATATGTATATATACTTATACACACATAAAACATATAAGAATATGTATCTACTGTTTTTGTGTTTTCTCGTTTTCAGTTTTTATATTGTATATTGTAATACACATCTTGCATTATTTAGGTTTCTAGCAGTAACAAGCAATCCTAAAATCTCAGTAGCTTATAACATTTATTTCTTGCTCATATTACATTGATGATTATGGGTCAGAGGTTGAAGTTCTCTTCCATTTTCTTACTTTAAGACCTAGGCTGAAGAAAACAGGCCCCTTTGATGGATGTACTATCTTTTGCAAAATAAAATGGCAAAAGAGTTGGCAGATTTTGTGACGCTTCTTAAAACTTCAGCTTGGACAGGTCATGTTTCACATCTGCTCCTACAAGTCATACCCAAACCTAACAATGGGTTGAGGAAGTATACTTATTGGGAACACTGGCACTGTCACAGGTGGATGGATAATCCTCTTAAAGGGAATAAATTGCTGAGAACAAAAATACAACTGATCTTAAACCTCTTTTTTTGACCCCCACACCATTATATTTTAAAATATCTATTCTTGTTACTACAAAGACACCATAGCTCATTGCTTATCTAAGCACTGCCCTGTGGTCCATCATGCCATGTTCTGCGCTGTATCCCATATATGACACTAACCATTCTCCCAGTGATGAACATCTAGGTAACCCGAGCCAGTGCTTTTCGTGAATGCCTCCCCAAACATCTTTCTACATGACCATTAAGTGTGCAAATTTATATAGCATTGCTGGGTTTCATGATGCTTGCATTCTACCAGCAGTGAATGGAAGTTCCCATTTTCTCTCATTCTTGAAAGCAGTTGGTAGTTTCCAAATTTTTTATGCTAGTTATTCCATAAAAGCTGTATATCTTTATTGTTTTAATGTGCATTCATCTGATGATCAGTGAGTTTGTCTCTGCACAGTTGAGGTTTCTTTCTTGTGATTTGCCCTTTTGTTAATTTTTAAAATTAGACTTCAGGAGTTCTTATTGATTTACAGAAGTTCCTTTTCTATTTTCGTAACTCTATGACAGTTTTCATTATTGCATTTATTTTCTGAGTGCAATGTCTGTTAATTTTATCTATTTTTTTCTTCACTGGACAGAAATCCTTAATTTTGATGTAGCCAGACCTGTCAATTTTTGTCTCATGGTTTTGTACTTCTTGGATTTTTAGATAAGGAAGTCTTTCCTTATCTAAAGAGCACATAAATATTCCTTTGCATTTTCTTCAATTAGATTTTACAGTTTTATATTTTACACTTTAATTTTTATTCTGTCTAGATTTGCTTTTACATATGGTTCTAAGTCTGACTTTATTTTTTTTTCTTCTCATATAGTAAACCATCCCATCTCTACATTTTAAAATATGTCTCTGTAACCAAGTACTCCTGGTCCATAAATAAACTAGCTTTTTTTTCAATTGTATCTCAAAACTTTCTTTTAAACCTAGTTATCCTTGTCTAACCTTAACCTCTAAAGTTATTGAAAATGTAGTCTATATTCTCCATTAAGGAGAACTCCAATTTTTTTCATCTTAATTTATTTCTTAATATGCTATAATCTGGTTTCAGCACCCAAAAGTATATTTGGAATTGCTTAAATATTCATTATGCGATGTCTCCCAACTGCAAGACTTGGTGATCTATTTTAATCCTACATTTGCCTTTATTCACTTTTCCATAGTTTATTAAACTATTGTCTTTTTTTGTTCAACATGCTTCTTTTGAGATTTGTCCATGTTGTTGCATGGATTGATGATTCTCATTCTTTTCTTTCTTTTTTTTTGCTGAGTAGTATTCCAGTATAAGGATATACCACAGTTTGTTTATACATTCATTCATTGAGAGATATTTGGGTAATTTCTAGTATTTGGCTCTTACACATAAACCTGATAAGAACACTATTTATAGTCTTTGTATAGACATATAGTTTCAATGTGGGGGAGTAAATACCTAGGAGTCGGAGGTAAATCCTAGGTAGGTAGGTGCATGTTTAACTCCTAAAGAAACTACCAAACTATTTTTCAGAGTTGTACCATTTATATTCACAAGAACATCTCCAATTGCTCTAAATCCTCATCAACATGTAGTATGGAGACTTATTTTCAATTTAGGCATTTTAATATACGTGTAGCAATATCTCATTATGGTTTTAACTTGCATTTCCCTAATGACAAATTATGGTGAGTATGTGTTCATTTACTTATTTGCCTAAAAAAATCTTATTTTTTGAAGTATCTAGTGAAATATTTCTCCCACTTTATTTGGTTTGTTTTCTTACTATTGAGTTTTGAGAGTTCTTTATATATTTTGGATATAAGTCCTTTATTAGATATGTGGTTTGAAAATAGGCTCTTCTGTCAATGACTTGTCTTTCCATTCCCTTAAGTGTCTTTCAAAGAGCATAAGATTTGAATTTTGAAAAAGTCCAAGTGATAAATTTTTTTCTTTATTAATTGTACTTTCATTAATATATCAAGAAATATTTTCTTTTTCTAAGCCAAGGTCACAAAGATATTCTCCGATGTTTTCTTCCAGATTTTTAGTTTTAGGTTTTACAGTTTGGCATATAATAAACCTTGCATTAACTTTTGTATATGGTGCAAGGCATGAGTCAAATTTTGATTTTTGATATAGATATTCAATCGTTTCAACATCATTTGTTGAAAAGACTATCACTTCTTCATTGAATTGCTTTTGCATCTTTGTAAAAAAAAAAGTCACATAATATTTGAGGGTCTGTTTCTAGACTATTCTGTTTTATTGATCTTTTTATCATCATGCTAGTAGCACACCGCCTTAATGACTGTAATTGTATAAGAAGTCTTGAAATAAAGTAGTGACATTTTTCAATTTTGTTCTTATTATGAAAATTGATTTGACAATGTTAGGTTCTTTGCATTTCTGTAAACATTTTGGAATGATCAATTTCTACAAAAAATCATGTTGAAATAAGAATTCATAGCCAGAGCAATTAGGTAAGATGAAGAAGTAAATCCAAATTTGAAAAGAAGTATTAAAAACTATCACTATTTGCAGAAGACATAACATCTAGAGAACCCTAAAGACTCCATAAAAAACTATTAGAATAAATCAGTACAGTAAAGTTGCAGGCTACAGTATTAATATACAAAAACCTGTTGCATTTTACATGCAAACAATGAGATAGAAGAAAAAGAAATGAAGAAAAAAATCTCATTTATAAGTACATCAAAATATGTAAATACTTAGGAATAAATCTACCAAAGAACGTGAAACACCTGTTCAGTGAAAACTATAAAATTTGTTAAAAGAAATAGAAGAAGATACAGAGAGATAAAAGATATTCCATGCTCATGTTTGGGAAGAATTAGCATTGTTAAAATGACCATTTTACCTAAAAGCAATAGACATATTTAATGCAATCCCTACCAAAATGCCATTGACATTTTTCAAGGAAATAGAACCAAAAATTCTAAAATTTATATGGAATGAGAAAGACCCAAAACAGCCAAAGCAATCATGGCAAAAAGAATAAAAGTGGACATCTGACACTCCTGTTTTTGAATTACACTACAAAGTGATAATAATACAGTATGGAGCTGGAATAAAAGCAGACATACAGATCAATGGAATAGAATTGAGTACCCAGAAAGAAGCTTGCATAGCTATGTTCAGTTAATTTACAACAGAGTCAAGAGCATAAATTGGAGAAAGGAAAGTCTTTTAAACAAACGGTTTTGGGAAAACTGAACAGCCACTTGTAAGAAGAATGAAACTAGATCACTCTCTAACACTATACAAAGATTTGTTCAAAATAGATTAGAGAGTTGTATGTAAAATCAGAAACCACAAAATATGTAGAAAAAAACATAAGCAATACATTCCATGGCAGAGGCTTTTGGAAAGTTGAATCTAGCAGCAAAGAAAAACAAAAATAAACTAATGGGACTACATCAAAATAAAAAGTTTCTGCACAGTGAAAGAAACTATCGTCAAAATAAAAATGAATAATGAAAAGATACCCTACCGAATGTGAGAAGATATTTGCTCATCATACACCTGACAAGTGATTAATACCCAGAATTTATAAAGAACTCATAAAACTCAACAACAGAATAATAAACAAATTTAAAATGGGTAGAAAATTCAAATTGACGCTTCTCCAAAGAAGACATACAGATGACTGACAGGCACATGAAAAGACATTCCAATCTCATGTTATTAGGAAAACGCAAATTAAAACCACAGTGAGGTATCACCTCACACCTGTGAAAATGGCTATTATCCAAAAGACTGGAAACAACAAGTGCTGGCTGAGATTCTGAGAAAAGGGGTCTCATACATTATTGGTGGGAATGTAAATTGGTACAATCATTATGGAAGCAACATGGAGGTTCTTCAAGAAACCGAGAATGAAAATTGTATGATTCCATTATCCCACTGCTGGGTATTTAATGGAAAAACACAACACTAATTGAAAGAGATACATGCACCTTGTTTATTACGGGCTATTTACAAAAGCCAAGAAATGGAAACTAAGTCCCTTTCCACAGATGAATGGATAAAGAAGATATGACACACACACACACACACACACACACACACACACACACACACACTGAAATACAACTCTGTGGCAAATCTTGCCAATTGGGACAACATGGATGGAACTAGAGGGGATTATGTTAGACAAATCCTGGATGATCTCACTCATATGCGGAATACAAAGAAATAAAACAGCTAGACTGAAAATAAAATAAAACAAAAACTAACCCTAGGACATTGACAACAGAAGGAAGGTAACTGTAGGGGAAGGGGGGCTGGGGAATGGGAGGAAAAGGTCATGGGGCTCCAGTGATACATGGTGGAGGACTCTTAAAAATTTGCTGTGGGTGCAGTGTGTTCTCCTGTATTTGATGAAGATTGAACCTGCATGTCTAACACTTACATTGTTTTGTGTATCAAAGCTACCTCAAGGATGAGAAAGAGGAAGAGAAGGGTTGGTCTTCTTTCTTAATGGTGGCAGATGCCAAAGAGATGAAGGAGTTGGAAGGGGAGGCAGGAGAAGCAGGTTCACAGGAGTAACTTTATGGAAACACATCATAATCTCTGTTTGACTTTTTTGCTTTTCATTTCTCTAAAAAAGTTTCTAGATGTGCCCTGGTGGAGTACCAGTTAGGTTAGCCTCCTTCATAGGAGTGCGGTCCACATACATCCCAAGGATGTGTCCTGGGTCTAGGAGGAGCAACCAATGTGAACAACTAAATAAAAATAAAAATAAAATGCTCCTTCCTCCTCTCTTACCCTGCCTGCCTGCTCAACTTCATTCCTGCCAGCACATTTCTATGAAAGAAAAACAAAGGTTCTACTGTTCCAATCTCTCTTCCAGTGTTTGCTTTAGTTCAGCCTTCTATCATAGAAGACCCATGGCTTAAAGGAGTCAAATGCAGTCTTGAATAACTGGAACCCTTCCTCTAGATTGTCTAATGCCAATTTGTTTTCTGGAACTGCTGCTTCTCCTTCCTGGCCCTGGCTGGGAAGCGCTCATCTCCATGACATCATCTTCTGTTAATTCCACTGATGTGGAGTCTGTGGGACCCACCCCAGTTTAATCTAGTATTTAAGCGCCAACTGTGTTCACTGAGCACCTCCAGGCCGCTCACCGTTCCAGGAGATACGTAATACTAATAACCATCGTGCCGAGTGCTGACTTACGACGGCACTATTTGAAGGCTTGCTCATTGAAGGCTCACAACAATCCTGCCGGTTGTTTTCTATTATCAGTCCTCTACATAGTTTGTGCTTTCATCCCTGTCTTAGGCACAGGGACTACGGTGTGCCCTGGACTTTGCGATCTGAGTTCACTTAGCCCTGGCATGGGCTGGGGGGATGTGGGGGGCGCTCCTGCCCCCAGCAGCCTCCCTGAAGCCGGTACCTTCTTGCTCGCTCACCGGTCCTTTCCCAGGAAGAATCACTGCGACTTCAACACGAGGGGGCGCCAGCGCCCCAGCGAAGGGCGGGGCTGCCTTGGCCCGGCCGCGCAGACCCGGGCTCACTTTCACCTGCTCCTTTTCACAAAGGCGGCAAACTGCCCACTACTCATTTTGTGCCAGACACTTGCCTGCTTTATCTCATTTACTTCTCACACAACCCTAAGAGGGAGGCTCTCAAATCTTCATCTCACTGATGATGAAATGGGAGCTAGCAGACGTTGGCTGACTTGCCCGAAGTCTACTGAGAATGACGAGCTCTTGTTCTCAATGATTTATCCTACTTTTGCGTCCCCATGTCTTATAAACCCAGCATATATGTGCCCCTACCAACGCAAACCAGCGTCCTTCCGCTGTCAGATGATTACAGTGTCACTTCTCCAGGGCAGATGACCTTCTTCGCTGAACGTCTTAGGCACCGTGGGACCCCGTCCCCCGCGTGGGCACCTGATTTGTCCTGCCCAGCGCTGCCCTGAGATGTCACCTCGGAGACACTGCTCCCTCATCCGTGTAACTTCCAGCCCTTAGCGGGAGGTTTGACACAGAGTCAGGCTTAATAAACTCACGGCGATGAATGAAAGGCCTGTACAGTCAGTGTGCGCACGCGCATGCTTTTCCGCAGCGTCTGAGTCTGCACAGAGCCAACACCACCTGGAATTGTAACATCGGTTCTGTCTCCTCTATGTTTGCGTGAAGCTGGCACTGTAAACTCTGAAAAGATAAGGATGAGGAATGTGCGCTCACGTGTATGTGGCGGGGCGGGGCGGGGGGGTGCCCGGGGGGGCCGGGGGGGGGGCGCTGGGGTAAAGGAAGGGGCACAGGACGGGGAGCAGAGCTTTCCCATGGTGAGAATAAGGCTCACATAGAGAATGAGAAAGAGAAAGATGCCAAGATCTGAGTTAGAGCAGAAGGAAAGCGAGCCCTGAATGGGAGCCTTGTGTGTGGCCCTGTGGTGCTGAGTCCCCAAGACTCTGGAGAGGGAAAACATGCCTGGGATGAAGAAAGGGCTTGTATGCTGTGGTCCCCACCCCAAACCACCCTCCCACCCTGAGGGCACCCTGTCTGCTCTGAGGCCTAATCAGGCCTAAAAGTCTTTGCTTTGGGATTGGTGGGATGAGGGGGCAGAGGAGGATGCTACAGAAAATGCAAAAGGGAAGGCAGAGTGAGCTCAGGGGGAAGGAGGACAGGGACAAGGAGGGGGCGAGAATTCAGCTGCCCCTCCTCCACAGCCAGGTGTGGCAGGTCAGACTCATGCGTAGGGAGGGGTCAGACACTCCTGGCTTGGTGACTTCTTGTCCACACCCAGGAGCAAGGCAGGTCTTAGGAGTGAATGCTTTTCAGAGCTGCTGCTAGACAGCCTGAGGCACAGGGGGAGTGAAGCTCTCCATCCTCCCCACTCCCAGACTCATCTCAGCTGTCAAACCGGTTCAGAGACAGAAGGATAGGATTTTTGTGGCAACAAGCTCGGCAGACAGCCCTAGGCCAGTGTCCAGAGGACAAGGCCTAGAATACAGGGCAGCCCAGGCAAACAAGATCAACGCTCATGTGGAGAGACAGGAAGTGCCTGAGAAAGCAGCCGGGGCTGGACTAGGAGCTCCTGTCCCCAGTCACTCCGGGAGGAAGCCAGATCAGAGAGCCAGATGGTTTTACAGTCCAGGCTCTGCCAGAAATTAAATGTGTAGTTTGAGTAGTAACCTGGCCTTTCTGGGCCTCCTTCTCATCTGGAAAGCAGGGGAGCTAGAATTGAGGGTCTCTAAGCTTTCTTCGAGCTCTAACATTTGTTGACTCCATGCACTGGGGCAAATCATGCCTCCCTTTTGTGACCACCCAGGCCCCCACTCCTTCAAAAACTGCTAGCTATCAGTGAATTCAAACTTAGATATAGGACTGACAATAAATACTCCAAACCCTTTGAAAATGTTATTACTCTTTGACTGTAGTGTGGACTTGAATGCCAGAGGGGTGAAGGCTTGAATCTCAGTTGTGCAGTGACCTCAGCCCTGCTATGCTGTAGGGCGCTGGGTAATTTACTGGGTTTCAGTAGGGCCTTAAGTACCTGTGGGCCAAGAAGGGATAATCTGCCTCTTACAGCTGTGTTGATTACATGACGTTAACATACATAAAATACCAGTTTGGGAGCTTGAGACCAAATGAAATACTCAGGAGATGTGTCTGCCCTCCTTGGAGGATTCAAGGAAGAGAGTGATCTAGGATGGGGATTGGGGATTAGGGGATAGGGATTAGGGAGGTTTACTTTGGGAGTGCCTTTGGGGTTCATTTGAAGGGAGGAGCGCAGAGGGGAGGAAAAGCTGAGCTGCTTTGAACCACCAATAAAGGGCTCACAGCCCTACAGGGGCACTAGAAGCTGGGATGGTCTTTCAGAGTTTTGCCAATCTGGGACCAGGGGGTTAACCCTTTATATACCACAGAAGTCAGTCTTTGGAAGTGAGCTGCTGGTGGAAGGAGCTGTGACCTTGGTCAGGTTGACTTCCTTTCAGTTAAGGGAATTCCTGCAAGGGGCTGGTAGCCAAAGACTGATCACCCTCAGCATTCCTTGCAGCTGGGGACATAGGGGGTTCCTTCCTCGAGGAGGATCTGGCGCCTACAGACTAGGGTTTTGTCAGCTTGACACCCGAGGGCTAAGGTCAGTCTTGTTTCAACATTTCCCATTTGTCAGAGCCAACCATTTCAGAGTCACAAGATCCGCCTGTGTTCCTCCAGACTTAGGGTAGCACACACTTTTCACTATTGTGGGGGGAGAGTGAGAGGCTGCTTTTTTTACATCCCTTGGTGGAAATCAGTCACTTGAGGTGTCCCCGAAGGACCCGAGGATTCTTTTCAATGCTTGACTTTCATTTCTCCCTCCTGCTTATAGACTCATCTGGCAGGAGGGGACATTACTGGCGAACCAGTGTTTTGGCAACAAGGTCCTTCAACTGACTTGCACATTCCTAGGTCCTTGCACAAGCTGCTGAGCATGCTGTCAAGGCCTGGTGGCCTTCTTGCACCACTTTGGTGTCAGTCCCCCTGAAAAAGGATGTGGTGTCTAGGGACAACTTAAGCTTCTGTCTCTGACCTCAACTAAGGCCAAGACAAACCAACTGGAACTGAATGCCAGTAGGGGGGCGTTGCACAACTCCAGGTACATCCTGCAGTAGTGGGAGGAGGGGCGCCACTGAGTGAAACTTGTCCCGCCCACAGAGCTGTCACCTAGGTGCTACCCTCGTGCTTTCAGAAGGAGCTTCCATACCCTAAAGGGCATTTTATCCCTGCTTTCGGTTAGGATGTCTGGTTCACTTTGGGATTGAGTAACCTGAGGGCCGACAACAGGTTTAAACTTGTGTTTTCCACAATAGCTACCTTGGTTTCTGGCTCATCTTAACCATGTAAGAAACATCTGCTGCTTAAGGGGAATTGGTAAGAAAGTTTTTATTTTTATTGACTCTGCTCTGAAAAGTCTTGGGAAGGACAGGTCTGTGAATCCACTCTGGGGGTGAAGGTGGGTGAGTGGAGGCGCTCCGTCGGGTCCCTGCAGGGTTTAAACCCACCACACTCGGCCCAGGAACTTCCCCACCGCCCAACGTGGTCCACTGCATCTGACTCCAGCACAGGGGTCCAGGAAGAGTGGGACACATGCCTCAGGAGATTGGCATTTAGGAAACAAAGGTAACAAGAGCGGACCTTTAAAGTGAGGTTCTGCCACTTCCCAACAGCCCTTGTACCAGGCTCTGGTTCTCAATGACGTCATCTGTGCACCAAGATGACAGCACCCTTGTGATTAGTCAGGTATTTGTGAGCCCAGCCAGCATGCTTGTCTGGGAATAACACTTGACACTCTAGCAAACCAGATTCAGGGCTTTAAAGCATCACCTCGGGTCAAAGACAAGTAAGTTTTCACGAGAACAGATGTGGGCTGTGAGGCACTAATTTTCACAATGTGACCCTCAGATCACCTGCATTAGCCACGTAAACACCATACCCAGGAATCCTTTCAGCAGGTTTCCAGGTGACACTTGAGTATAATGCATTTTGAGAACTACAAGCTGCTCTCCTGTCTCTTCCTCTGCTTGTACCGGCGAGATGTGTACGGTGATGGAGACTCAGTTTCTCAACCAGTTTAAGGTAATTCAAGATGACTCCTGTAGAGCAACGTTCGTCTCTTAGCTCTGACTCATTGTTAGGAAACAATATCCTATTTTGAAGCCAGCATTTCAAGACATTTGAAGTTCTGTTTCAAAGATCTTTATAAAGTGTGTGTGTGTACGTGTACACAACTGACAAGGCAGCTCACAGTGAGGCTGTTAAGAGAAAGCGGATATACCCAGTGTTTGTTGAAATGATCATTAATTGGCTTCAATGCTGGAAACTTAAGATATGTAAACAGCCACACTGTTTGAACATTTTATACATCAAAGGATTTTCAAGTGCTTTTGTCTGGCGACAGCTTGCATTTGCCAAGTGCAGCCGCAACATGACTGGACGGGGAGACTGGACAGGGATGCATCAGTCTCTGTAGGACAGGAGGACATCATCAGGCCTCTTTAAGCTAAAGGACGTGAGTCATGGATGGCTTCAGGGCCTTTGGATTTTGTGAAGCCACCGGCCAAATTTTGCATATCCATTTTTCTGGGGTTAGTCAATTTAGCTTTTGTTCCATTATCAAAAGGTCCAGAACCCCCCAAATGGTCTAAAAACTACAGAAAGAATTACTGGAAAGGCTCCTTTCAGCTCTAAGTTTCTAAAGAAAACCAATGTCCTGGCTCCTTTTGGGGTCTAGCCTGGATGGGTCACTGACTTCATTTGGATTTTCAAGCCGTGACCAGAGCTCCGCACCGCCAGCTTCCCAACAGAAAGGCCGTTTGTGCAACGGTCTTCACTCTGTACAAACAAGACTGTTTTTACCCCGGTGTGATTTAACTTGTTTTAATGTCGTCTGCTATCGAAATGAAGACTTCTGCATCGTGCACTCGGCTTTACAAACGTTAACTAGTTAATGCCTGTGTCACGCTGCACTTCTTGTTCTGTTGACCAGTAACAGAGCTTTCGCAGCATGGGTTAATACCATAACTGAGTCATGGAACTTTTACTTAGCACACACACAGTCTACAGCAAACTTAAATACTAATCTAGAATACCTAACTGGATTATTGGATCCACTGCAGTATTGTGCTTATTTAGCTCAGAAGATAGGCAACTAGCAAAAATACACATTTCTTTTGCATTTCCCCATCCCCATATTACACTGTAAAAGAAATACATTATTCAGTGCACTTCCTAAGAAATAAACTTCCTTATAGTATCTCTCTCTCTCTATATATCTATGCCAAAACAAAGGAAGAGCACAATGCAACTTTTAAGATTACCATTTAAAGCAAGAGAGGTAATACCACTCTGGGACTATTGCCACCTGGCCTGTTTAGAAAGTTCAGTGATTTTATCATCAACATTATTCAGCTGGCTACCCATGGGAATAGTTTAATGCATGATTGCTTTGGACAGTCTAGGATAGCCCCTTCATCATTTTGGTAGACACCGTGGGGCCTTAGTAGTTTAAATTTGGACATACTGACCTCATCACACCATAAACTGGAGATACCAGTAGACTCTGTTGTGATTTATACATCGTTTTCCATTACCTGCTTTTCCCCCATCATATTGGATTAAGAGGAAATAGATTTAAATCCCAGTAGGAGGTCTGGGACTGCTGGTAGATGCTAGGAGAACAGATGTGAGGACACCGAGCCGTGTCCATCCCTATGGACACAGATTCACATAATCACTGTGTCTGAGCTGGGTTGTGGAGAGTATTGTTTAGAAGAGTGGGCCAGTCATTATATTCATGGACTGTGTTGGCTGGACTAGCCTACAAGTTGGGAAATCTGGAGGCTGTGTCCTCCCAAACTCAGTATGATGGGAATGACAGAAGTGTCTAGCATTAAGGAGGTTACAACTTGGCAGCCTGTGAGCTAAATCCAGCTGCAGAAATGTTTATTTAACTAGCAGTGTTTAAACATATTTTTGAATCAGTTCTTGATATTTAAAAATGAGAATGTTCCTCATGAAAATCCGGATTTCACGAGCATCTGAGAAGCTGGTAACCCTGGCCTGACACTCTGGCATGGTGACAAGCAGCTGGAACTGGATGGGGTGGCCCTTTTCAATGGGCATGGGCGTTCCAATGTGTGACAGCTGCCACTAATCCCAGCCACCTTACACCACCTGAGTAACTGACCTCTCCCTATTTACCACCAGTTGGGTATCACTGGGGTCAGTTCAGCTCTTTGTATGAGCTGAAGATCTGACTTCACCCAGAATTCCCCTACCTCCTTGAGGATAAGATTCCACCTCTGACTGATTGGGTCCCAGACACATCCAGCTGCTTTGGTAGGTAACCTTAATGTGCATTTCTACTCATCCTTTATGCTATATTGCAGACTCCAAAGATATAATCACACTGATATTTATGTGTTTAAGTGTGTATGTTAAACACGTAAAGGGTGTGTATCTATACATATATGTATACTTCCATTTAGGCAAAAATTAATTTGGTTCCACAGATACAGACACCAAGTGCTGGCAGCTTGGAGAATAACTGTTAACAATTTGGTTAAACCTATTATCATTCGGACTTATAATATTACAAAGAGGATGAATTTTAAGTTATTGCTTTTTGATTACAGAATAAAGATCTCATTCTGTTGCAGATCTTTTATACAGAGTAACCATTTCCTATTCAAGTAATAGTAAACGGAATCAGGTGTTCCTTATACAACAGTAGATGCCTGAAGACATTTTTTGAATGGAGATGTGATTTCATTCTATTCCAGGAATTATGCAGGAAACTGAGAGCGACTTATTTTTTTTCAAAAGTACAAGAAAATCAGCACCCCAAATGCTTAGTGCTCAGGAGGGTTTCTCAAGGGCTCTGTAAAGCTCAGCTTCGTGGTGAGTTCACGCCCACCTTTAGGATCCCCGTTCTACTTCTGCAGCGTTGTTTCTGAACACAAAGCTTGTATTAAAAAGAGTAAACAAGGATTAAAAGCAGTGTTGATTTTTAAGATTCAGAATTCATGGAGGATCTCATTTTCTGCAATTAAATGATGTTTTGTGTTTTTGCTGCAGAATCACATTCATATGGCAGTCTTATTTCAGGCACTTTTAAAACATGTTCATCTGGAATAAAAATCTGCATGAACCACTTCTGCATAATTCAAAATGAGTGCTGTGTGATTCTAGCCCCAGAAAGACAGCAAATCACCACCTGGTACTCAGTTAGCTTTTTCCATCACACTATGATGGTGACTGGCGAGCTTGACACGTCTTTGAGGTGCCCTTCAAGCTTTAGTACAAAGAAGTGAGGCATAAAAATCCAAACTACTCAGTTTCTACTTAAAAAAAATACAAAAAGGTGAAATACAAGAAATGTACAGATGGTTTTAGCTACTATCAAAATAAATAACATAATCTGGTTCAATGATGTGACTCTTGAGCTCTTGGACAACATCTGATGGAATGTCAAATGTGGAGGCTTCCTCCGGGGGACTAGCTGCTGGTAGGCAAAAGTATCTCAGCGTCCTTGCCATTGGCTACTACGGCACTGGAGGAGCAGCTGCTGGCTAGGTCTTCTGTGGTGGTCAAAGAGGAGGCCTGGGAGTGAGTTTTGGTCAGTGGCGTGGCAGTGGATGGAGAAGGTGTGAGGCCAGGTTTTTTGGGTGGGATGGGGGGAGGATTTCCTCTCTCAGCTCTGGGGATGGTTGGGGACTTGATCCCAGGAGACAAGGGGCTCAGAGGACTGGACACTTTTCCAGGAGCAGGTGAGTGGCTGGTGTCACTTCTTGGGTTGGCAGGGTTGGCCAGATTCCGATAGTCTGTGCCAAAGGGAGAGCTGTTGGGAGAGACAGGCTTGATCGGCCCTTGCTGGCTTGTGAATCTGGAGAGCACCTGAGTGACTGTGTTTCGGGCCATTTGCTTGGCGGCAGAGTTGTCTATGAGGGTGGGGGACAGATCCCGGGAAGGAGGGCTCTGCAGGCCACTGGCTTGTTGGTCCTGATCTGCTTGGGACTGAAATCTGTGCCGAGCTGCATGAAACCGCTGGTTGATCCCTACTTGGTAGGAGGACTGGTAGCCGGGGCTGCTAGCGGATGAGCCCAACAAGCGCTTAGTTAGTACTGGTGACGAGCAAGGAGAGGATGTGAGGGAGGAGGAGGCGGTGCTGCTGGGAGACAGAGAGCTACCACTGGAGGGGAGGTGACTGGGCATTGGGACTGCACTGTCAATTCCCACAGGGCATCCACCATTCTCCACAGCTTTCTCTTGGGCCAAACCCACAGATTTCTCTTGCGGAGGCACTTGGTTTTCGACACTGCTGCCTGTCATCGCCTCCTTGGTAGTAGTTTGTATCTCTGGGTCAAAATGGCCATTGGTTTTTGCATACGAGTAAGGAGGAGTGGTGGGCCCCGGCAGCCCAGTGGTCATCACCTTGCCTGTGCCGCTCCCGTGGGTTCTTTCTGCCTGAAAACTCTCTGTTTGGCAAAGAACGGACACCAGCATGGGAGGCTCAGTCACTGTGCCTTTAGACATGGTTGCTGTCTTCTTCGACTGCTCAGCAGGGCTACTGTGCTGGTGAGACGCCTCCAGGTCCTTCACCATCTTCTTCAAACTCTCCATCTCTTCTTTCAGAGTTTTGGTTCGATTTTCTTCTCGGTTCAGTTTTGCTCTCAGTTGTTCTCTTTCGATGTCGAACTCAGACAACTGCTTCTCCACCTGGGCCTCTGTCTGCAAGCCTCGCTTCCTCTCGGCCGCCAGCTCTTCCTCCAGCTTACTCACCCGGCTCTTCTCCTTCTCCAGCTTCAGGCTCAGCTCTCCGGCCTTCTGCCCCTCCTCGGCCGCCTTGCTGGTGGCTTTCTTGCACTCAAGCACCAGCATGGATGACAACTGCTTGTGGCGGGAGCGCTCCTCTTCCAGCTGACTGGAGAGCTTCTTCTGCTCTTTTTCAAACTTTTTCACTTGGGACTTCTCAAATTCCAACTAGAAAAAAATGCCACCATAGATGTTAATTAGGGTATGGATACAAAGAGATAAAATGAAAAGCCACGATCAAGTACGGATTCCTGACTGACTGCCCTGATCCATGGGGTGACCACATAGGCCCTGGTGCTTAGAACACATATTTCTGAAGTATTAGAACATCTAACAAAAGTGTATGCGCCGTGATTTAATCTTCCCTTATTGAGTTAGCAGGCACGTCTAGTCCTTTCACTGTCTCAGAGTTATTAGTGGGAATCTGAACCACCATTGTGTTTTAGGCCTGTGGAAAGTGCCAAGGATTAGAATCAGTCAAAACAGAAAACAGGAAGCTATATAAATCAGATTTTGTGATGAACGCTGCTAAAAACAGAGCTTTTAAAATTTCAGTAATAATTCTTTCTGGTCTTAAAAACAAACATATAAAGAGCTGCATTTGAATCATACTTTTCACCCCAAAGCAGTCTGTTTTAATCGTCACTCCAATCCTACTTAAGGCACAGGGACACTGAGTGAGAAGGAAAGGGCTGGGGTTGTCCTTGACATCAGGGGATTTCAAATTTTGAGACCCATTAATGGACGGAGAAATTAACTTAGTGAACCACAGTCATAGTTTTTGAAAAATGAAAACAGAAAGAGACGTCTATGTGTATTTCAAGCAGTGGGGTTATCTGGGATTTCATGAGATTTTCGTCCCGGGCTCGGGTGCACGTGCCTGTACAAACTGGGCTGTGCTGTAAATGTACTGCTTGATGGGAGCTCAAGGTCGAAACACTGAGAACGCTAGTTAATGTTCCCCAAAGGGGGCCAGCGAGTGAGCTATTATAAAAAAATAAGACTTCATGACAACAGATCTGATGATAAACACAGAGTAATCTACTTGTTCTTGAAGACTCACTATATGCTTTTGCAAACTAAAGGGTCTACAAATTGAAGGTGGAAACACGTTCACTTTGCTTGTAGTTCCCACACTTATTTGACCACAAAGTTCTCATTCTGAGCAACACTAGTTTATATCCTGCAGCACAGTCTTCAAGAAATGTTATTCTGGGCAAATGCTGCTGTGGACCTCGCCACTGGAGCTACCTGTTGAGTCAGTCGCTCTCTTTCCTTCTCCAGCATGTAGGTGACGTCATCTCCTTCGGCTGTGTCCTGTGCATGCCTCTGCCTTTCTTCCTCAAGGTCTAGGATCACCTTTAAAGATTTAAAGACAGAATCACTTCCAAATATTAAGAAACCACACTTATCACATAATTAATCACTACATGCCTACCTAAGCACCTAAGATAGTTCCAGAGATAGATAAAGAAATATGCAGGCATGCCCTGGTGGAACAGCAGTTAGGTCAGCTGCCTCTAGCTGAGCGCAGTCCACTTACATCCCAAGGTCCTGAGTTTGCAACGTGGAGCCCTGAGGTAAACAACCAACATGAATGACTAAATAAAATAGTGTTTTTTCCTCCTCTGTCTTCCTGCCTGCTTGCCTCTGCTTGCCTTCATTCCCACCTGCACCTTTCCTTTAAAAAAAAAGAAGAAATATGCAGTTATTGTCTAGTAGGGTGAAAGACATGTAAGCTATGTGCTAGAAAACAGTTGAAGATGTGCTTTACTTGATTCAAGCACTAATGGCAAGGAAATAAACACAAAGAAAGCAACTAATGGGCTGCAGGGGTTGAGAAAGATTCAGAGAATTAATAGAAGGTCCAGGAAAATGCAGGTCAGCTTGGTGTGTTTAGGGGACAGGTGTAGGACAGGTCTAGGATAGGTAAGACTCTCTTGACTTTCAGCCTGCATGTAAAAAATGCAAAATTACTGGGGTCTTCAGTGGAGATTTTTCACAAGGCCTTTTACCTTAAGCAGTTAACTCATTCCACTTATCCCGGCACCAAGAAATTTAGCCCAGTTTTAAGGAGAATGCACATGTAGAAGGACATTTCCCATATAATCCCCTCTATCACTTATTCCAGTATTCTGAATGGCAATGGACGTCTCAGGAATTCTGTCCACGCTTCAGTGGTGCCTCGGTTCAGACCTGCAGGTAGAGCACGGGCATCCCTATGGCCACTTCTGATGATTTCTCCTCACCCACAGCTTCTGGGATGGATGGGGAAACATTTTCTGGGACTTGCAATGAAAATACTATGGTACTTTTCAATTTAATAGATAAACTTTTGGCTAGAAGTGGTAGAGATCCCCCCTTCCTGCACCTCTAAAATTAGAGAAAAGTAATGACAAGAATAACAATCCACAAAGACAAAGAGAGGCTCTTTAGAAGACAAGAGATCTAAATAACATTTTGAAGGAGGGACTAGAGGAGTGCAATTACTTTGATCTGAGGGAGGAAGCTTTTTCCCTACAGGATACGAAAGAGGTTTAGAAACTGGAGGTGGCAGGTGAAGTGTGGGAAAGAAAACAAGGAGAATGACTCAAAGCCTGTATTCTCAGAAGAGTTATACGGCCCCTCGATTTGATTCTTGTACATAGAATGTTAGCAGCTAGGTATCTACTGGCCAGGCACAAGTCTGATGTTTATCCTCTGAAGAAACAGAATGTGACAGTCTCAGGATCTGAGACTATCAGATATAAAAGAGAATGGAGGTAAAGGGAATTATATTTGGTTTGGGAAGATGGTAGGGGTGGAAAGGGAAATGGGCTGTAAGATAACAAATCTACATCTGTAATAAAAGGAAGCGATGTAAGGGTGTCTAAGGTTGATAATGCAGGAGAGCAATAGAAAATGTGGAAATGTGGGGCATGCCTTGGTGGCCTAGTAGAAAAGTCTGCTGCCTCTGGCTAGAATATACTAAGGACCCAGGTCCTCAACCCAGGGCTGTAGGGGTGGAGGCAACCACGATGAACAAGTAAATAAAACACCCCCAGGACCCATGTTTGTGACTTAGGGCTGGCGGGAACAGCCAAGAATGAAATAAAGTGCTTCTTTCTGTCTGCCTGCCTGCTCACCATTCCTGCATACATCTTTCCTATAAAAATTCTCTTAGAAATATGGATGTTAGCTACTACAATATATGGTTAAAAGAAAAAAGTAGTTGTCCCTGAATATTGGGGGAGAGGAAAAGGGAAGAGGTGGACCAGGGAACTCTATTTTTCATAATAAACAGAGTAATATGTAATTTGCTGTACCAACCACAGCACTTTTGAAAGTCAAAGAGGGTACTGTGAATAGCTATGCCAAGGCCATTGGTATAAATTAGATTCACTTAGGCAAAATGGCAAAACTACGAGCACTTTAATTAAAAATCTCTAGGTGCAACTTGATTTCTCACAAAGTCAGTGTTCTGCTTTGATAAAACACTAGGCAGATGGTTTACAAAACTTAACACTGATTTAATGAATCTTGATACATAGTACTGAAGAATTTTGAATTATTTTTAACTTCTTCCCAATTACCTAGAACCATAAATCATCCTAGCAGTACACCTTCCATGAGCATGACAGCCAGCCAGCCCCTCAGAGCAATGCAATTACTTCGTGTATAAAGTGGAAAAAAGGCTTGCCTATCAAACCAGGATGTTGTGAAGATTTTCTTAGGGGATTATATAAAAGTTCCCCAAATTTAGGCAACTAACTCCAACCCACAACATCTTTTAAAGTGGTGCAAGAATGTCCTCAGATTATTTCATTCTAGACCAGTTTTTAGACTTTTTGGAATCTTGGACAACTTTGAGAATTCAATTACAGAAAAGGCAAAAATTCACTTTCTATAAAAATGCATAAACTTCCAGCATCCAGTATATTTTCTATGGGATCACAGAATGTCTGAGACCCATTCATGTTAAGAACCTCCAATCTGACCTTTCATTTGGACTCTGAAGGGAAAGGAAAGTCCTAGGCAGGACCTAAGCAATTTGCCGAATTTTTTTTTTTTAAGCAAGACGCTTTCTAATGCAGGTAACCATGAAAGTAAAATAAGGTCATCAAACTGCAGTTGCTGACCCAATTTTTCAGAATAAAATGTTTCCTGCTAAATGTCTGATGTCCCTTTGCCCCCTCAGCCAGCTATAAATCCAAAATGATGCAGATTCTAGCCAAGCATTTTTACAGACCAAATTTGAGCAGGAAACAACAGATTGAGGATAAAATTGCAAGCACTAGAATTCTAAGGAGATGAGGCGAGGACAGCACAGGTTTGCTAGTTTGCCTTCCTAACTTAGGGGCTGCAAGACCTGGAAAAGCGCACGTGTATATGTTTTTCTCCTCTCTCTGTCTCTCTTTGTCTCTCTTTGATAGAGCAGAACAGCTTTAAGGTAAAACAACCCTAGGCCTTTCTATGGTTTCTTAAGTAAAATGCAATGAAATGCAAAACTAGGAATAAATGAAAATAATCTATGGGTTTGCATATTTATAGTCAAGCAAATGCTCTCTCTCTGATATAACATTCCCCAAATACCTATTAATCTTTCTATTTATCACCTAAGTAAGCAAACGGAGAATGCGCCGTTCAGCTACAAGCTTGGTCAAACCCCAGTTTGTTGCCAAAGTTTGGATGATCAAGAGCTGAAAAAACATTCCAAGTGTTTTGGAATGTCCTATCAAGAAGGCATGCCATCTTAAATAATGTGTCTGGCACACTCCCTATATTTACCATTTGGAATAACTTGTGTTTTCTTTTCTGTCTCCAGGCTTCTAGGTAAGCTAAGGGGCTTTTGGACACCTGTGAGACCCCTTCAATTCAATGACCCTGAAAATTGGCAGCTGACAAGAAAATATCAGGTGTCACTTATCAAGCCTCCACGAGTTTGTGCGGCACCGGGTGAACCGACCTTGCGGTGCCTGCTCTCGGCAGCAGCCAGCTGGGACAGCATGCGCTCCTGCATGTTCTTGCATTGTTTCATCACCACCTTCAGCACAGAGAGCGGATTTGTGCAGACGGGCTGCTTTTCGCCATCGTTTTTCTTCTTCAGCGTTTCAAAGTCTCTCTGTAGAGCCATTAGAGGATCACTGATGTTGTATTTTCCATAACGTTCTTCAATGAAAGTATCTCTGTGTTGGGCCTGGGGAAGACATAAGCATTTTGTTTTAAATGTATTGAGCAGAGGGATTTGCTATTAGTGTGAGTGTAACCTGCTGACTAGAAATTAGACTGGGTCATTTAAATCTAGAAAACACCAGAAAGGTCACCTGAGATAACGATGTTAAAGAAAACTAATACACGGAGCTAACTATGTATGAGATAGTGTTCTAAGCATTTATATTCATATTATTTACATTTTACAACCCTACAAGGTAGTGCTATCATTTCCATTTTGCAGATGAGAAAATCATTACAGCGAGGTTAAATACCTGGTTTCACTGTCAGGATTTAAACTGGCAGCCTGTTAGTCCTTAGCCACCGCAACTCCTGCCTTGACTCCTGAATACCACTGACAGACAGATCTTATCACCACTGTCTGCGGTGGCATTTGAATTTCTGAAATAGCTAGCATGATAATTGTATGAATTTACATATTTACAGAACTGACAAGGTGGCTATAAGAAAAGGATATGAAAAATATTTCCACGTTATAACCTAAAATTACTGTGATTTGTACATATAGAACTTCACTCGGTTGGTGGTGGGTCAAGAAGGTAGAGGCATCACAACTAGAGGTCCAGGGAAAATCCCTGCTACTGCGGTCCAAATTCTACCCCTTCTCTTGGTCTTTGTTCAGTGTATCTTTTCCATCCTCTGTTCTATCCCTTTCAGGGCTTGGCTAACATTGGGAATGAGCAAGGTGAGCCGGGAATTTGGTCTAGGATCTGGAGCCTGGCCATCACGTTGGGTCTAAGGATCAGGAGATGAGTGGAAAGGTGTCTGTAGGCCTCCTCTTCTCTTAGCTCTGCTAGGAAGGCCTTGAAGCACTACTGCGTATGAGCATGATGTTTATATATGTATACATAAATATGTAAACTTTTTTTTTTTTAAAAGAGAGGAAGAAAGAAGCATTTTAAGAAAGGGAGAGAGAGAGGGAATAAGTACCTTTATTTATTTAATTTGGTTTTTCATCCCAGCCCTGGTGGAGAACCCGGCACTTGGGCTTCACATGGTCCGCACGCCAGTCTCAGTTGCTTGAGCCACAAAGGGGCCCCCTATGAGCATCATGTATTATGTGCAGATGAACAGTGATACTAACAATCGCTTTACTGCATGGCATTAAAAACATTACTGAGACAGTATAAATTAAAAACAAATTGAATTGTCTATAAAGAGTTGAGGACACTTTCTCAAAACCACAGCAAAGCACTATATGTTTTTAAGAAGCACTTTACTTGGGTTTTGTATGATCCAAACCCCAGCTGTCTTAGCTACCTGAGTCACAAGGGTGTGTCCTAAAGCACTATCTAAACTTTCAAATGAAATCTAGTTATGAACACCAGTTTCATTTATCAATCAAAAAAATTACTTCTTGAGGAGCTGAGTTTCTTTACCGTCACACCCACAAATAGGAACCCCCTTAGGAAGAAAAGCAAATTCACAATTTAATGGCTATACTTTAAAAAAAAGAGAACTTACAAGAAAGTAAAGCAAACAGGCAGTCTCTACAGCAGTACAATTTGCTGCCTCCTCTCCCGTTAGACAACCTGCATTAAAGACCCAGCGGTCACTTAGCCGTAGGCTACAAACCTGATTGGTGTAAGCTGGCAAGCGTTCAAAGCAGAGTTAGAAGCCCTGAGTTTTGCTTCTGGCTTGACTGCAACCATCTTAAATGATGATGCTATTGGAGTATTGGACAACACTGGTGTACTGGAAACATGAAGAGTAAAAGCATTTGTTCCTGTAAGTTCCTGATAGTCCTCTTCCGAACTGCATTGCAAGGGTGTGTGTGGTACAGGAGCGAGAATGCGAATTAAATGTGAATTAAAGGGAGAGGCACATGAAAGGCAGAGTCCGAGACAGAATACTAATTTTTTCAGCTCTAAATTAAAAAGGAAATTCCTAGAAAAACTTCAAGATAATCTCTGTTCATTTAGGATGGAGAAAGAAAAGACCAATTCTTTAGTTGGCTATTACTATTTAAAAAAATCATGGTGAGAATGAAAAAAAAAAAGCTCGTTTTTAGCTACATTTTTTAAAGCAATAGTGTCAAACGACACAGGACTCACGCATGCTCTCCTTTCACCACAACACCTGTTTCTTTATGCTCAGGTTTGAAACCATGAGATTGATAACCGTGATTCAATTAAAGTATCTATTTGTAGCTTAATGTCCTAGGGTTTAAACCCAGGTTCTAAACCCAGGTTTAGAAAAATGCTTATAGACATAAGTAAAAGAAAAAAGTCTCTAAGAAATTGAATTTCCACTTTTCTAACTTAGGTTTCTATTCATGACAGTCATTTCTGTATGATTAACGGTGGTAAGGGGATGATTATTGGTACTGAAATTGGTTTAGCAGGGCAAAAAAGAATTGAAAAGGAAACCTGACCATTTTTAATCAGCTTTTCCTTTTGAGAATTCCATGGAGAAAGTGGGATGGGAGATCAAGGGCCAGGAGATCATGCCTTTAACATCAGATCTACTAGGGAGCTACCTCTTAGGTTTAAGGACAGTGTTAACTGATCCTTAAACATACGACTTTTAAAAACGCACACTGTGATTATTCTGTATAAGTAATAAGCATCACGGAGTTACTAGTAATAGAGAGGAGCTCTGGTGAGGTTTCAGCCTTCTTTGAGAACAGTGGTTAAGCTGTCTGTTTTCTCTTGACGTACTTCACAGTAATTCCATAATCACCGCCATAGTAATTACAAGTTATACAAAATTGGTGGCTTTGCATGTCATTGAAAAGACTTTGTGGAATAATCTAAAAAGGGGCCACTTGTCACAAAACAATTCTTTTAAAGTACATTCTGAGAACCAAATATGGGAAAAAGTGAATTCAAAGTCTGTATTTATTATCAAATACTAGATTGGAAAATGGGAGAGGGAAATGGTTATTTTTCCACTATAGGTTTACCAGCACAAAGAACAACAATAACTAACAGTAGATGTTAAGATATGAAGAATGAAAGAGCTCGTGTGGAGGTATCTATTTGGTTATCTATTCCTGCCTACCCCAAATTTAGTACGTAAACAGTAAATATTTTTCCACAGTTTCTGAGGGTCTGGAGTCTGCGGGGCAAGAGCTGAATTGGTTGTTCTGGCTCAGTGTCTCATGAGATTGCAGTAAAGCGATCAGTTGGCTACAGTGATCGAAAGGCAAGACTAGGGCTGGTGGATCCATTTCAATATTACTGATGTAGACACTGGCACGGGAGAGGGAAAAGGAGAGAAACAGATATGTAAGTCACAGTCTTACATTATCTCTCAGGTCAAAATTTAGAGACCAAGAACATAAACTAAAAACTATCAATGCTGAGTTTTAATACTTTAGTGATATTTCATCAATTATATAAGAAAATGTAAATGATCTAAATTTGACTTTTTTTTAGGGAAGAGTTCAGTAATACAGCTAAAAATGAAGTCATTTCTTAAAATTTCATTGTTTTCACTTTAATTATTTTTTAACTCAACAGAAGTTCCTTCATTGTCAGAAAACATGATAGTCTTTAATTTCAGACAATGGGAAAATAACTGACTATTTAGACAAATTAAATAACAGAAAGTATTACTACACCAGACAAAACATACTAGTCATCTATTACTCATTTATTTTTCACTGTCACAGGCTGAATGAAACATACCACTAGTGAAAGCTTAAAATAAAATCACATAATACCCTTATAGTCTGCCATGCTTACTCCGAAATTTCAGCATTGCTCTAACTTAAAAAACAACAAATAACCTCCTCTTTTCTCACCAATATTATTTATACTATTTATATGTGTAAATATACATAACATACATAAATAATACCTTAATAATGAAGTATATAAGCAGTACAAAAAATATATATATATATATTTGAAACAATGTTTACATCCCAATCATAAGCAGGAAACAAGTCTCTGTATTTTTTGGAGGATAATCACCAACATGAAAAAGTGGTTCCAAATCTGAGACCCATTTAACTGGGGATTTATATTCAAATTCGAGTTTTTATTTTCAAGATTCGGGCAGGTACCATAACTGGATGCATCTTTGCCATTTATCACCAATTATAAAGTGATACTTTAAAAAAGTCACCAGAAATATAAACATGGAACCTTTAGAAATATCTGAATACCTTTATGACTGACAAGGATCAGAAAGACAAATGGCCAGGAATCTAAAATGATTTTTATTAATGCTATCAAAAGATATCAAAAGGAATCCTTTTTACACACAAGTTGACTTTATTATTCTCCAAATAGTTTACTTCTGGAGTAAATGATTTAACTATAAACTGTTGCTCAAGCTACTTGGAATAAAGCAACCATTTTGGATAAAGGTAACAACCTACTCCTTTGTTCTGAAGTTCTTTTAAACTTGCTGAGAGAAAATGGATTTATTTATTTATTTATTTATGTTAAGGTGCAGGCAGAAATGAAGGCGAGCAGGCAGGTAGGGAAGAAGGGAGCGTTGTTCCGGCCAGCCCCAGGATGTGAACCCAGGAGCTTGGGATGTATATGGACTGCGCCCATTCGCTACTCCACCACAGCGTGCCCAAAAACCTGAATTTTAATGTCTGCTAATACTGTCAGAGAATTCAGCCTCATCTGAGTCAAACTACAGTTTTTGAAAAAAATGTACAAAATGTAACATGCTATTAGACAATTTCCACGACTTAAAAAATATTTCTAATATACTATTAAAAGCCCAGTGCTCCTTCCACATAACCACAAATGCTATATTCTCAAATCTAGCCTTTTCCATATGCTTATTTTCTTTAATACTCTTTGGCAATAAGAGTTTAACAGCACTGAAAACTTATCTAGGCTCTACTTTCTATCTGTGCTACTTTCAGCAGTTCCTAAATGTCTCTGAGTCAATCTTCATTTGAGGGAAACTACTTGCAGGCTTGATGTAGAAATTAAATGAGTAATGTAAAAATGTTTCCAATATGACTGGCACACAGTAAGTACTATAAATAGGCTATAACTTAAAAAAATTATTGAAGTAAAACAATGCATTAAAACAGTATATAGCTCTGTGGCATCCATCACTGTAAATCAACATCTGTATACATGACATTAAATTCACTAATAGTTCAATTCTATCTTTCACCATATAATTGACTTTTCACCTGACTTGCCCATACCCCTTCCACTTACCCTCCTGGTAATCATTACTTTTGTCTTTAAAGACTAAGTCTATTTTTTGTTTGATTTGGTTCATTTATACCACATGACTGAAATCATAGTGTTTGTCCTTCTATGATTTATTTCACTAAACATAATTCTCTCTAGGGCCCCCATCCATAGTGTTTCGAGTGATAGGCTTACATTTGTTTTTTTTTTTTTTCAAATTGCTGAACAGTATTTCACCGTGTGTGTGTGTGTGTGTGTGTGTGTGTGTGTGTGTGTGTGTGTGTGTATCCACTCATCTGCTGATGGGCACTTAGGTTGTTTCCGGCTCTTGTTCATTGTAAATAATACTGCAGTAAACAGGGGGATACATATCTGTCTTTGAATTTGAGTTTTTTGGGTAAATGCCCAGAAGTGGTATAATGATCACATGGAATTTTCTAGCCTTAATATTTCTGAGAAATCTCCGCACTGCTTTTCATAGTGCCTGGACCAATTTACATTCCCATCAACAGTATGTAAGGGTTTCTTTTGCTCTACATCCTTGACCACACTTGCTTCCAGTATTTTGTATAATAGCCATTCTCATACGTGTGATCTCATTGTTTTGATTTTCATTTCCCCAATAAGAGACTACGAACTTCTTTTCATTTATTTGCCTGTCAGTTATCTGTAGGGTTTTGTTGGACAAGTGTCTATTCAAATCTCCTGCCCATTTTAAAATTAGATTGTCCTTTTGTTGTTGAGTTTTATGAGTTCTTTATATATTTTGGATGTTTTAAGCCCCTGTCAGATGTACAATGTTCAATTATCTTTTCCCAGCCAGTAGACTATCTTTTCGTTTTGGTGAGCTTCTTTTGCTGTACAGAAGGTTTTTAGTTTGATGTAGTCCCATTTGTTTATTTTTGTTTCCCTTGCTGTTGGAATTGCATCCCCAAAGACCACTCTGAGGCCAATGTCATGGAGCACACTGCCTATGTAATCCTCTAAATACTTTATGGTTTCCAGTGTTACATCCAAGTCTCTTAATCCATTCTGAATTATTTTTTTTGTGTATGGGTGTTAAGAGAATGGTCTAGTTTTTCATTCTTTTGCAAGTGGTTGTCCAGTTTTTCAAATACCCTCATTTTTAAAATTTATTTATTTACTTCCACCTCTCCTCTGGGTCACCAAGTCTCAAACCCAGGTCCTTAGGCTTTACATAGTCTGTATCGCGGCCACCACAGCCGAAAGGGTGCGCCCTCCCAACACCATTTATTGAAGAGACTGTTCTTGCTTCATTATACGCTCTTGGCCCCTTTGTCAGAAATCAGTTGTCCAAAGAATTAATTTTTCAAAGTCTTAGTCTGGAATATAGGTTTTCCTTAATGATTAAACCTTCCTCTACAGATTTAAGATCCTGTAAAATTGGATTGGGCCAGGAAATCATCATTAAAAACCCGAATTCTCCAATCCTCATATAACATCAAAGTAAAACCAGTAAAAATGTATGGGGACTTGGACAACCAATAACACGTCGATACCATCCATTTAGCAATGAATCCTGAACTGCTATGTGATATTTTATGTAGTAAATTGGTATTTCTCTCTCACATTATGAAAACTTCCCCACTTTTTAATTATTCCTACTTAGTTTGTGACTTAAAGAAGCACTTTTCATATATCTTTCTTCCTATATCCTGTATTTTGTCTTACGTCCAAAACACTTAATAATCATTTACTGTCTCAATCTTTCCTGATATCTCTTCCGTGCCTTCCTCGCCTCTGAAGTCAATCTTTTATTTTGCTACTAGTAATATCTACAATTTATTTAGTGTAATTACCTAAGATAATATCAACTTATACATGTAGCAAACTTTGAAGGAGAATTAGCTTCAAAGATCCTTTGGAGTAACTTTGCAAAGAGATACTTATAAAGGCAACTATTTACATAAGGACAGATGATCGCTTACAATTATTTGGCTAAAGTGTACTAAATTCTATTGAAGACAAACACAGCAAGTTTAACAAAACAGCTCTAAGTGTGGCACTTCTGGCCAGCAGACTGCTTTGCTGATGAATAAGAACATGGGTGAACAGTGGGGTGTAGCTGCTTGTTGACTATTTCAGTTTCAATGAGTCTTGTAAAAATTCCAACTGAAATAGAAATAAAATGTGCTGAGGTTTTGTGTGCATTTTTGTTTTGTGGTTGTTGTTTTGGTTCTGTTTTTTTCTCCCTCATTTATGTATGTGGGTGAAACAAGTATACACACACATAGACACACACACATATATTTTGGACTGGATCTTCATGAATAAATTTTTGAAGTAGAGAAAATATGTGTATAAAGATGCAGTAAGTACTGAATAAATCAATACTCTCAACATAAATTTAGGATTTTAAAGTATAATTTTAAATTATGCATTAGATAGTAATCTCTCTTTTTTTTTTTTTCAGGAGACATACAGCTCTTAAAATATAATGAGGGTCAACGCCTACCTCTTAACTACCACACACAAAACTCTGGGATGGATCACAGACCTAAAAATAAAGTAGAAATGGCAAAAAAGCATGTGAAAAAGTGCTCAACTCCCTGGATTGGTGATCAGGGAGATGTAAATCAGAACATAAGAAGGTACCATTCCAGTCCCTAGGAAGGCTAAAATTAATAGGCAAAACTAACTTATGCTGAGAAAAATCAAAACAGTGGTTGCCTCTGGGGCGGGGGAGACAATTGCCCGGAAAGGAATAGATGAAATCTTACTGGTGGGAAGAGAACGTTGGTCTTGATGGGGGTCAGATGGATGCACGCCTGTCAAAACTTAACAAACTGAACAACTAAGATCTGTGCATTTCACTATACCTAAATTATATCTCAAGTTCACAAATGTAAATATTTATAATGTGAGTTCAGAGAACACTGATTTGTATGCAATATATATGCTGTATATAGTTTTACAAACAGATGGAAATTTCTAATCAAAGTAATTTTAATATTAACAACAACAACAGAAGTACATCAGAGGTACTGGAGACATAACCTGCTAAACAGTGTGCTTAGTGTTTCATGCATCTGGTTTAATGCCAACAAAATTCCTCTTGAGGTAGACATTACTTTAACTCTATTTAATCGAAGAAACTGAACATTAAAATTAAACTTCCCCAAGGTCACAAAGCCAGGTAAATAGTGGAGAAGAACAGTAAATGGTATAGAGTAGGAGTAAGTTCAATTTGGTAGTTATTGACCAGTAGCTTAAAAATGGAATAGAAAACACAGCAGCACACCTGGTAGAGCAGCAGTTAGATCAGTCGCCCCTGAAGGAGACAGCCACATACCCCTGGGTTCAAGTCCCAGGCGTCGGGGGAAGTAACCAGTGTGAACAAAATACAAATGAAATAAAATTAAAACACTTCTTCCTTCTCTTCCTGTCTGCCTGCATACTCGCCCTTCATTCTTGCCTATGCCTTAGAAAACAAAAGAAAAAAGAAAACACTGCAGAGGCACACTGTTTTAATAGAGGTTACGTCAATTGCCTCTGAAGCAATGAAGGCCACACATCCCTGTGCGTGAGTCCCGGGTCCAGGAGGAAGCAACCAGTGTGAACTAAATAAAGGCAAAATAAAGTACTTCTTATTCCTCACTCTTCCTGCCTGCCTGCCTACTTGCCTTCATTCCTGCACCATTCCTTTAAAAAAAAAGAAAGAAAACATTGCAAAGTATGGAAAACTGTAAAGTGAGTGCAACTCCCAGAAACATTTCTTCTGGCATAGGTGAACATAGGTGTGTGTATACATATGTGGACAGGTATATGTATGTGTTGGTGTGTCCCTGAGTCATAATATAAAGTCTATTTTCACTATGTGTCCCTGTCAAATAAATGTGATAAATGCTACGACAGAATGATGAACCAAGAAGTCTGACTCTTGAATCTATGATTTTAAACAATTTAAATTATAGTACATAAATTCTAAGAGTGACAAGTAATATTATTATTTTCAGTTCATATTATACAAGTCTATAAACCAGAAGCCTGGCCTAACATGAAATAAACAAAATGTGAAACAAAATAACATCTCTGTGTTATCAGAATTCGACAACCCAAATACCACTGGAAAAGCCTGGGACAGTTTCTGGACACACAGATGATTCACATGGGCACTCGCTCTGAATACTTTTATTGAACACTTACTATTTGCTGGGTACTATATATGCTAAGTGCTGTGGGCAATAATGCTGGGATATAGATTTGATTAAGACACAGTCCCCTGCTCTCAAGCTTAAAATTAACTGAGATGAAGAGTAAGGCCTTATGGCAGCAATGAACAAACAGCCTCTGCTTGTTTAGATGTTTCCTAAACAATAACTTTAATGTTTAGAGGAACACCATGTACAATTTATTTGATCAGAACTTTCTTAAGACTCAGACCTTACACTCATAAGGAATAGGAAGGAAAGGGCCAACCCTGGAAGTGGGCGGTTCTGGCAGATAAATGGGAATACCAGCAATTTAATGAATCACAGGAAACACCATGAGATTGGTGGGGGGAGGGCATATAATCCAGAAACTGTCTCTGAAGTATTACACAAGGAGCCTAATCTGCAGACTATAACTGTGTGTGATATTTTAAGTAACTCCATGAACTTGAAAACCTTTTCTATTAGAGACATGTTTGGGCTCTTTCACACTCAGTACATATTAACAGATGGTAGAGAAACTAACTTTAAGGTTGAAATATTTATAAAGCATGTACTAAATAAGATCTGAAAGGGTATCTTCTTGCTCTAGTTAGGGGAGTCTATGGAGGGAGGATTTGAAGTTGTCTGATTATGGGATGGGTTTTAACTCTAAACATTTGTTTGAAGAAAATCTTAAATTAGAAACACAGGCTGGTTCTCCAAGGAAATAAGGTTGCTGTTAGTAACCAAGCAGCTATAGCTAAGGTCCTAGGAAGGGAGTCCTTTGCTTGGCTGAGAAGTAAAATGTGTTCACAATTAAAAATTTACCAAACAAACAGCAATAAGAAGTTTGTGGGGGTACAGAAGGGTGGGAGATAGCATAGAAACAGATTAGAATGAAAAAAAGGGGATCAATAGGGTTTGAGAGCCACATAAATGACAATAAGATAGAAGGGCAGACAAAGAAGTGCCATCTACACACCCCACTGATATAAGTTAGAAAAGACCATCCACAATGTCATGTTGAGATAATAAGTCTCATGTCATAAGCCAGAGGATGAAAAGATGGCAATTTCCATTGTTGCTAGTCTTATGTAGAGCGGGTAGCTTATCATTCAGTTTCAACCAGCAGTCATATTAAGTAGATTGAAACGCAAAGTTAGGGAAGTACTGTTTCTACAGAGAACAGAATGGGGAGTGGGTAAAGAAGCAGCCAAAGCTGAAAAGGAAAAGGTGGGCTATGACAACATTGTTGGGTGTTTAATAAAATGGGGGTAAGTAAATATATTCTGAAAGACACAGAGAGGACATGTATACTTTAGACAGATGCCGAAAGAAGTCCTTAGCTGAAAAGTCTGGGTAATGATATTTTTGCATTCATTCATACATACAGAAAGACAAGCAACACTGTGCTACATTTTCCCTATGTTCACAAAGCTTCCATTATTCACCAGCTAGAGCATGAAGGCGACAGTTTAATAGGAATGGACATGGAGAAAAAAATTCCGGTTGAAAGTTAATAAACAGTCTTTGCCTTTTAATTTTTTAGATGGATACGAGTGCACAGTGAACAGAGGTATATATCTCAATTACTTGGTATCCTTTATTACAAACATGGAAACAAACACAAAATAGTGATCTCCTGTTCTGAAGAATAAAAATAATGCCACTGAGAGGAAATAATCAGCAACAGTAAGCTATGAACGATATTATTTTATCTAAGCCCCTCTTCTCAAAAATACGAAAAAATGGCAGTCTATTTTGAGCCTTGAATAGATTCATGTTAAACCTAAGGGGTCTTAACTTACTTTCTCATGTTTCTGAAGAACTTATCTAGGTTCTAGATATGTGGAATGCAGTGCTGAACAAGGTAAGCGCCCATTCTTCAAGAAGCTAATATTTGATGGAAAAAATACTAGCTGTAAAGAAAATAGAAGAAAATCCATATACTCTATCAATCAATTCTCCTACTATCACTAATCTAGTACAGACAGAAAAAGAGAAATCACACTTTAAGTATGATTTAATTCTCTAAAATTTATTTGGTACACTAATGTGAGAGAGTCTACATAAGAAGTTCCCAATCAATAAGAACAGACTTCTGAATTTAATAATAACATAATCACATACTCATTTCTACCAGTGAACTCACCTTTTCTTGAACACACAGCAAGTTTGGTATTTGATTTAAATAATTTTTGAAGTTATTCATATTTACGACTTTCTGCGGCAGAAAAAATTTTGTTTTATTTTTGTGAAACGATGGAACATGAATTACACATGTGAAACAGAAGGCAAGAAGAATACTCTGAGGGCTGTAGGTCGCCTGCTATGATGATAACATTTCTTGAAATTTTAATCATGCAGCTGCTCAGACAGATGCTGTCAGCGTTATTTGAGTCTATGACCTGTGACAGACTCTTTTCTGAGAGAGTAGCTTTTAGATATCCAGCACTAGTAAATAATTTGAAAATTAGTGAGAAATCGACTCTGCTTTCTGGGAGAAAATCAGGGCCACGTAAGCAAGGGCGCATGCTTTCCCCCGGCAAGCAGTGCCTGTCTCCGCACCCTTAACTGAGTTTTAGACTGAGCAGAGGTCTGTGAGACATCTAAAGTACAAAGACAGTTAAAAAGTTAGTGTGTTCTTAACATTTTGCCATCTCACTGCTTGCATTTTTTGCACATACGTTTAAAACAACTTCACCATTAGTAAATGAATATTTTCTCACAATTAAAAGTTTTTTATTGTAGTAATTATTCTACACATTATCTCACAAGTTTTTGACAATATAAAGCTGAAGCCTTTCTGAAATCCAGTCTTTTTTCTCTTCCAACACTGTACTAAACACCACCAGTGAGCATCCTGGTTTATATATGAGAAATAGTATGGTGGAACAGATATATGACTATACTTTTCTAAAAAGAGATAATTTTCCATATAATAAAATTCCCAGCTTCATTTTATAAATTCTCTCTTTCCACAAAGATTTGCAGCAAATGTCCTGCATGGTTTCCTTTTAGCTTTTAAATTGTTCCTACAATTGACTAAACTGAAATACTAATGGTGGGCCACAGGTTTTAATTTTAAAAGAAAATCCTTTTTTTTTCTTTTCTCTTCTCTTTATGGGGCAAATAGAAATAATTTCTGAATTATTCCAAATCACAAGACTAACACATGGAAGGAAGATACAAAAGAGGAAGTCAAAATAACAGGAATAAGCTGTTTCCCTTTTTTATTTGTTTTAGTTTCAGCCTGAATAAATTCAATGAAATTCCCCTCTGCTGTAATATCTGAAGTCACTCCAAATGCTAGAGAACTGTGTGTTCTCTAAACAGGTTGCATTGTACATTTAGAATTCCCCTTTTCTTTGCTTAAAGGCTTAAGAAAACAGAGTCCATAGGAAAATGTCAGTTAAATGAGAGATTTACTCATTCTTCTGACACCTTCACTCTCCAACCCCTGAAAGCCACACTGCGTATGTGGATGAAAAGCTGCACCGTCAGTACAGATGACCTATGTGGCTCAATGTTTCTTGGGATGAACGAAGGTGTGTAATCACTCAAGAAAGTCATCCTAATTCTTAAAATACTCTACTACTGGCCCATACGGATGACCAGCTTTTTCTGCCTCTTGTGGCTCTTTTCTGACAGCATATGCTACTGCTGAACCTGGTACTTCCCTTTCACTAACTTCATTCCCTTCTCAGGACAGACCATTCTGGGAGGCCTATCTTCTCAAGTGAACCAAGCCAAGGGGAAGGAAGGAAGAAGCTTTGTGTGATTTATTTCTGGCTTCTCCAGTTGCAACTTAACAGGTTTCTTTTGCGTTTTACTATGTACACTGTTCTGTATCTTTATTTTTTTCCATTTACTGTACATCTTGGAGAATGTTATACATAGAGATCTATTCTCATTCTCTTTAATGACTGCATAGTATTCTCTTGTGAAATCATACTTGACCAGAACTCTAAAAGTAATATAAATTGTTTCTAGCATTTTGCTTCTATAAGCAATGCTGCAATAAATACTTACCAATATATTATACTGTATTGGCCTGAGTATATCTGTAGCATTTATTTCTAGAACGGGTTAACATCTTTGTCTTTGCATTTTAAAATCTCATAGCTAGTGCCAACTCTTGAAGAGAGCAATGTACAAGAGTGTGTTTCTCCTTACCTTTACCAGTACAGATTTTTAAAAAATATGTACATTGGATAGTACATTTAGCTGAGGATAGTTCATCTGGAAAATAATTATATTGAATTACAATATATAAGCTCCAGTATTTGCACATAAAATTGGGGGTTATAGTATTTATTTCACAAGGATATAAAGAGAATTCAACGAGATCGTATGTGGAAACATTCTGAAAAGTATGAGAACTATGCGAAATGCCAGTTCTTCTTAAAGGAAGAAACTTTTGGAGATAGTTTACAACTCGATAACTTAGCAAAATTCTTTTGAAATTTTTAAAAGAACACTCTTGTTTTTGAGCTTCAGGATCTAGTAGATGAAATGGTCAGTCATAACCCATTAGTGGCTCATGAAACTAGGTTAGTGGAGTCATAATACACTAATGTGCATTCAAAGAAAAATAAAGTACGAAAGAAAATAAAATTGCATGACATAGTATGGTATAGTGTAAATACAGTAAAACAAAGTTAGAATTTATTTTAGTGAAATATTTGTTTATTTAATGCATGTGTATCCTTGATTGCAGTAAAATAGTCAAATGTGTTTCAAAAATATCTGAAAGATACTTCTTTAAACTCTGGTATGATAATAGAGTATCTTTATTGCAGCCCTTTTTTTCTTCCCCTAAATTCTTTTTATTGAATACTTTGGAAACTTAGGTTGGTTTTTCAAGCAGCCAGTGACTTATTTAAGGTACACTGAAAAACAAAAGTGTTAACTTATATCAGAAACAACAAAAAGGGAAGAATCTTTTTTTCGCCCATAACACAATTCAATCAAGGGCCATCAATGAACACTTAATCAAATATCAAAAATTCTTTTACATTCAAATTTACATACTTACTAATTTTATCCCTTTCCTGAGATATAATTGAGATAAAAACATTGTCTAGGTTTAGATACACAATGTGATGATGTGATACACATTTATATTATAAAATGATTACCAGAACAAGATAGTGAACACATACATCATTTTACACAGTTACAATATTTTCCTGTGTGGTACTTTTTTTTTCATTTTTATGTAGTCGAATGTCAAAAAAATGAAGAAGTTAGCTCTATTTCTAATAAGTTCTAATACATTTTCCTACAAAGTGAATAATAAGTTACCTTCTTAGCGCAAGACTGTTAATAAGCAGATATTTGAACAAGTTGTACAAGATTACTGCTACTGAAAAGCAAATGTTTCCCATTTATTTACTTATTTTTTAAAATTAACTTTATTGAAGGAAGAGTGCATTATAACATGCTTACAGTTTAAAGCTAACTTACATATAATACAGAAGTTCTAAAGAAAAATTAAAAATGTATATGATTCCACTACTCGGGGACAATCATTATTAACACTCAAACTAGATTTGATCTATTTGCTCTAATCTCCTCTCTCTCTCTCTCTCTCTCTCTCTCTCTCTCTCTCTTTCTGTGTGGGTGTGGGTGTACACAGCTGGTGGGAATGTAAAATGATATAACTACCTTGGAAAAGAGTTTGGCAGTTTCTTAAAATGTTAAACATACACCTACTATGTCATATAACCTATTTCAATTCTAGCTATTTTTCCAAAATAAATGAAAACATATGTCTGTACAAAGCCATATGAATATCCATAGCAGCTTTATTTGTAATAGTCCCAAACTGGAAATAATGAAAATTTTCATAAACAGATGAATGGATAAAATGAGTTGTGGTACATATTACATATACAATGGAACACTACTCTGTAATAACATGAACTATTAATACCACAATACATGGATTAATCTTAAGATAATTATGATAAGTAACAATATTAGTGTTCACCAAGTCCCACCCCCCCACCCCAAAAGGATTCATCCTGCATGATTTCACTTATTTAAAATTCTAGAAAATGTAAACTAATCTCTAGTAGATTAGTGGTTTGGAGGCAGGGGTAGGAGAAGTGGGGAAGGTTAGGTAAGTTACAAAGGGGCACCAGGAAAACTTGGTGGGTAAATGAATTATGTTGTCTTGATTGCAGTAAAACATCACTGTGTACACATTAAATATATACAGCTGACTGTATGTCAATTATGCCTCAATAAAACTTCAAAAAAAACCAAAACCCAAATGAAACAATATGCCAAGTCAAACAATAGAGAAATAAACATAGAAATCAATGGAAAAAAATCAATTCTACTAAAAGGCTTCCACATTGTTCCTGTGCTTCCTGTTTTTGTTATAAAGCTGGGGGCAGGGTGGAGATGGGGTGGGGGAGACGGAATATGATGAAACATCTGTTCCATGCTCCAGGGTACACTTTTAACTCTCGCTGAATGTCTGGAAACAAATATTTTTGATTGTGGAGTGAGGATGGATCAACTCAAAACCATTGATTCCTCAAACAAGCTACAGTGAGAGCTCATGGATAACAAAGTCATCTTTTCATACAAAGACAGTGTGTTATCAGTAGTTCTTGCTTTACAGAAAACACTTTTGATCCTAAATAGTCAGACTTAAAATAGACTAAATAGTTAGACTTAAGTTAAGACTTAGTTCGAATAATAATAACTGATAGTAAAAAAGCACCGACTACCTCAGTTAGCATTTATCTCATTTAATCCTCATATAACCATACCATTATACAGATAAAACGTACAGGATAAATAACTGGTTTAAGTTATGTAACAAGTAAATGGCAGCACTCAAACACTGGTCTGTGTGATTTGAAAGTTCATGCTCTTAATAGCTACACTTAACTGAATGTTCTAGTTGATAAGTTTTGTAGAGTAATTAAATTTATGCCAATTTTTGGAAAAGGTGGATTTCATTTATGGACTTTACTCAAATAAGAGGAATAAAAAATATTAGCTATCCAATGGTAAAAACCTCATTTCAAATGGCCACTGATTAATTCTCTTCTAAAACATGTTTCAGAATAAAGTTTATGAATGTAAAGCGTGTAATTCAATTCCCTAAAAATGCTATGATTAGTTTCTAATAACCCAGTTCTTATCAAGGCAGAAATTTGAATGTCTCTATTATAGCTTATATTCATGTGATTTTTTTTTAATCAAAGATCTAAACTACCCTAATCTTAAAAAATATCAATCAAAATGGGATCATTTTTGACCAAAGACTTGTTTGATACTTATGGATATCAAAGAATGCCTCAACTTTAAGTCCCATGAATATATTTACTGATCTGTTAATTAAGCAAGCTAGTGTCTATTTACTTTTTTCTGCAAACACTCTTGATAGACAGGGTAATTTATGGTGACTGCTAAATTCAATTTCATCTTCCTCATCTCAGACCATCCTTTATAATAATTTGATTCCACTAACAGGCACAAGACCAAAAGCAGATCATCACTCTGACTTGGAGTCAATCTGCACTGTTCTTAGCTATAATATCTTTCAAGATAATTTTTGTTTTGTTCTATATATTTGGCACTGTTATAAAAATCCTGTTATTATTTTATGAATATTTTCAGCATAAGTGAATCACTTATATGTAACATTTAGTTGTTGTTTTTTCAACTCTGGCTGGTTAAAACACACACAATCATTAAGCCAATAGAGTAACATACTAGTCTCATACTCTAATTATACTTCTAACTTTTTTCTGTCTACAACATTTTTGTCTATACATCTTGCTTGAACAATTCTGTAATGGCCTTTGGCCAAAAACAAGGTTGTGTCCTAGGATTTAAAAAGATAGCTGTTTGTGAGTCATTGGTGGAAAGGGATCAAGGCTCCTTAAGCTAATTCTACATGTAGTTGTAATATTTTACCATTTATTATTGCAGATGCAATTTAAAGAATGTTTTAAAATGACAGTAATAAATGCAAGGTTGATTTTACTTAGTCATAGCTAAGTGTGGCTTTGCTTTAAATCTAAAATGTGCAGATATAATATACTCAACATGGAAGACTGAAAAATAAGCTTATCTTTTACTAGCAATCAAATCTATTTTCTGAAATGGTCATTGACTAGGATTCTCTTATCTTCCTCTGGAGTATCTGGACCCGGAGGGGAAGCCATCTTCTAGATTTCTGAGAATTAATCAACTGAAGGTCTCCTGCTGAACTGTGTGGTTTCATTCCAACAACCCAAGGACAGCTCATGACCAATGTTATTTGCTTTCACTGTGGACAGGATTCCTATAGTGTTCTCATTCATGAAAATAAAATGGTCAAAAGGAAAAACTCACCAAGAATGTTTTTCTCTGATGTAATCCCTTCTAAAACAGAAAATCACTTTATTTAAAGTTCATAAATGGCCTCTATAATAATTAGACTTCAAATATAGGAGTCTGAATGTTACATTATTTTCTATTGGCTTTCCTGGTTCTATGCCAAACATATTTTGGCTGCAACAGAAGAACGAGGAGAAAATCAAATATTTGGGGGAGAAAAAGAATATAACTATGGGGCTCTAGAAGGGTACAATTATAATTTAATTTGGCACTTTCAGAAATTTTGGAAAATCAATGACGTTCCTTTCAAGTTATAACTCTACAGGTAGGATCTACTTACAAACTATGGGAACTTTATAACATAGCTATATAAACCCAACCCTTGCCAATGTGACCTTCTATGTACTTAGCAGCCAAAGTGAACTATACGGTTTTGTTTGGAGATGTAAGGTTGAAGAACACATTTTATGTTCAGGAAAAAATAATTTGTTTTCAAGGAAATGAAGGCAAAACAGGAAAAGACTTTTTACTTCAACAGAAAGGAAAAAACCAAACAGATATTGAGGGCAAAGATAATAATCTTGTCAACCCACTAAACATGAATTAAGAAAGAATACTGAAAGGAAGAAAATTAATAAGCTGGCCTCCGAGTCCGAGAAGTCTAGTAGGTGTTTGCTGTTATGTAAAAACTATAGAAATAATGCAGTAAAATCTTGATATAAAACAGAACCAAAAGAAACAAACAATGACTCCAGGAGTAAAAATGAGACTTCATTTTAATTTCAAGAATCTAGTATGGCAGTTGCTTTTCTCAAAGGACTGAAACAATTTTGACCCCCAGCTGCTACTTCTTTTATCTAACAATAGACTGCTCAAAGATGCATCACTTCTGATGAAGCTATTCATTTCACCTAAACTGCATATAGCTTAAGCCTCAGAAGATAACTTTATCACCTACAGGCCATGTGCACAGACTAAGCACAACATTTGTGCCTGATTCTTAATGGTATCTTATATCAAAATGCTCCCTTAATTATAGTTCTTGCTTCTCAAGCTGCTCTTTCAACTTGTCAGAAGCTGTCTAAAGTAACTAAATTTGGATTCATGCAGAAAATGATATATTTTAGGAAAACATGTGCAACCAGCATCTAAGCATCTGCTCACATTAAAACCAGAAGACAGTAAGCAGCAGCACACATAAAACAGGCTGTACAATTCAGAAATTTACAATATTCACTGTGAAATATTTATGGCAATTTTTTAGAGCAACACACCATAATGGCACAGTCATTTAATCTGCTTAACAAATATTTATTGAGCATCTCTTTGCTAGCCACTATGCTGGGTGCTTAGGATACAATGCTTAATTAGCACAACCACACATAAAGCTCTAAAGGTTTATATGGTTTCTAAGACTGAAAAGCAAATAGAAAATAAGGTCATTCTCTCCATTAGAGGCAGCCACCCTCCTTTCTCTACTCCATTTATGAGGGGGTCCAGGCCCATGTTTTTTGTATAAGTCAATTGTGAGATTTAGGAAACTGCTTCCTGGTGTACAATACAAATAAAAGTAAATCCTCATGTGAGTCTATTTAACTGCTAGCAAACTATCGTAGTATTATACAATGGGAATGCCAGTTATAATGCTGCTTCTCTTGAAAAATCCTTTCTGAGTTCTCAAAGGGGTCACATGAACAGGTTTTCCTGGTCTGGCCTAGGCAGAGGAAGTCTTCCAGGTCTAAGTTGATAGCTCCTAAGGAGAGGAGAGCCAGGGTCTCAGATGAGAACCCAGGCACTAGGACTGAGCATTAGTCATGAGCTAAAACTTTTCTCAATCCTTTTTCTTTTTCTGTATTAATTTTTTTCAGGCCAAGAAAAGAACATAATTTATCACACTGAATACTTATTTTCAAAAGAAACTCAGGAGACTGGATATTTCCAAAACAATTACATTTTAAAGTGAATATCGTAGAGTATATGAAAATTCACATGGTAAGCTTGAGTCACAATTACTTAATTCAAAAAGTTAAAATTTGGAATTATCAAGAAGAATAAAGTAACTAAAAAGAAAAACTCAGTGTGATGAAAGTAGAATTTAAAAATTTTGGATAGTGTTATCTTTCCAAATAAAACACTACCAATAACAGTAAAATTAACAGGATAATGTATCAAGCACATAGAATTTGGGCATAAAAGATAAATTTAAACCTTGGTTCTGACTCTTGTATACTATATAACCTTAGGCAGATTTCTTAGTTTTGGTTTTCTCATCTATAAAATGGGAGTAAAAAAATCTACATCATGGGCTTATTACAAATAAGATAATATATGCTAAGTTCTTGAATAGGCCCCACAGAACAATCACAAGCAAAGAAATTGAAGAGGTAATCAAGTCTCCCTAAAAATAATAGCCCGGGACAAGACGGTTTTTTCCAATGAATTTCACCAAACCTTCAGAGAAGAATCAATACCTATTTTTCTCAAACTCTTCCAAAATATTAACTCCAACAGTCTCCATGAGTCCAGCATCACACTGATACAGGAAGCTGACAAAGAGCTCACCAAGAAAGAAAATCACAGACAAATATCTCTAATGAACACAGACGTATAGGTCTAATAGACCTGTTTTTAAGTGAGGTTTCGTTACACTTTATAGAGCATCTTTCAGTATTTTTTACACAACTGATTTTGTGGTGATAAATTCTTTTAAATTTTGCTTACTGAAAAAGCTTTTTATCATTCCTTCTGTTCTGAATAATAATCTCTCAGGGTATAGAACCCTAGGTTGAAAATTCTTTTCTTTCAGTCTTTTGAATACATTGCCATTGAGAAATCTGCTGACAATCTTAACGGGGACTCTTTCATATATGACTCATTTTTCTCTGGATGCTTTTAAGGTTCTTCATCTTGTATTTTTGACATTTTGATAACAATGTGTCTAGGTGTAGGTCTTCTTGGGTTTCTTTTATTAGGACTCTGAGCTTCCTGGTTCTAGAGTACCAACTCTTTTTCTTTTCTCTTTAGCGATTAGATAAACATGGGATAATAAAGAGAGGATGTTCTGAATTTAAACAGGTTAAGAATACTGGTAAAAGTATGATTAAGGTGTGAGAAATAGAAGCGTTTTCAGGAACACACAGGGAAAGAAATCACCAATAGTGACAGGCTTGTGGATGAGGCAGAAATGAGTTATCAACCAGAGTGAACATTTATATGTAATATATGTTGTCCAGAAAGTCTTTAAAAAAATTAGGTATCGCTGAGGATACTCTAAACACATTCATTCAAATGACAAGTAACCACTGACAGTTCCTTGGTGAGGAGATACATGATATGCACTGACAAGATATAAACACACAAATATATAAAGTAATACAAATATAGACATAAAGAGATAAGATGAAATGAATCCTATACCATTAGGAGTATTTACAATTCCACACAAACTGAAAGTATCACACACAAATACTAGTTATTAATCATTTATTCTTATTTCAGATCAGGATTTGCTCCAGACAGACTAAATGATTTCATCAAGGTCATAGTTATGCTTGGTGACATAACAGGCAAAGGTAATGAATTTTAACATGTATGACTAGGCATGTTATCCCTAGGGAGGCCATGTAAAAACAACACTGAAGGAATCAGAGGAAGAAAGACAGTAAGAGAGACTCCACGTCCCCGTATCAGAAAGGAACTGCTACAAGCATTACAGAATAATGAGAGAACTGGAAATCGCATATTATTCATTACAAAGCTACATGGGAAAACAAAGAAGTAATAGTTTTCAGTGACAAAATACCCTAAGGTATATTTAAGTAGATAAAAATGTCAGTCTTCCTCAATCTGTCTCTAAAAAACATAAAGTAATGTCAATTTAAATGTAACAGACTATAGAAATAATAAGTTTACATTTTATTTTTATCACAATTATGATTTCAGGGTAATCTAAGAAAAGATTACCTCCTAAATAGTTTTTCTTTTAACATACCTTTAGAGCCTCTATAACAAGGTCTCTTGCTTCAAGCTCCCCTTCAAGAATACTGAATAGTGTTAGGAGTTCAGGCTTGCTGAGTTTTTCCAGATTCATACTGAAAATTTAAAACAAAGACAACAATTAGAGGATCTTCAGAAGATAAGAGTTAATTTGATATTATTGAAGAAAAAATAAAGTGAGATAAAAGAAAAGAGCAACAGAGAAAAAAATGCTTTAAGAAAGGAAATGGTTATAATTAAATAGAAAAATAAGAGCTTTCTTATGTTAATCACACACTGAGCATGAAGGAAAATAAAATTTACTTTAATTATTGATTTCATCACTATACAGAATTATAAATTTTTCATCAATTTCCCTCCAGGTACTTTTAGAAACAAACATCCATCCTCAAAGGTCTCAGAAAGAGAATTAGTCTCTAGGTTGTTCACTAGAAGTTCAGGTAAAAATGTGAGCACTATCTTACAAAAAAACTGTTAGACTAGGAAAAGATTTCCCAGTTTTAAGATCACCAAATTCCAGCACTGTATATACAACATTCTAGCAACCCTCTGAAATTGGCTGATGAAATTTGATCAAAGATAATGCTTGGTAGGAGAATGAGAAAAAAATTCTTTTACATTATCTGTTTTCACAGAGCATCTATCACAATATTTATATTTCACATTACTAAGATGTAACCATATGCATATCCACTTTCACATGACTTCTTAAAATCTATTTTTTAAACATCTTAACTGGTCAGACTACTAAAAACTGAATTTGTTGGACTTAACACTCTCACATTTCTACTTGGCCTTGCCTCTTGAAATACGTTGAAAGGTAAATGGGTTGGCACAAAATTCAGTCCTTTTCCATGAGATTGATTACTCACAGAAACCACACAGAAAGATGTTAGACTGCTACACAATCTTTGAAGGGTCTTCTTACTTGCCTGTATAATAAGGTACGTTTCATAACGCCCAAAGTATAGAAAATACTGTTTTTCCTCTCCCACTTTTTATTTCCAAATTGCCACTCTCATATGGTTTTCTTTAAAGTGATTAACAACATGACTAGTTCACACACCCTCTAAATAATTTCCAACTCTTATGAGCACATTAAATTTTAAGAGGCACACAAGAGAGTCATTGATTCCTTCCAGAGCTACTGCCTTTAAGTGAAAGAGAGTATGTTGAAAATGCATACTATACTCTGTTGTTAGATTGTGTTCCAGGACATGCTGTACAAATCTTTTGCCACATAGTAAAATATGTTAAATGTAACTTCAGTTCTAACTGCTAACTTTCTAACTAGAAAATTTAGCAACCAATGACTCTCACTTCAGTATTATATAGCTCACAACAGTTACTCAAAAAATAAGAACTGAAAAACACCCCCAACAAATCTAATAAAGCTATACTGAATATAAGATGACATGTTGGAAAGAACACTTGGCTTTGCAGTCACAAAGTAAGCAGGAGATAGAGAGTAGACAGATGTAGACAGAAGATGCATCTGCCTAATTGTGTATGTGGCTCTGGGCAAGTTTTCTGTTTTTCAGTTTTAATTTTTTGGTTTTTTTTGCATTTTATTTAGTTATTCACATTGGTTGTTCCTCTGGACCTGGGATGTGAATCTGGGTCCTTGCAATGTACATGGCAGCTGATGTAATTGCTACTCCACCAGTATACAAGATTCTCAGTTTTCTTATCTGTGAAGGGGAATGATGACATCCAATTCATAGGGTTGCTGTGAAGACTGAGTTAATAAATGTAAAACATACTGTCAAGTTTCTGATACAAGTTGAACAATGGTTTAATTATTAGTAACCACTATCCTCTCTCTTTCTAAAAGACTTTAAGGAAAGACATTACCAAAATTGGGGGTAGCTAAGACCAATGACCTCAGAAATACCTTCAGATGTCCTTTTGTAGTTGGGAATCACAAATGAAGAATGGTGATAGCATCCTGGAGTGATGATTCCTTATCAGAAATGTGAAAATTTAAACTACCAATGGAATCACACTAAGTCTTAAGATGAAACCCTTTCTCCTCTTCCTCAAGGCTTCATGTTTTTATCTGTCAGACAGATTATAAAGCAGAGGGAAATCCTATTATTTTACGTTGTCCTTCCTCTCCCCTCCCATGATGTTAAGCAGAATAATGGACTCATAGTACTAATTGCACTGAGTAAAATCAACTTGCTTTATAGACTCCAAGATAGGAAAGCAGAAATAGAGCTAAAAAGGAGTGTTCACATATATTACTGTTCTTCTTCTGAATCTTTACAATTCTTAAAATTAGTCTTATTTAGAGATTAAAAAAATGTGGCTTAAAAAAGCAGGATGAATAAAACGTCATAATCTGGGAGTGAGGACTACAGAATTTTAAGTTGCAGTTCTGCAACCTACTAGCTACGTGGCCTTTAGGAAAAAATTCCCAGTTGTTTTGGCACTGAGTTTCCTCATAGGTAAAACAAAACAGAGACGCTCTAAAGTCTTCCTTGGTTTCTTTGCAAGCTTCTGTGGGTAAAACTCAAGAATTATTTGTTAGGAGGTGAAAATGTAAAGAATTAAAATAGACTGTACCTAAATCAAAGTCTTTGACCTGTCACGATACAGCCTCATGAAAGTAAAGCGAAACAACTTTAGAGTCACTTTAACAACAAGAGTCCCGCCTGGGCAAGAACGCATTCTATTCTTTGTTGATGGCAAAAAGAATGATGTTTTTGTGACCTCTACATTCATAAATCACCTCTGCACACAAATGTTAGTATCTGTAACATTCTGTTAATATGTACCAATTCATTCATCTTACTGTCACGAGGAGTGAATAGAATAGCCGAGATGACACAGGAGGGAAAAAAGGGCAATAGCTGTGTAATTAAAAAACCAACACAGTGGTAAACCCACTGTATTCTGTATAAACGTAAAGTAGCTATCATCTATACCTCAAGCCTAGTTAATGTTAAAATGTAATATTCCTTCAACAAAATTGATTAAAATCCCCGAAAACCAATAGATCTGTTTTTGCATATTCCAATAAACTTTCTTTATAAATATGAAAATTTGCTGTTATATAGTGAATCTAATCAATAGGCAAGACATTACATTTTTGTTTGCAATATAAATGAAAAATAGTAAAACTGCATATGTTTTAGGATGGCAGTGGTATTCCTGGGAGGGGGTGGGAGTGATACTGACCTGGTAACTGGAGTCACACTGGTCCTCAAGTGTAAGTTCTTAAGAATTTCTTCGGTTCAAATTTGGGAAAATTGACAAATGTATTTAAAATGCTGTCAGCATGGTGGAAGAGTCCAGTGCTGCAAAATAGTAAGAAATTTATTGTCCATGTGATCATACTATAAACAGTTTGGAGGTCCCATGAATGTCAACTGTCATTAGAGCTTATGAGGCCTGACGGCTGTAGGCTGATAAAAGAAAGGAGGAAATAGCCACTTCTTCGAGTTGAAGCTGAGTAATATAGGAAAAATATCAGAATCCAACTTCCCTTTTGCAATTATAATTAGGGAAGGCGAGGGCTTTCAACATCTATTTCACTGTAAGGTGTCCACTGCCACTCAAGGACTATGTCACTAGAAGTGTCTGATGGCTCCTGAAATTGACAAAAGCCTGTTTTCTTGCATCACCATGATTTATGCACAATGCACCCAGAAAGAAAAAAAAACAGCTGAATTATGACTGAACTTCTCAAAATGCCAAATTCATGTAAGGAAAATTCTCACCCCTTCATATTCCTTCAATAAACAAACCAAAAACCAACCAGTCACCATCTTGAGTTTATCTGTAAAGCCCACTATTCATCCACAGAATCTACTTTTTCCTATTTATTTTCACATATCAAATGTTGAATTATATGAACATTTTTGTTTGTTTTCCTAATAGTATAGAAGACTCAGCAAACTTTAAAAAAAAGATAGGTTTTAAATTTTATTTGATAAAACAGTTTTTGTCTTGTATTTTAAGGCACCAAGTCTGAAAACCTATTTGAGTTGTTGAAACCGAACAGTCAAAAAGAGAGTATTAAAGGAAGAATTTTGCAGCAATAAATGCTTATTGCACTCATCAAGAACCAGTCATTAAGTTATATATGAATCACTCCATTTAGAAGAGAAAACATGAGTTTGTTGTGCCATCAGTAATGAGAGTATAGAACAAACCACTAAATGAGCTTCTCCAGCAATTTCTGCCCAATAAATGATGTGGCACAGGCTTTTCAGAAAAAGCCTGTTTCGAACTCCATATTCATGATCAGAAATGTGATTGCTAGATTTTCTGTAGTCTACAGGCTCATTCTGTTTTCTAAATGAGCTGTCACTTGTCGCTGTCATCATTCATTAAGTAACTTTGAAAGAAAAGATCATTTCAATCAGATGTTCAGCTCATTCCTTCAGTTAGAATCTCTCTTAGACCCAACTTTCCTTAGAGTCTAAACACAGATATCTCTGTGTATGAAATGCTACAGTCTATAAACTAGAAACAAAAATCATTTGTTGACAAGTTGTGACTATTAAACACTGTGGTACAGTTAGTTGTAGTTATAGTAACTTTACTGAATTTCTCAATTAAAAATGCATACATATATAATAAGAGATAGTAATATATATTTAATACATTGTTAACAATAAGACTGTGAGTTACATATGAAAGTTACTTCAAGTTATCAGTAAATGATTTCAAACATAAAATTGGCCAGCATACCATCTGGTCTTTTAACAGGCAATTTCCATAATGGTGGGGCCAGTGGTCAATGGCCAGAAGCCTTTTTAATGCAAGTTTTATGTGCCAACCATCACAAGAGTTATGGGTATCAAGAAGGGCACACCCATGTTCCCCTCAAATGTACCTCCTAGTGCTGATTTTGCTTGGAAGTATGTTGCTGTGGGTTGGGCTCTGTTCATTTTATTCTGACCTTTTCCATTCTCTAGTACCCAAGCTCCACTAATTCTGGGTGGCTGTGTCCTTTTCCTTCTTGAGGAAATCCAGATTCTGCTCTGGAATTCTCAATTAATAACTAATAAGTAGCAGGTATTGACGCCTTTAAAAACACACTTGCACACAGAGATGGGGTGGCAAAAAAAGAAACACCCTCCACAGCTTCTGTAGGTATGTAGGCAGTAGGGCAGGGCAGGGAGGAATCCAAGTAAGATGTTTGTAATCTAGTATCTGGGTGTGCATATGTCTTCATGTGGAACTGAAGGCTTTATTTCTTTCAAAGTGCTGGGTGATATGGGATGTGAATTAAGGAAAAGAATATTTTTAGAGGAGTCTTAGATATTTTCTGATACAGAAACATCTCAAAAAATCTACATTGATCTATTTAAGAAAAAAAATAAAATTGGCTGGTATAAGAAACAAGTCAGTTACTTTACCCAAGTGATCACTCTTACAAAGCTGGATAAAAATAACTTCTTTATTATATACTCAGCCATCAATTTTAAGAAATTTATATTTGGGTTATAACTGAATGAGATTCAAGTCAATCACAAAGTTCTTAGAATTAGTGAGCAAAGATATAAAGCAAAATTCCAATAATGTAAAGACTTTGATATAAATATAAGAAAACCAAAATATAGAAGGGCAATTAGCTTTTATAATCTGAAGAGCTAATGTTACCTACCAAATGGGTGTTTTTTTATAGCTTTCCATTAGATAATGTGCTTCCTTAAAAATGCTGTAAATTTGAAATAAAAAAAAAAAAAAACCATGTCACAGTTATAAATACTAATCTAAATGTGGGCAAAAATGCACTGCTATTTAAAAAAATGTATCCAAGTAACCTCATATGGGGGGGGGGTGTGTGTGGAAGGTGTTGACATATTACCTTGATTATCTCAACAGATTTGAGTTTCTCCACCCTCTAGCACTTATGTTTTTTCAGGAGGATTAGTTATGTACTGGGGGGTGTTGGCGGGGGGTGGGGGAGTTTAGAAAGTGACAACATTCTAGAGTGTACCTCTCACTCCACTCAGCGTTTTAAGAGTAGACTGGGCAGGGAATAAAAACATGTCAAAGTACTATCAGAAAATAATTTTCTGATCAAAAAAGTAGATCTTTTGTACATTTACTAAAGAAAGTGGTTTTTATTACTGTTTACAAAGGTTCAAACACCGAGGTACAAAAATGAATCTCAGTGAATTCTACAATACTAAGAAATACAAGCTTTACTACAAATGTCAAATCAATCTTTAGTTAAAGGTAAAATATATTACTAGACTATTACTAGACTACTAGATCCTCGTCTGTCTATATATTATGTTTTGGGCTGAACTGCATAAATTCATCTGTTGAAGTACTAATCCCCTGTGCTTTTGAATGTGATTGCATTTGGAGACGGGGTTTTTAAAGAGGTAATGAAGTAAAAATGAGGTCATTAGGGTGGACCCTAATTTGAGTGGCATCCTTTTAGGAAGAGGACATTTAAACACAATCATGCGACAGGGAAAGACCCTGTGAAGAAACAGGGTCATCTATAAGCAAGAGGGAGGCTGCAGAAGAAACCAAGCCCTCTGATACATTGATTTCAGAGTTTTAGACTCTAGAATTGTGAGAAAATAAATTTATTTTGTTTAAGCCATCCATTCTGAGGTATTTTGTTATGGCAGCCCTAGTAAGCTAATACAACATGCTGACCATTCACTGGTTTTTAGGACTTCTAGAACAACTAGATCTAAGTCTTCCTTTCTGGACCATGAGAGTATATTATTTTTCGGAATGCTTTACACCCTGTCTAATCAGTCTTTTTCCAGTCACACTAGAGCTATATAGCTTGATATAAAACAGAATGGATTTGAAATATTTTGAAATGATAAATTTCAGGATTCTCAAATATAATATGAATAATGCACTTACAACAGGGCTAAGTGATAAGAGATGTCTGCTTATCTCACACTGTCAATATAGACATTGAAGGAGGCCTCATGAAAACAGTTTTGTAATAAACTCTTTAAGGTTAACACTTAAAAATACTTTCAGTACTCTATTCAAAGCAGATTCTAGAGCACCAGCTTTTCTGGACTTATGTTTAGTAAAGAAATTAGTAATGAGAACTGATTTCATTAACATTAATTGCTACCACCTCAGAGTTTTACTAAACAGTTTTCTAAGAATTCCAGCAATAACAGTGATAATGAAAAAGGCATTTATTGAGCTAAACATTAAACTACTCCAGGAAGTGTTCTAATTACTTTCACATATATTAATTCAATCCCTACTGCCATAGGTGATACATGCTATAACCTTTACCAATCAATTCTTCATCTTCACCATCACCATCATTCCCATTTTACAGATGAGAAAACTGAGGTCCAAACTTCCAAAGTCTCACAGTTAGTGGGTAGCAGAAATGGGATTTGAAACTCGGTAATTCAAGTTCAGAGGCTTCCTTAGTAACTATTGCTAGTTGGTAAACACTTTACATATGATCTCATTTTATCAGTCTTAAAAATTACATGGCAGAAAAACCTCATATACCTGTGACTCACAAAACTGTAAAGAACCTTAGAAAGAATATAATTTATTATTTTCATTTACAGATGAAAACTGAGGCCAAAGTTGCTATGTGCATTACTAAAGATTGTAGTTAAACAGTAAAACTAGGTCTAAGGTGCATGTCTTTTTTAAATCCAGTCTAATCCACTCTCTGGGACATCATATCAGATATCAAGTTTTTGTTTTATTTAAATAAGACTCAGGTATCGCACGCGCGTTTGTTTGTGTGTGTGCCTGTGAGTGTGACTATGTGTATGTCTGTTTCACTCTCTTATGTGTTGGCAACAAGATTTATATGCATGTTGAAGAAAAGGAGGAAGTAGCCTCATACCCACAAATATTCAAACATCTCTCTCCCCAAATGAGGACATTCAGCACACTATTAAAAACAGGTCTGTCTGCTCAGATATCTGTTTACACCCTCTCAAGGACAAGACCAAACCAGAAGAACTACATTAGTTAAGCTACTGAAATGCATGTTAGTGAAAATGAATAATAGATTTTACTATTATATTTTTTCATTAAAACAAACAAAGATGTCTTTTTAGAATGCAAGACAGGTGTTCGGGAGGGTGTGGAGGGGGAGGGAGGGTAAGAGGGAACAGGTTGGAGGAAAAGGACACTAGAATTCTGGTGGTGGGTGTGGTGTGACATACATACAAACATACAATTTCAATATCCTAAAATGCATATAGCAATGTAAACAAAAGAAATAATAAATTACTATATATTAGAAAGTAAGAAAAAATTAAATGAGGATGTCTTCTTATATAAAAAAAAATGACTGGACGTATGGACCATTATAAGTATATTTGTTACCTGGCTTAATTCAGCTAAAATGAAATAATAACATGATTTTATTGAAATATGTCTATTTGTCTTTATCATTTATCTGCTCCCTAAATTTTTGTTTTCCTGAAATAATGCCATTATGATTTCTAAGATGTCACAATGAGAGAGAGAACAATAACATGCAGATTATTTCTAGTAAAATGATTCATAGGCCACAATTCTTGAGGCAGCCTGAATACAAATGTCCTTTAAAGGTTAAGGTAGGATGAATGGACAAGCCCTAGTGGCCCAGAAGATAAGGTCACTGGACATAGTCTCCATGCATCCCAAGGGCCCAAACTTGAGACTTGGTGGGGTGGGGGTAACAACTGGAATGAACAACTAAATAAAATGGAATGTTTCTTCCTCCTCTCTCTTCCTGCCTGCCTACTCACCTTCATTCTTGCCTACTTTAAAAAAGAACAACAAAAAAAGGTTAATGTAGGATGAAGTCTTTGACTCCATCAGGATTCCAAACTGGGGAGAAACAGAAAGTATGATATGGAAGATGAACCATAAAACAGTCAAGATATCTGTGTTTTATCTATGCCCATAACTTGGCTCTCCCCAACAGCAAAACACTTCACAAAAAGCCTCTAACAGAAATATTATAATTGATATTGTTGCTTGCCTTTTACATTTTGTCTTCTAAATCACGTCACTGATTTTTAAAAAAATAATAATTTGGTATCGGTTGAAAATGACCAAGAACAGACCTAGCAATTGTTTTTGCTGCAAGGCGCTTTCGGGACAATTATCCCCTTGGGAGGCAGGGTGCTGCAGTGGCAAGTATCTGTGCTTTGAAGTCCTGGCTCCACCAAGGCATAGCTCCTTGATCCACTTAACCTGGGAGCTTTAAGCTCGTCATCTAAAGTAGGGGTAAGAACACATACTCTAATAGGCTATTGAGCAGTTCCAATGAGTTAGTAAGTAGTCAGTTAACTTATTTCTCATCCTTTGAAAGCATATGATTTAATCTGCAAGGATAATGAAGTTTTCTTTTTCCCCCAATAGTTGCTTCTATCATTCGTGTGTCTAATTTAGAAAAAATCAAAAATCAAAACTCCTGACATGGAGTTGATCCGCTCTAAAAGGAGGTGGCCTGGCCAGTTCCTGTAAAACCAGCTTAGGGATGCACACTTTTCAGGCCAGTGGTAAGTGTGCAACTACTTGGGAAAAGAAAAGGGACATTCTTTTGCTTAGACTAATTTTTTGTGACTTTTACTATATAGGTGAAAAGCATGCCTTTGCTTCCACTGAATTTTTACGATTTTAGTAAGTCACAATTTTAACTTATAATTACTATGAAATGAGCTTTCTGAAAAAGAATCAGTTATTTTTACATTATATTACATGCACAATGGGTACATATCTAAATTCATAAGCTAGGAGCAGTAATCACATGCTAGTCTATCAATTCATCTGTTTATGTATCTGTCTTCTGTCTCACAAGACTGTTCTAGACACTTTTTTTTCTTAAGGAAAGGTGCAGGCCGGAATGAAGGCAAGTAGGCAGGGTAGGCAGGAAGAGAGAGGAGGAAGAAACACTGTAATTTAGTTGTCTATCTTGGTTGTTCTGCGCGCCCGCAAGAGCCTCCGGTCTTGAACGGGGGATATAGGGATGCATGTGGACTATACCCAGTGTACTAAGTCACTAGGCCACCAGGGTTGCCTAAGTAATTTTTCTTATTCAACTTGATTAAAACTTAGCACCTAGAAGTCTTTGGTTCGAAAGGGAGACTAAGAAAAAGCTAGTTGGAAAGAAATGTATAGTTCCTTGAATTACAGTCAATAAAACTTTATCTTTTAGGAAATGAGAAGTCACTAAAAGATTTTTAATCAGGTGATTATCATAATGAAAGTACAGTTTAAGAAGGGTAAGGTTTGAGGTAGACAGCTGATTTGACTGAAAAGAAACTGGAAGCACAAAGGGCACTGGGGAGACAACTTTAACAGTATAGGCATGAGGTAAAAATGTGTGTATTAGGATGGTGGCAGTAAACATGGAAAAGAAATGACTAATGCAAGAGACTAAACTTTATAAAGAGCTTACAGTAATTGGGTATTGGTTCCATTTACAGAGCTAAGATGGAAAACAATCCCAGATAGCTGAGGTTTTCAGATTGAATGACTAGAATGATGATGCCATTACCAGAAATAGGGATGTTAGAAAAGGAACTAGGGTTGGGGGGAAATGATGACTGTGATGTGAGACATGCTGAATGAGAAGTAATCAGACCCCCAAGAGGAACATGTAAGTCAGTGTGGTGAAGGCTAAAGATTTAGAAAAGGGGAAATCTTTAGGGGTAGAGACTTTTCAGAAGTGTCTCTATGCCTTCAATTTAAAGAACGAGAGATAATAGGAAGAAGGTGCTAAATAGGACTAGGCCAGATCTTTTTTATACCTTCAAATATTAAACCAGTTAAGAACCAGATTGGTTCTGCTGTTTCTCTTTTACGATCTGCTGCAACCAAAGGGCTAGTGAGCAGAATCCAAGTAATGGGCCTCTATCTCCCCACCAAAAAAGCAAAGTTAGTGCTTCTCTCTTTTTCCCTCCACTTAACCCATCAGTTACCATTCATCTTTTCCTCCTTTATAACTTATAGCTCTCAACTCTTGCTAGAACAATTCACCCACTTGCCTCTCTCTCTGACTGTACCCCTTCTTCCCTGGCTCTCACCTTTCTAGAGCAGAGCAGGCCCTTTGCTCCCAAGGTCCAGGGTCAGGAGTCCCTAAACCTCCTCATGTGCTCTCTTCTTTTCCTTTCCAGTTTCTATTGAAATCAGTAACAATTAAGGATTCTATTCTTTAAATGCAGTAACAAAGGACACATTTAGATTGAAATCTTTGTCTTTGTACCCGAAACACAGAGTTTTAAAATATTTGGCAGGGAGAAATCATATCATTGCATTCTTTAGTTCAATATCTGCTTGCAGTCCTGTTTTCCTCAACCCACAAGCCCCTGTCCTTGACTCCCCACCACACTCCTCCATGTATGATTTCTTCTCACATAAGGTTGTCCTACGGTTCTTCCTTACTTTTGGGGACACAAAAGGCAAAAATCACCTTTAATCAAAATTACCATAGAAAATTTCTTCAGTCTCACAGAAGGAACAACCTGCACCATAACTGCAGTATCCAGAAAACCATTTACATGACACCTGGGATGGAGGAGGTATTTAGGCCAGCAGAGTTTGGAATGGAGTAACTGACAATTCAGAGAAGACATGCAATGACTGAATCCCCTACTCTCTTCTTTCCCAGGCCAAAAAAATCCAAGAAAGAAAATTTGCAGGACAAAATTATGAAAGGAAGCACTGTAAGACAGATATCCCTGCTGAAAATCCCTCTATCATGCCATATATGAGTTTTGTTTACCTTTACTTAGGAATATTAGCTATATATTGAAAAAGTTCAAACAAAGCCAAGTAATAACTAAAATCTTACACTAATTTACTAAAATGCTGAAGTAAAAAAATATTTAAAATTAAATTCTTTAACTCACATGCAGTGCTAATAATAAAGACAATACTACCTGCTTATTACTGAGTGCTTCTTGCATGTTAAGTACCTTACTTTGTAAAATACATGTGAATATACATATATATTCATGTTTAATACAAAACCTTGAAAGTTATTTTTTCTGTGTTTCTGCTGAGGAAACTGGGATTCGCTGAAGGCCGAAAACTGCTCTTATTCTGGGTCACCCAGTGAAAGAGCAACAGTTGGGATTTGAATTCAGGTTTGCCTTTAAAGTCTGTGCTGTAAATTACCACACTCTGTATTCTCATAACAAATAAGGCATTTTCTCACGGAAATGCTTTTAAGTGAAACTTGGAAGATTTGGTTTTCAGTTATTAGCAGCAAACATTTAGGAAATAAGAAAAAAGGGCCTCTAGAAACTGGCTGACAAGTTATTCCTAGGGTCAACCACCGCAGATGGACAAATACCCTAGAAAAAATACCCTAGAAAAATATCTGCTTCTCATCTCAAGCCACCAAACACCAGTTCAATGGTAACCACTAGAAACACCATTCTGTTCCATTCAGAAAAGCCAAGAATTCCAATCCTGTTCCACAAATTAACTGATAGCACAGCAAACTTGATTCTGCCAAGACACGAATTGTTTGTAGACTGAGTGCAATATGCCTATCATAATCAGTTTGTCTGATTACATACAGGGACCCAAAACAGTGTTTGGTACTAGTTTAGAAAAGCCCAAAATCAACTAAAAGTCCACTAAAAACCCCCCAAAGTATATCAGTAACGAATCAAAACAAAATACTCAGAAACCACTCTTAAAAGTTAGCAATCAGTTTCTAGTGTGCTCTCTGAAACTCACTTCATTCCTATCAGGTCAGTCTTAGAAAATAAAATCTTAAAACAACAAACACTAATTACATTCATAAGCCTGGTTCAAATTTCATTACCACAAAATGATATATCTAACCATTAGATCTTTGATATTTTAGTCCCTCAAGACAATGGAGTATAAGACATGAGATAGGGCAAAAAAAGTTAAATCACAACGAAAAGAAGACTGTTTATACCAAAGAGATGTGCCAAGTCTTACTGGTACATTATGGTTCTAGTCTATTCTAAGGTGACAGCATCAAACTCAATTCAACAAACACTCATTAACACAAACTATATACTAGGTACTGTGAAAGACACAAAGATGAAAAGATACTACCTACTTTCAAAGAATTTATAATTTAATGAGACAGATTAGATACATACGTAAAAATCCCCTGCATACATGCTTTCCTTCATCTAATATGACCAAACAGGTGTTGAAAAGTTAGAGGAAAGATTTCCAAGACCCAAACTTGTATCAAACAAGTCTTGCTTATTGTGCCAAGTAATCAAAGAGCATTATTTGCTTTTTCCTCTCTGCTCATTAAGGGCCTGGCAACCACCACTACTTTGCTTTCCTTAGTTTCTTACCTTAGTTTATTTTCTGTTCTCTGCTTATGTAATAAGATATGTCTTTTTGGGAATTCCAGTTCTGCTTTTGGTTTTTTCTGCAGCTATTGCAGGGGGCCCATGCCTTACTCTTCTACGGCAGCACACTCTGCTATAAAGTCCCTCCACAGTTTCTTCTTTGTGCTTTTTTACTGGAAGTCTGGAAATAATCACTGAACAGATCCGTGAGCACTGAATGGTTCTGAAAACTTCAAACCTAACTATTCCAAAATAATTACCTTCAGGAAGTCTATCTTCAGACAGTCTAACGAGGAAGGCAGACGACAACAGTCATTATAACTGCCCTCTGATTCTAGCTGCTAGCATCTCATTGCTATTATCTCAGGCTACAGATAACAGTTGTATGATGAACTTCAGATTAAAAGCGAAAGAACAAGGCTAAAACAGATGACACATGTTAACATAGCGAAGTACTAACATGAGTTGATCACTGGAGGTTCAATGGCACTCACATCAAGCTAAAAGTACCTGTATTTTGCACCTGCTAAATGAAGGCCAACCTGACAAAAGCTTTATGGACACACAGCAGGCACACTTTTTGGTAGTCACACAGGTGTGAGTAGTTGAAGTTAACCTTGCTTTTACTGATCCTTAACTCTGAGATTTAAAACTTGCTCTTTCTTTTTACTCCCTAAATATTGGTAGATAATATGGTCTGGTAACATCAATCAATCAACATCAGATATGTGTTAAGTTTCCCCTGGAGGGAACAAAACCACCATAAAAGAGGGGCTATAAAGTAACCAAAGGCCACAGGACCAGATTAATCATAAACCTGAACCAGCGAACATGAATTTTCTTCAAACACTTCCCTTCCTGCCTTTTGTTTCAAAAGAACTATACCTTCAAGGTTAACTGCAGTCTCCCTGAGCAACAGACCAACTCACCAGAGACTTGGGAGACTCTCATTCCTAATCTAATGCTCTTTATTTACTTATCTATACTGCTTCAGTTGAAAAAATGCTGATATTTATGGGCAGTCAAACAATATACTCTGCATTCCTACCCACATAAAGCCAACTGTGCAGAGAGCCAACACGCCCACCTCGCTGTGAAATACAAAAGGATGGCTTGCCATCAAGTTCTCAGGGAAGAAACAGCGTGGAAAACAAAAATGAAAAGCAACTCAAATGTAAAATAGCCTTAGAAGTTGGACTCGCCCTCGAGAAAGAGTAGAGTGAAGGGTACAAAGGGTGTAAAAGGGAGGCGCGGGGAGTTACTATTTCTCCTTCCTCCGGAATCTAAAGGCGTCCGAAAGCAGGGGCGCTCTAGACCCCCGGCAGGAAAGGAGGATCGGGGGCTGCGGGGAAAAGGCAGAGGATCAGTGAATGGGGGATGGGAAGAAATGAAGTTGGTGAAGGCCGCTTGGTCTGTGGAGCGGGCTGTCTAGGTCAGGTCTTTGATTTCTGCTTCTCCCCAGCCCTCTTTTTGAGAAAACACTGATTTTATCTTACGGATGAAACTGGCTCTGGCTCCACCCAGGCAAGCAGGGACAGGTGTAGGGAGGATGTCTGGCCTGCCGGGGGTTCAAAATAGGGGTGGGGGCGGCAGCCTACGGAATGGGAACCTGTAAGCCCTTCCCCAAGATTGAGGCGCTGGGGGAAGGGGACGCTTAAATAAAGGGTGTGGGGGGCAGGGCGGGGAGAAGCCTCTTCTGCGACGCTGGGAATTGACGGGGGACAATAAGTAGCTGCGAGGACCCTCGAAGGATGGGGAGCCGCCTCCTCAGGGAATACCAGGAGGTGGAGGAGACGGCCCCGCCCCCTCAAGGGATAGGCGCGAGTGGCGACTGGGACGGAGTCGGAAGGATACCCCAGGTCCTACCCTTGCTTTTCTTTCAAGAACCCGGCCTCGCAGTCACCGCCAAGCCCCAGCTTCAGCGTCTCCTACCTTTTGCCGGCGCTCGGGGCTGGGCTCCCTGCCGCCTCCGCCACCCGCTCCCATCCACAGCCTCCCGAGGCTCCGCCTCTCAACCTCCAGGCTGGGCTATTGGCATTCACCTGGGCCAATCGACATCTCGGTTCTCCAGCCCCGGCACCAATCGGCGTCATCTGGAGGAGGGGCTTCTCCAATGTCATTTAGGCTCCTCCCGGGGCCCCAAGATCCCTTTTGTTTGGAGAGAGCCAAGCTGGGATTGAACTCGCGTCACTTCCGGGAGGAAGCTCTTTCCAAAGGCCGGGGCTCCGGGGTGGGCTCGCGCCCCCGCTGCCTGGCTTCTGCAACTTTCCACCTCTATTGCGGTTTCTGGGCAGGATCGTGGCCAGTGCTTCATGCTTCACTCTCGTGGTATGCGAAGCTTAGAAATGGCGGGCTTCAGGTATCCTGATTGATTGGGCACGTTAACATTTCAAGTAACGTGTTACCGAATGGAGAAATAAATTGGTGCCTGATTTAGAATTCGTTGTTGAAAATCTGGTAACGTGGCTTCCCTCCTTTTTCTTGGACGCGCGTGTGAGTGTGGCGCTAGAAACACCGGCTCCGAGATAAAAAATCCAGAGACACCCCTTCTCTTTTCACATTACATTTGGAAGAGCCCCTGGGGGCCAGGGTTGTGTTGACGCCGGTAACATCCCAGAGAACATATTCCCAGCCCTATTTGCCTTCCTGGCAGAATTTGAATTAACTGCAAATTTGTGTGTCCAGGTTTTCCACATGATGCTTCCCAGATGAAGGAACCTTTTTTTTTTTTTTGCGCCCTTGGCCACGTTATACTGCAGGGCAATGGCGCTTGCAGTGAAGCTGGAACAAAAGACATGGTATGGTAGAGGATGCAAGAAGTCTGTCCCTTCTTGTGAACACAAGAATGCAGATCTTGCTGGTGGCAGCAAGCCCTAGCAGGCTTAAATAATCCAGAATGGGGGAAGGATGCGTCCTCACTGAGGTCAAAGTTTCTGGATTCCTTTTCCATAGACTCACTCCAGCTCATAGATAGGTTCAACTGGTTAAAATAAAAACCACATTAATTTAAATATAAGTACTTAAAATACTACAATTAAGTCTTACAGTGCATAAATAATGTTCTTTTAATACATTATATCTAATCTTGCTAGTTATGATTAAGCAAGGCAGTATTAGGGGCCTAGTACCCACCTAGATAGAGCCCTGCCCTCAGGCAGTGTACAGTCTGGTAGAGGGATGTGGTCAGTCTGTATAATCATAGGGAAATTTGAAGTACGTAAACCTTTGTCATGTCATCAGGTACTTGCATATAATATCTTACTTATTCTTCGCTGCTGTTTGAGAAATCCATCCTAACCTGAAAGATAGATGTCACTGTGCTCATTTTACAGATGAGACTAGAAATTCAAAGAAATCAAGTAAAGTCATAGAGCTAGTAAGTGGTAAAGAAAGAACTTCCAGCAGGATTGTGTGACTCCAAACTTATGCCGTAGTCTGCTCACCAGACCCTGACTCTCACAAGGAGGACTGGTCTAGAAATGTGCCTGGATGACTGTAAAACCAGTATTAGAACCAGAAATAAGCTTCATGCCGCCCCTATATGAAAGACAGCAAGACTATTGAGGTACTCAATAGCAGTCCAAGTGATCAGTAATTAAATAGGAAATACAGAGCTTCAGAGAGACATCTTTCCCTGTGTTCAGGAGACTAACTAAAAGGCAAGATGAAGGGCCAGGGACATAGTAGGTGCTCAATAAATACTTACTTGACTTGATACCAGGTACCTAAAAATGGTTAAAAACACAGTGTGTTAGGTGTTAGAAGAGACACACAAATTTGAAAAATCCCATTTCCTCCTCCTTTTGCCTTGCCTATGGTGTGTAACAAGGAAGTGTCTCATAGCCTGACAATGGGGTAGGCGTGGGAGAGCTAGGCTATTTTCTGCTGGCTTCTGAGTCACTCAGTTGTCCTAGTGAATCAACTCCTCCCTTCCCCCTTCCCTTAGTAGCTGTTAATCTGTCACCACCCATTCTGCTCTCAGGCAGACCAGGTAGAATGGTGTTCCAACTTCCTTTTGACAACTCCTCAGATTCCCTGGGCTCCTCCTGCCCATTCCTGAGTGGGTGTGGGAGGACCCAGAAAGATGAGATCATCCCTGCCTTGTAGTATTCAGAGTCCTGAGGGTATTCAGATTGCTTTGCTTTTAATTCATCACCCCTGGAGGAAGTGAGCTGGGCAGGGAGCCGGGCAGGGCTTTTGAGACTCAGGAAACCAGGCTACAACCACAGTCCTGAGAAGTAGTTTGGTGATTCTGTAACATAGAAAACATATAAATAAAAGTGGAGTTTGGAAGAAAGATGTCCACAGAAGTAGAAAGTGGAATAATAATAATTTAATATATTTGTATGGCATAACATCTTACCATATCTTTTATTTTACTAACTTGCCAATTAATATTCAGTGCCTGCTGTGTATCAGCCAACAACGTGGTGAGAAGTGCTAAAGATGGGTGCACCCTGGTGGAGCAGCAGTTAGGTCAATCGCCTCCAAAGGAGCAAGCCTCATACTCCTGGTTTCCAGTCCCAGGACCTGGAGGAAACAATTAATGTGAACAACTAAATGAAAATAAAGATGCTTCCTCTTCTCTTCCTGCCTGCATCCTTTCTTTGGAAAAAAAAGGTGCTGAAGATTATAGATTGTGCCCATTTTTCTCCAAATAGGTAAACTTCCTTGGTGTTCCAAAAATGTTTAGTGCTGTTTGGAGCAGCAATGATGGCATGAGAGGCTAAATTGGAGGTAAAAAATGCCTGAGTTCAGTCAGGGCTCTTCCTCTGTTGCAAACTGTTTTAGTTTCTGAGGGCTTCCATAACAAATTACCAGAAATTAGGTGGCTTAAAACAACAGAGGTGTATTCTTAGTCTGAAATCAAGGTGCTCATGAGGTTGAGTTCATTCTGGGTTCTAAGCATCATTCCAGCCTCTCTTCTAGCTTCTGGTTGTTCCCAGCAAGCCATGGTGTTACTCAGCTTACAAGCCAAGACCCTAGTCTTTGCCTCTGTCTTCATTTGGCCATCTTCCCTGTGTCTCCATGTTTCTATGTGTCCTCTCCTCTTATAAGAACAACAGTCATACTGGATTTAGAGCTCACCCTAATCCAGTCTGACCTTATTTTAACTCATTACAACTATTTCCAAACAACTCAAATTTTGAGATTCCAGGTAGACATGATTTCTTTTTTTTTTTCTGGAGGGGAATACTTTTAAATCAGTGTGCAAACCTACTTGGCAAAGTAATATTCCCACTTAACTCCATTGGCAAATATCATGAAAGTAATAAATGAATTTGTAAAGATCATTTCAGTTCTATGATTATGTATGCTAGAGGCATTTATCAAATTTTACTATATGCAAGGCACTATGTAATTGCTTTACAATGTATCTCATTTAACCCTTAAAAGAAGCCCAAGTAATAAATCCAAATGTTATAATTTTACAGATGAGGAAATTGAGGCACAAAAAGGTCCATGGTCATGAAATCACAGCTGATGAGCATAGAATATTTACACAGCTCTGATTCTGAAATCATCATTACCTGTTCTATAATTTCTCTATCATGTAAGTTGGTTAGGAAGATAGGAAATGTAACAAGTTAAAAAAAATTATATGGATTACTTGGAGTTGAGCAACAATCTTCCTGGGGTTATGTGTATGATTTGGGATGATTTTAAAACAAGGCAAAGCAAGAGAAGAAGGAGTGTGGTAGTTCATGAACACTTAGTAGGAAAGAGGAGTGCTAATGGGACTTATCTGAACCTTAGTTTCCTCATTTGAAAAATGGGATAATAATCTACATAGGTCACCAGGGGCTTGTGAATGTCCAAGCGAGATTGTGGACAGGAGTGTTCTTTGTAAACTCTGTGAGGGATTACTATGAACCACCTGTGAGGTCTGGGTCCCAGGATGTAATTAAACATATGGGGATGAACATCTTGATTCTCTAAGGATCCTTCTAGCTGTGACTCACTGGGACTTGCTAAGATCCTGGGTGGGTTAGATATAGAAGCTGGAGTGAATGGGAAAAGTGATCTGTCCCAGCCTCCCTCCCTTCTGTCCCTCAGCCCTCACCGACGTCTCCACCAGGGGATCGGAGGTTGGAGTCTAGAAGCCGGGACCTCTCTCGCCCTGGACGGGAAGGTGTGCTCTCCACGGCTCACCGCATTTTCTCCCATCATCAGTTCCTGCAAAGACCTTTCGGTTTAGTCTTTCGGCGTTATTCCTCCTGCCTGGATCCGCCCAATCAGGACGACTGGGGCACAGCCTGCGCCCGGAGATTTCTGGGTGTGGCCATCACTGTGTTCCCGAGCTTATTGCTCCCTCTAGTGCTGAGCGTGAGTCTTGCAGCTGTCAGCTTCCATCTTGGCCATCACGGTGCGGAGTGGGAGGCCAGTCACCTGACACTTTCCCTTTTATGGCTGTGGGTAGAGGCGCAGCAAGTAGGGGACTCTGAGGGCAAGTTCAAAAAACACCCTCAGGGGCAGATACTGTAGGTTTTTAGCTAAATGTTGGAGCCAGCTTGGCCATGAGAGAGCCAGGAAATTCTTACTCTGGAGTGTGTAGGAAGAAGTCACCAAGAGAAATCCAACGCGGAGTGCCTGCTGTGTATCAGGCACGGTGCTGGTGCTTTACATGTACCACATGCACAGATTACATGCGTAGTCCTTGTAATATTTACATACAGACTCCTCGTAGCCCTTTACATATATGATCCTTGCGGCCCACCACCCCCAAGATATTACTGCTTCTAGTTTTCCAGATAAGAGAGGTTCAGTGTCTTGCCAGATGTCACTAATAACAATAACAATGATGACAAAATCAGTTATTTAGTGCTTACTTCACACCAGGCTCATTCTTTCATTTGATCCTCACAGTAAGCCTTAAAGTAGCTGCTATCATCTCCACATTACTGATGAAGTAACTGAGACTAGAGGGTTTGAGAAAATGATAAATGAGAAGTTTGAATTTAGAGAACTTGGTCCTCCTGACTCTAACCCACGTGGTTTCCACTCCATCATTGCCTCATGGACTGGTGGGTGGGAGATGGGACTTGAGCCCAGGCCCTTATGACTCAGGGTTCCTCCGGTTCCTGGGTTGCCTGGTGGCTTTTCCCAAGAAGCAGGAAACCAGAATTATGTGGTTTTTTTGATTTCCGGAGCTGAGATAGGATGTCAACGAAAAGGCCAAGGCAGAAATCCTTGGGGGTCCTGGGGGCTCTTTGCTTGGGAAATGAATAACCAGGCTGGTCTTTGGCTTGTACAACAGTGTTGCTGTTGGGAAACTTGAGAAGGCACACTGAGGACTCTGAGTCCTGTCTCCCTCATTCTGTGTGGAAGTCACATGCTTCCCTGAAGCTTGTGAACCAGGATTGGGCATCACAAAGCTCACAGAGGGGTAAAATGGAAAGATCAATGGTGTAGAGTCAAGCCCAGATGGAAAATTCCTTGAAGTAGATGAGATTAACCATGGAATTCCCAAATTACTCAAAAAAGTCATTTTGGGTCATTTTCGACTCCTTACCTCACCTTCCCAAATACAGATTAGTCATAGGTACCTGAAAGAATGTGCTGCGTTCCTTTGGATGCATCTCAAATTTTCATTGCAATCGTTGAAATGACAAAATAGTTGCAAAACATATTATCAGATGATGAGTTTGATACTGGTTGATGTTATGTTCATTATTTTCAAGTGTAAATTTCATAGAGGTGGCTAGGTGGGAAAATTTCTTAGCCGTCTACTGTTTTTCTTTGATTTGAGAATTGACTTATTCATTAAATGTTAGCTCTTTTCCAACTCCTCCACTTTCTGTCTTCCTCTTCCTCTTCTGCCCAGGTTGACTTCTTACCCCAAAGTCTGGAGATAGCCTCCCTTTCTCTCCCTTCTGGCTCTTGAGACAAGGTCTGGACAAATAGCCCTGTATGAAGGACTGAAGATGATCCAAAGACTCATCCTCTTTCCCTGTCCTTTCTCGTCTTTCTTCCTCCCTCGTGGCCTGATATTAAGTATAAATCAGTTTCTGTGCTAGCGCCAGAGACAGAGCTTCGGCTGGGCTGGGCTGGCCTATGCTTTCAGTTTGATGAAAGCCAATTACACATTTCCCTGGTCTGTTATTTCAGCTGAAGCACCACACATTTGGCTGAATGGGTCCTTGTTGCTCACAAAAGGGAGAAATATTTGCAGAGAAAGTAATGACCCAGTTATGGCTGTACTGTCATTTCTGGGTAATTTCCTCATAAGTGGCCCTTTGGAGTAGGCTGATGTTGGACGTGTCTGTGTCCTTATTTCCTGCTTCATGGTTCCAACAGGGCCCCCGCAGGGTTCAGTCTGTCCTGAACAAAGTGACCAGGCAACTGGCTTTCCTGCTTCCTTGAGTGGAGTTTGCATAGCTCTTGTTCCCTTTTCTTTCTGCCATCTTGCCTTCCTCACATCCTCCTCTTATTCCAATCATTGAGTGCCTATTCCCATCACCACAGGAATCCACACACAGTTCCGGACTACAGGATTGAGGGAAGAGAGACTTGTGTAACTCATTGACTTAACTTCTCCTATTTGCTGGAGTTACATTTTCCAAACAAATTGGTTAACCCGCTATTGACTGTCTTACATCATAATTGGGATCCCCCAGATGTAAGTAAGGGATGGAAAACTCCATCCAAACAGACCCAAGCAAAAAGCTGTTTTACTGGCTCGCACAGTGGAAAAGTCCAGGAGTAGGCAAACTTCAGTTGAGGACTAATATAGCTTCTCAAACATGTTATCAGGGTTGCCATTGGAGTAGTGGTTGGGGCAGTCACCTCCAAACGAGCATAGACCACATACCCCTGGGTTTGAGTCCCAGGTCTGGGGTGAAACAGCAGTGTGAACAACTAAATGAAAATAAAGTGTTTCTTCCTCCTCTCTCGTCTTTCCTACTTGTCTTCTTTCCTGCCTGCACCTTTCCTTGAAATAAAAATGTTACCAGGATCAGTTTTCTCTCTCTGACTCTCTCAACTTTACTTCAGAATTGGTTCTATTCTCAGACATGCTTTCTTTCTCTATTGACAACAAGCACAGCAGTCCTGGCTTTGTATCAAGTCATAGTCAAGGGAATCTGACTCCAGACTTTGGGGAAAGAACACCTGACTCTCTCCCCAAAGTCTGAGAAAAATCCCATTCTGTCTCCTTGACTTTTCTTGAGTCATGTGTCCATCACCATATCAACCATTGTGGCCAAGGAGATGATCATCTCTGATCAGTTAGGTCTGGGTGCTTTCACTAGAGACATGGAATAAGTGTGGGGGACCTTAACCCAGTACTTGGCACACTGGTGTTCAGTAAATGTTTATTGCTTGAAAGGATGAGTGTAAGTGCCCCACATATAAAAGGTGCTCTGTAAAGAATTCCTTCTGGTCTCCAGCCGTGGTGATACTCCTGGCTGCTTTTGTGAGATACAATCTTGTTTGCACCTATTGCACACACTCCCAGGGGAAATCTAGGGTCGCACTCTTGGAGGGGACTTGGAAACCGAGGGAGTTTAGGTGGCTCTCTTGAAATGATCCTCAGGACCATGACTTTTTTCACCTTTCAATCCTCAATGCCTACAGAGTCTCTGGGACCTGGTGGTTACTCAAAAAAATAATTTTGGACTTGAAGAAACATCCAAAAAGGACCCAACTGACCCATCTGGGTGGCTTCTAGCATACAGGTAATCTCCTGAGACAGTTGGTCTCCTGGATGGATGCCAATGGAGAAGGATGCTGGTTTCTGCCTCATGGCTGTGGGCCTTGCAAAAGATACCCTGCTGGGAATAACATCCAGGAGTGGTTTTTCTGTGTTGAGCGTTTCATTTGATAAAACAGGGAAATGACAACATGAATTTAGTAAAAGTTCTCAACCATTTTAGTTCCTGCTATCTGTTCTCCTGTAATATTTATCCATGGAGGTGGGGTGGGGAGAGCACCCAGCATGAAAGCAGGATGCTGGGTGTCTGTGTGACCCCAGCTTCACTTCCACTGTCCCCCATCTTCCCTTAGTGCCAAGTTTCCTGCAACCACTCCCTGTTCCCCCTCCTCACTGTCTATGCTCTCCTCATGCCTTTGTAGCACATTCCTGCCTGCGTGGGGAAATTTGTTCTCTCAGAGATCCAGTGATCATTGTTGATAAACCACATGGCTGTGTCTGGTTGTGCTCCCTGCAGTTGTTGATGCGGTTCTCTTTTTCCTCCTCCTTTTCTTTGTGGTTATGATGATACCCTGTCCTCTTAGGTGGTCTCCTGCCTCTCTTTTCCATCTTTCCTGGTGGCTGTTTCTTCCTCTTATCACTCTACATACTCTCTTGGGTGAGTCACTTAATTAAATGGTCAAGTCACCATCTCTACTTCAGTAGATTTCCAATAAATCCATGCTTCTTTCCAGAGCTCTCTCCTGAGCTCTTGTTTCCCTTTCTAGAGAGGATGTCTCCAAGGTGCCCATGACCCTCCTGACCCCTGCCCATCACATTCTGCTTATCACCCAGTCTTGCCAGTTTTACCTCCTCAGTACACCAGTTTATCTGCACACCTCTTGTTGTAGCCATCACCTACCCTCCCATGGATCCCGGCAATAGGTTTTGTCTGGATCTCCTGTGTCTGCTCCAGTTCTTCCCTCTTCAATGCATTTCTACATGGCAACCACAGTGATTCTTCTAGAGTGAAAATTTGGTCAAGGTACTTCTCTGCTGAAGTTTCTAGAAAGTCATGGGCTTCCCGTTAGCTTTAGGATAAAATGTCAGCAGGAGCATGTCAGCAGCATCCCTTCTTGGGCTGGTCTCTGTTTACTGGACCACTTGAATTTCCTTGCTTCAGTATGATCTCTTTGGCCTCAGGATCTTTTGATGAGCTGCTCTGCCTGAACTGCTTGGATTCTTCCAGTTCGGTACGTATTCTTTCTTTAGGACTCTCCTCAGATATCACTTCCTGCAGGAAGCTTTCATAACTTTGTAATGCCAGATTAAATGTCCCCTCTTTCTTCTCAATGGATCCTGTGCTTCTTGTCCTTTTACTTACATCTGTGTATCCTCCAGAATATAAACCCCTTGAGGGCAGGGATTCTGCTTGGTGGATGATTGCATCCAGAGTTTGTAACATAGTACCTGGTGAGTAGTAGATATGAATGAGATTTTTTATATTAACAAATCATTTCCTAGAGTGTCATCACAGCTAACCTACCAGAATGACTGAGAACAAGGGCAAGAAGCCACATTGTCTGAGTTCAATACTTGCTCAGATGCTGATTACTTGTGCAACCTTCGCCAAACTATTTAACCTCTCTATGCCTTGATTTCATTATTTCAAAAATGTTTCTTACCTCTTAAGATTTATTTGAGGATTAAATAAGTCAATATATATATGACTGGCATGAAGTAATTGCCATGTAAAGAGAACAGTATATTATTTCACTTTTGACTGATATGGACACTTTCAAGAATGAAAGGGATGCTATTATTAATTCATTAGGGCAATCACTACAACAGGATTGTCCTGGGCAAGCAGGGACATTCATTCACCCTACATGTAAGGATTCATGAAGTAAATAAATAAGGTCATCATTTTTTGGTTGGCTTTGTTACTGCTTTTCATTTTCTCTTAGTGACTAGCAACAAACTCTTCCAACCATGACAATCTATCTTTCGGGACAACAGAGATAGGAAGAACTGGGGTGACAGTGTCCTAAGGGACAACTGGTAGAGTAGAACTAAAGAAACAGAAATGAAGCTGAATTCTTGGGTTAGAGGTACCCGAAGCAAGGGGAGCCTTCACAGGGCACTGAAACCTGCGGGCTTGACACCTAGAAGGCTGGTTTGGTTTCCTGATGGAGGGCAGGATTTCAGGGGTTCTAGTCCTTCCTGGAGCCTTGTCTGTGGGGAGAATTTGTGAGTGAAGCAACGTGTATTACTGATCCTGTTTGATATGTGTTCGTTGTCTGTTCCTGAGTTGACTGCTTTCTCTCAAACTGTTTCAGAAACATGTGATTCCATTTGCTTCCTCAACAGGGAGTGTTTTTTCATTACCTGACAATAGTTGTTTTTATGAACTGGGATAAACACCTGGTGGGCAGGAGCCTTATCGTATGGTCATTCCAATTTGAATTTCATTATTTCTCAGGTTTACCTGGGGAGAGGAAAAATATGCTTTCTAAACAGAGTTTTCCTTTTTCTGGTTTCCCAGACAGATGTACCATCAGATAAGAGCACCTCTGCAGCTGAAAGCATCTGCCTGGAATACCAACTGCGCACAGTTCTGGTGATGACCCCGGTGCTGAGGGAAGGGTGAGGGACAGAGCATCTTTTCTTATCTTGGAATACTAAATCCAGTCTGTTTCTGAGAAAGTGCCATTTAGAGATGTGTACCAGTTCCTTTCTCTCTCTCTCTGGAGTGGGAGTAGAGGTGATAGCAAGGAGGGGAAGGTCGAAGAGAATGAATTAGCACTTAATGATATTTTCTGTGTGCCAGGTGTAACCTTCCATTTCACTGGACATGCAGAATAACCTTAGAATACAGATACAGTCTTCCCACTTCCTAGATAAAGAAAGTGGAGTTCAAAGAAGAAAAACACGCTGAAGATATATCAATGGTAGACAGGAATCTGAGAATTTGCTCTTTATTACACAGCATGTAAACAGGTGATATCTTTCTAACCTTTCAAAGGGAGAGAGAGGCAAGACTAGACAATTTTCACAAAACACCTCTTTCATATGCTTAATTAGCATAGAAAGAAGAGGGAAAATTGAAATGTCTTGACTGTTAGTGATCCTATCATTCATTCATTTTTCCATTCATTTAATATGTATATATATATATATATATATATATATATTCACACATATACATATGGTGCTGGCTATGTGTCACACGGTATATTGACTTATATGAAGAACACAGTAGAAATGTCAGGCTTGAGGCTATATATAGTAATTGATCTCAATTTCATATTTGTTGAGATTGGGCTATAGATTTTTTTCTTTAAGCATTTAGCTATATTTGTTTGGAGCTTTGGCAGAATACATCTGTACAAGAAATACAGATTTGAGAATGATCCTCGAATAGCTGGTTGTTATACCTTTAGCAGTGAGTGAAAATATGATGTTTATATGAGGGAGGAGAGCACTGTGCTTGGAATATCAGCTAATTCCTCTGTTTCAAAGGGCAAGCAAAGGGAAGCATTCATAAAGGAGTTAATGGGCTGCCCAAAGATGTAGGCAGAAAATCAAGAGAGAGGATGAATTTTGTTAGATTATTTTTCTATTTCCTTTTTCGAGAAAATGAAATTTACATACAGCTAAGTTACCCATTTTTTTTTTTTTTAAAGGAAAGTTGTAGGCAAGAACAAAGGCAAAGAAGCAGGCAGGAAGAGAAAGAAGAATTTTATTTATTTTTATTCAGTTGTTCATCTTGGTTGTTTCCCCATACCCTAGTCCCAGGACAAGAACCCAGGTCCTTGGTATGCACGTGGACTGCATTCTGCTGGAGGTGGCAGGCTCAACCTCTATTCTACCAGGGCGCACCAAGGCAGCCATTTTGAGTGCACAGTTTCCAGACAGATGTGCTATCATTAGAGGCTACCACGGAAACAGCCGATGGGCAGTTCTGATACAGTTTTGAAAAATGTGTGCACCCATGTTTACCACCACACCAGTCAAGATGCAGAATTTTTCTATCACATTTCCTCAGACCCCTCGCAGTTATTCCCCTGCTCTATCTGCTCTAGGAAACCACTAACTGATTTCTATCACTATAGATTAGTTTCAACGATTCTAGAATTCATCTCAGTGGAATTATATATTATATGCTCCTTTCTTTCTTGCTTCATCAGTGTTGTGTCATGGCTCATTAATTGTTCTTTTTTATTTCCAAGTAAAATCACTCTGTGAATATGCTACCATTTTTGCTTATCCACTGTTGATGGACGTTTGAGTTATTTCTAGTTTAGGGACATTATGAAACTGCTATGAACATTTGTACACAAATCTTTTTGTGTATATATTTTTTCATTTTTCTTGGACAATATCTAGAAGTGGAATGTCTTGGTCAAAAGTTAAGTGTGTGTTTAATTGCCAAACTTCTTTCCAAAGTGGTTATACCATTTTGCATTCTCATTAATAACATGTGAGATTTCCAGATACTCTGTATTCTCACTGCACTTGATATTGCTACTATTTTAAATTTTTGGTTATCCTAGTAGGTGTGTAGTAGTATCTAATTGTGGTTTTAATTTGTGTTAAACTGATGGCTAATGATCGTATATCTTGTTATGTGCTCATTGACCATTTTTCGAGTCTATTTCTGTTCTAGTTCATTCCATTTGTATATTTGTATTGTCTTACTAAAATATCACATTGTATTAATTGTTATACTTAAAATAAACCTTCAAGTCAAATTATGTAAATATCTAACTTTTTTATTTTTTCAAAATTGTTTTGACTTTTTTTAGGTCCTTTGAAGTTGCACATACATTTTAAAATCAGCTTGTCAATTTCTAAAAAAAAAATAATAAAGCTTATTGGGACTTTTATTGGAATTTTTTGAATCTATCAATCATTTTGGGAAACGTTGACATCTAACAGCTCTGTGTCTTCCAATCCATCTGTTTAGATATTCTTTAATTTCTGTGAGCAACTTTCATTTTCCATTTGTAAGTTTTACACCGTTTTTAGGTTTCTCCATAAACATTTTATATTTTGACTCAATTTTATGATGTGCTTTGGCTTTTCATGTTTCTTGTGCTTGGGGTTCATTGACATTCTTGGATCTCAGGAATTAATGATTTTCATAAATTTTGGCAAAATTTTGGTCATTATTTCTTCAGATTTTTTTCTGACTTCCTCTCTTTTTTTCCCACTGGGTTTCAAATGCATATGAAATGGGTCATTTGAAGTGGTCTCACAGCTTACTAAACTCTGGTCACTTTTTCTAGTCTTTTTTCTTTTTTGCATTTTCTTTTGCAATTTTATTGCTATGTCTTGAAGTTGATCACCCTTTTACTTTTCAATGTCTAAACTGATATTATTCTTCTCAAACATTTAAGTTTTGTCTTTAGTGGTTCACCTTGAGTTTCAAAAACTCCTCCATGTTTTCACTTACCATGTTCAATCTTGCCTTTCTCTTCTTGAAAACTTCACATACTCCCTTCCCCCAAACTTCATTGGGGTATAAGTGACAAATAAAATGTCAAGATAGTTAAATCATACTTTTACTATTTACGGAGTTGCAGGGGTTCTCTCTATTCCTGGTATTGATCGTTTGTTTCTCTCGGTTTTTTTTTCTCTTGATTTATTTATGTAGAGACCAGTTAGCTTTTTTGGCATTGTCAAATCCTACAGTCTCAAAGGCATAGCAATAAACATTTATTTCATGTTTATGGTTTTGTGAGTTTATGACTCTGGTAGCTCAGATGGAAGCTGTGGATCCTGTTCAGGTCTGCTCCAGGAGAGGTCATTTTGGGACACAGGTTGATGAAGCAATGACTATCTTGAGCATTTTCTACACTTGCCTGAGGGTTGGAATGCAAGACAACAGGTAAAAGAGTCTCTTTTGGGAAGTGATCTCATCTGTCTGTTCGATTCACATGCATTCGCCAATGAAAACCCAATGAATGGGTTTTCCCATAGCAAAACCCAAAGTAAATGGGGACAAAGAAATATACTCTTCTTTAGCAAGACTGGAAAAGGAGAAAATTTGAGCAAATAATGCAATCTACCACAGGAATGTCATAGAATCCAAGAAAGAAAAGAGTATTGTTATCAGTGTCAAGTACTTAGATGCAAATAAAAAAGGATAAGGATAAAATTATCCTTCTAATTTCACTGGCGAGTTTGGTTAGGAATTTCTGTGAATAGTTGTAAATGAAACGAGGTTAAAGTAGAAAAAGAGGGGGCAGGACAATGGAAGTAAGAAAACAATGACTAGAGGCTACTTTTCTAGAAGCTTGGCTTAAAAGGAAATGAGAAAGAAATTGTCAAACTAGTGAGGAGCAGAGAACCTGGACAGGGGTGTGTGTGTGTGTGTGTGTGTGTGTGTGTGTGTGTGTGTGTGTGTGTGTTTGCTAACATTTGCACTTATTAGTAGGCTGAGTGAAAGAAGCTTGTAAAGAAAGGAGAGCCAAAGAAACCAATATGTCAGTTTTCAATGTACTGCTTCTCTGCTCCAAATACACCCTTCATTGCCTGCTCTGCAGTAATGAAAATGAACTTATGGACATTTCTCTTTTCCCAGCTTCTACAGCGTTAAACTTTGCCTGTAGAGGGTGCGAAAAGGGCACTGGGCACTGGGAGGAAAGAGCTTTTCTAACTGGTTTCTGTGCGTTAGTCTTGGCAGGCTCTCGAGACAGCACCAGCGGCGCAGGGCGGCTAGCCCAAGCGTGGAGCAGCCACACACCTGGTGGTCAGCAGCACACGACCTCTCCCTGTGGGCTGCTTCTCCCAGACGCCCAGAGTGTGGCTTCCTCATGGGCCCTCCTCACAGGTGTCTTCTCATACGGTGTGCAGAGCACAGCTTCTCACACATGCCCTTTGGCACCTGAGATGGGCACCTGGGCAGCAGGCGATATCAGCAAGTTTTGCAGCACAGACCCTCCCTGATGTTGACGTCCTCAGTGAGATGCTCCAGAAGGTAGCTTTCCGGCGAGTTCTGTTGGTACCACATCTCAGGGAGCCTCTGCCATGCAGTAGGGCAAGACTGCCGCCCTTTCCAACATGGATTATGTATCAGCCCGTGGTGGGGCTCTCCCTTCTTTCTTTCTTTCTTGGGTGTTCTGTCTCAGCCTTAGAGAATGATCTCTGCATAGAGAACGTATTTCACAGAGGTCTTTTTTTTTTTTTTCCTTTAGAAGGCAATCCTCTTTAATAGTCTATAGCTCTTTTTCTTTCTTTCTTTCTTTTTTTTTTAAAGGAAAGGTGCAGGCAGGAATGAAGGCAATTAGGCAAGCAGGTAGGAAGAGAGAGAAGGAAATAGTATTTTTATTTTAGTTATTCATCTTAGTTGTTCTCTCTGAATCCAGGATGGGTACCCAGGTCCTTGGGATGTATGTGAACTGCACTGGCTGAGGCAGCTGACCAAACCACTACTCTACCAGAGAATGCTGTCAATAACTCTATACTGTAATGTCCCTATTTAAATTAGGGTGTGGTTTCTCTTTTCTGTCTTTGAACTGGACACAAATAAAAGGACATAGAAATTTCAGAGATGTGGAGAACATGGAAGATAAGAATTTGGACCCAGGAGGAACGAATGACACTTCACAGGGAGAAGAACATCCTTTGAGACTGGAAACCACAGAAAAGATATGTGTGAGTGATTCAAATACATTTACAAGAGAAGAGGGAATAACAATGAAGTAGGAGAACAGGCTATCTGCTGAGGGCTTGGGGATAGTGAAGCAGATTTATAATAGCCTTGGATGAACCAATTTGTGCCAGGGTATTCAGTTTTCCCTGCCAGGATTCAGAAGTTAAGACTTAAAAGCGAGGCAGATGGTCAGGGTTTTCCAGGACTAGTAAGTAGAAGGAAAAGAGAGAAGGGTATTATAGAGGCTGATAAGAAATAATTCAAGTTATTGACCAGAGGTCTAGCCTGAGTTTTGAAGAACTGAGGTCTGGGATTAGTGGGGGAAGAGAAGAGAAACTGTGAGGCAATAAAGCAGTTAAAATGCTAGAGCTCAGTGAGGTCAAGGAGGGGTGAAACGGGAGGAATTAGCATCAAGTTGGAATAATTGTGATCCAAGAAGCATGCTGAAATTTAATTTTTTTCTTGAGGGGGAGAAAATGGTGAAAATATTTTAGAGTAAATGAATGTGATCCTGGTCACAGAATTTGCATTTCTTAGAGAGCCCTGCTAGTAATGGTCCGACTGTGGCCTTTAAAAGGGTAGCTGTAAGAGTAGAAGGTTATATGACATAATCAGGACAAAGGGGAAGGTCAGCGCGTTGGATGGGTTGGCCTCAGCAATTTGTCTCAGGACAATGGTGGGAGTTACTCTGTGACAGTAAGTGGGGAGAGTCTTCAGTGGTGTGGGCCAGGGTCAGTGACAGCAGCAGGAAGTAGAAGGCAATGCACCATTCACTGTGGGGAGGGCTTTAACCAAGGTAGGGAAGCAGTGGTGTGAGGCGAGCTGGGGTAGCTGGGAGACTGCTGACCCCAAGCGCACCCTTCTTGGCTGGAAAATAGAACTCATGTGGGAGGGAGACTCGCCTGCACATAAGAGGGCTGCAAGGGAACCAATGTCCTTGGGGTAAGGCCAGGTTTTAGTGAGGAGGAGGAGGAGGATATCGTGAAACTTCTCAGAGGATGTTGTGAATGTGGAATTTATTTTTAGTGAAATGAGGGTTACCAAGGGCACAGGGGAGGAATTTCAGAAGGAAAACAGTGACAGAAAGGAGGATAGGAGAAAGGTGACACGTGTAAGTCTCAGCAAAGGGATTTAAAATATAGCAATGAGTTTTCATCCATGTATTACAGAACCAGGCTCATCGTCGGAGCTCAGTTAATAAATCCGAGTAACTGATTGAACAGATGAATGAATAAATCATGTCAGTTCTCTGCTACTACTTCGATTCTCCGGGACTTAGTTTACTGGGAATGCTGTTGCTTTTATCCCCCTTATTCTGAAATGTATGTTTCCACTCCAAAGCCCCTATTCTTTCCATCTGGCGAAGTGCAGTGTCAGGATTCTCTCCCATTTCAGCCTAGGAGGGTGGGGAAAGCCAGGGCCCAATCTTCCTTTCGTTACAACCGGAGAAAAAGGGAAATTCAGAGAGCAGAATATTGAGTAAGATTTACAGCATGGCCAGAAAAGAAATAGGAGCGTTTCCCCCTTATGGAGTCTTTAGTGGTCCCCAGGCAGCTCCAGAAGCATCGCGAGGGAGACTCAGGGGCAAAGTCCAGCGCGGGGGGGCGGACGGCCACGCCACGCAGCGACCGGCAGGTGGGGCTGTGGAGTCGCGGAATGTTGGTAGCCTGAGTCCAGGCGAGGCTGAGCCGCGGCGCTGCTGCCACCCTCTGATGTCGAGAGCGAAGAGGCCCTTCGGAGGGCTGATGTCCTTGCTGTGTGTGCAGCCAAGTTCCGGTGAGGGACTTCTGCTGCCCTCTCATCCTCCAACCTTTACCCCAGAGGGGAGGGACAGGGAACAACAGGAGAGGGTTATACCCTCTCTCTTTTCCTTCTTTGACCTTCTGCTGAGTCCTGAGGGCTCAGGGAGCGTCCTCATGGTTTGTGGGTTCATCCCAGTGCACCCACATTCTAGCCAGGTACGCAGGCCATTTGCCAGAGCTGTGTCATTGAGGGATCATGGTGTCTGCTGCACTTCCCTCTCCAGTTTTTGTCCTGAGAGTCGAGCCAGAGCTTTGGTAGAGTGAAGAATTGAAAAGCACGAGGATTTATTATGACTGATTAATGGGTAGATAAGAGCACAAATATGTTCCTTGATCTTGTCTAGAGAAGGAAAGAGGAACTCCAGGGAAGGTATGGCTGAAGATTGTCCTATATGCAGAAAAACTGGCCCTTTTGACTGGTCAGAGAGTGGAGGGCGGAGAATGCCAATTTGCCCCAGAACATGGCGGGGCAGTCGTAGGCACTCAGAAAACAGAGGCCATACGAATGTTAATAAGCTGACATCTTTTAACTGTCTACTATGTTCCAGATACCTTGCTTGGTTGTGATTCAACTACCACATGGGTCCTACAGTAGGAGAGGTGTGATTATCTGCTCCAACTGGAATGGGACGTTCAGACCTGTCTAGAGGTGAGGTCATCACAGAGAGCTACACAGATACAAATAGTGGTGATAAGTCTGCTTACCTGTAATAACCCAGGCTTTCAGACCGTAATGTGTGCTTTATGCTTTACACAATCTCCAAGAGTCTTTTTTTTCCATTTTAAAAGTCTTATTATTTCTTTTGTTTACATTGCTATACAGTTTCCAGGACATTGAATTCGCACCTCACTGTGTGTGCATTTCTAGCTACACTCGGCCACCAGAGTTCCAGGGCCCCTCACCACCACAATAGCCTTTCTAAGCTGGTTACTTAAGAATCGTTCAGGGAACTTGTTAATATGCATATTCCGGAGCTCTGCTCCCGGGAAAACATTATCAACTATCTAGGTTTTTCCTTTCTCTTTCTTTTGTTTCAGTCCCTGTCCTTCTCTGTTCCTTTAGTTGATGCTGGGTCACAGTCATCAAATCTCCCTACTAAACACTTTCTACCTTTTCTGGAAAATGCTGAAAAATAAAAACTCACTCTGTCAAGTCAGGAACCCTGTGCTTGCCCAAAAGAGAATTATACCACCAGCAGCTTCCTTTTGTTTTAATAATATTTTTATTCACTTTTTTTTGCTGGGGTCCAGGAGCCATCTTTGATCACAGACAGTTCACTAGTGGGGAAAACTGTCCACTCGGTGAGGCCCTGGCCCTGGAAAGGAAACAGAAGTAGAAAGCAGGTGGTTTCTTAGAGTTTATCTTCCTCATCAGTCAACAAACCTTTACTGAGCTCTTTGTGCCAGGCACTAAGCTAGATGTTGAGAATGGAGTAATGCATAAATTAGATGAGGTCTTTGTTCTCAGGGAGTTTTAGCTAAGTGGACAGAGAAGACCTCTCTGATGAGGAGACATTTGTGCAAAGACTACAATGAAGTGAGAGAGTGAGCCCCAAGTTGTTGGGGAAAAACATATTAGGCAGCAGGAAACATCAGCGCGAAGATTCTACCTAAGGATCTTGTGGGTGTGTTTGACGAACTGCAAGAAGATCAGTCTCCATCAAGAAGACTAGTCTCCATCAAGAAGACTAGTCTCCATCAAGAAGACTGGTGTTGAAGTGTGCAGAGAGGAGCGAGGTAGGAGATGAGGTGGGAATGCGACCACAGATCGAATCATGCGCGGTCTTTGAGGGCATTATGAGAATTTTGATTGTTCCGAGTAAGATGAGAAACCATTGGAGGTCAGTGCAGAGAGCTACATGAAAAGTGCAAGCAGGAATGAAGGCAAGCAGAGCCAGGCAGAAAGAGAGAGAGGGAAGAAGCACTTTATTTTATTTAGCGTTCATCTTGGTTATTTCTGACAGTCCTGGAACACGAACCCAGAACTTTGGGATGTATGTGGACTGTGCCCACAGAGTGCACCACATCATGATCCTTCATAGTTGCAAACTTGACAATGCTGGTGGATGTCATAGTGGTGGAGATGTTGGCCACATTAATGGTGTCTGGATATCAGAGCAGTCAAGTGAAAATGCCCCCTTCTCCCAGAAGCCAAGCACTTTCACTTCAGGAGCAAAGTCGTGGAACCGCAACTCATTTGCCCGCTGGCTCATTCACTGGCTCTCTGAACTCTGGCTGAGCATGAACCGCACACTGGGCACTGCCTGAGCGACTGCACAGATGGGCCTTTTTGAAACGGTCCCTAATGCATAAACTCTGCCTCAGAGGAAACTCTCAAACTAATTACTAACATTCTGAGCCCTTGTGATGGGCCACACACTGATTTAAGCGCTTTTTATGCATTTCCATATTCAACCATTTTTAAGTTAACTCTATGAGGCAGGAATTATTTTACTTGCCATTTTAAACATGAGGAAATCAAGGCACACAGAGGTTAAGTGACCTGTTCAAAGTCTCCTGGCTACTGAGCAAACAAAGACTTGAGCCCAGACAGTCTAGCTCTAGAGATTAGACTACTGAACTTAGACTGCAGGGGAGGTCATTAACATGCGCTGTACGAAACTCGCAGGGGGGCTTTGACATTATTGAGGGGCAAGGCCCAAAGCCTTTTCAAATTTCCAATCCTGTTAACGTCACGTCAGTGTATAACTTCTCCCCATAAAGTGCTGTAAAGCATAACTAAGATTTTTAAGTGATGCTTCCGGATTCTTAATAAAAGATTAAAGTAATTTATAAAGCTATTTTCTGGCTAAAACCCATCCCTTTCTTGGACTGCTTCACTCACTTGTCATTTCCATCACAAGCTAATAGATTTTTTTTTGTTTTGTTTTGTTTTTTTCCAGGCAGTCCATTCTTCAGAAGGGGGAATATATTTTATAATTGGAAGCCAATCAAGCTAGCTTGTGTTATGCAAGTCTGGAGGTAGATGAGGGACCAGTTCACTTAATTAACTCTCCTTTGTAGGGACTTCACAGGAGACCAGAATCAAATTTGTGCCTTAGCAAATGACAAATCGGTACACACTGTGGACCTTTAGAATCTTTTGGGAAGGTGAAACCACAAATCTTACACCCTAGAATACCAAGGGAATATGTTACTGGATTCCAAGGTGGTAGGAAAACACAGACTGAGCTACACTATGGAGAAGATAAGGAAAGCATTAAGGAGTAGATGAGATTCGAGCTCGGCCTGAAAGATACGTTGACGGTCACCATGCATTAAAATCAGGGAAGGGTGTTCTAGTAAAGGGAAAGTTTGGGCCACGTATCTGGTAAGGGTCAGCCTCTGGGCCTTCTGAGGTCATTCCATTCTAAAACACTGAGAATCTTGGGGGCAGAATGCAAGTGGGGATTTTCCTATTGGGTAGGAAATTGTAAGCGTAAGTTATCTTTTCACCCATGAGTGTTCTCTCTCCGGTTTTATTGAGATGTAATTGACATACAGTAAACAGCATAGATTGAAAATTTATAGAGTTAAATTTAAAATTCAAGTTTTAAACATACCTATGAGTCCATGCCCTGGTAGAGCAGCAGTTGGGTCAGTCGCCTCCAAAGGAACAAGACACATGCCACTGTGTTCGTGTGCGGGGCCTGGGGAGAAGCAACCAGTGTAAATAACAACATAAAAAATAATATTAAAAAACCAAACCAAACAAACATACAAACAAAACCCCATACCTATGAAATCACTGACACAATCAAGAGAGTGAGTGTTGTCTGTCGCCCCCAGAATTTTCCTTGTGCCTCTTTGTATTTTCCTTCCCATTTTCTTTTGTCTTTCCCCTCCTTGTCTCTGGCAACCACTGATCTGCTTCTTGTCACTGTAGATTATTTGCATTTCTACAATTTTAAATAAATGGAATTATGCAGTATTGCTCTTTTTTTGTTGTTCTTTCTTACACTTGGCATAATTATTTGAGATTCATCCACATTATTGTATGCTTCAGCAGTTCATTTTCATTGCTGAGTAATACTTCATTGTGTGGATATAATACGACTTGTTTCTGAACTCTGCTGATAGTGGGAAGGTTTCCAGTTGGGGCTATGACAAATGAAATTTCTATGAACACTGTTATACAAACCTTTAATGGAATTGTTCTGCCTTTACTTTTGGGCAAATATCTTGGTATAGGGGAGGAATATATTTAACTTAAACAAAACTCAAACTTCCAAACTGTTTCCAAAATGGCTGAACCATGAACTTTTCAGTTGTGCTATATCCTTGTCAACAACACATTTATGGCTATCTTTTAAATTTTACCCATCCTGTTATACATCCATCCATCCATCCATCCATCCATCTATCTATCTATCTATCTATCTATCTATATATATATAGTGGTACCTCATTGTGTTTTAAAATATGTATTTCCCTGATGACTCTATGTTGAGTATCTTTTCATGTATTTGTTTTTCAGTCATCTATTTTCTTTGTTGAAGTGTCTCCTTAAATCTTTAGCCCATTAAAATTTTTGTTGTTTGTTTTCTTATTGTTGATGTATTTTTAGAGGTTTGCTTTTATTGTGGACACAAGTCTTTTATTAGATACATGCTTTACAAGGAGTTTGTAATGAAAATATGGCTTGTCATTTTATTCTCAGTAGTGTCTTTCAAAGAGCTCCATTTTAAATTGTGAAGAGGGGCAATTTGTCAATCTTTTTCTTTTATGAATTGTGCTTTTGGTGCCATATCTAGGAAAAGTTTGCCTAACCCAAGTTTACACGTTTTTCTTCTCTGTTTTCTTTTAGAAGGTTTAGTGCCTTAAGACTGTCTTTATGAGGTATAATTTACATACCATAAAACTTATTCTTAAGAAGTGAACCCTTCAGTGTTTTTCAGTCTGTTCATAAAGATGAGCAAGCGTACCCCTCTCTAATTCCAGAGCAGTTTCCTCCCCTCCCCAAACCCTGTATCCACTAACCACTTCCCGCTTCTCACTCTTCCCAATCCATGACAACCCCTAAAATGTACTTTATGTCTCTGGGTTTGCCTATTCTGGATGTTTAGTATAAATTGAATAATAAAAGATGTGACTTTTTCACTTAGCATAATATTTTCAAAATTCACCCATGTTGTAGCATGTATAAATGCTTTGATTCTTTTGGATGGCCGAATTATCTTTCATTATATGAATATACTACATTTGGTTAATTCATTTATCAGTTGATAGGTATCTAGTTTCTGCCCCTACTTTCTGGCAATAATGAATAATGCTGCTTTAAACATTTATGTATAACTTTTTGTATGAAATATATTTTTCAATTCTCTTGGATAGCTAGGGGTAGATTTGCTAGGTCTTATGGTATCTCTAGGTTTAGCTGTCTGTGGAACTACCAAACTGTTTTCCAATGTGCCTATATGATTTTCCAATCTTACCAGCAAAGCATGGGAATTCCAGTTTCTCCACATCTTCTCCAGCACTTGATATTGTTCCTTAAAAAAAAAATCATCTTAGTGGGTAAGAAATAATGTCATTATAATTTTGATTTACATTTTCTTAATGACTAATGATATCAAACATCTTTTCATATATATTTTAACTATTGTGTATCTTCTTTAGAGGAATGTCTATTCAAATTCTTTGTCCATTTTAAATTAGTTTATCTTTCTGTTGTTGATCTGAAAGAATTCTTCATGTATTATCACCTCATCTCTTATCAGATAATATGGCTTGAAAATATTTCTCCCATTTTGTGAACTGTCTTTTTACTCTTGATAGTGTCCATTAAAGCACAAAGATTTTAAATTTATTTTTTTCTAAGCTTTATTTTTTAAGGACAGTTTTAATTTCATAGGAAAACTGAGAAAATGCAGAGTTCTTACACATTCCCTGTCTCCACATGTGCACAACCTCCCGTTAGCAACATCTCCCATTGGAATGGTGCATTTGTTAGAATTGAAGACTTAACACCAACATACCATAATGGCCCATATTCCATAGTTTACATTAGAGTTCACTGTTGATATTGTTCATTCCACGGGTTTAGACAAATGTATAATCACATGTATTTATGATAATAGTATCATATAAAGTATTTTCACTGCCCTAAAAATCCTCTACAGTTTGTCTAGTCATCCTTTCCTGTCCCCTACTTCTGAAAGTCATTGATCTTTTTCACTGTTTCCATTTACTGCTTCCTTTTTTTGGTCTTTTCCAGAATACCCTGTGGTTGGGATCATACAGTATTTAAGCTTTGCATATTGTCTTTTTTCACTTAGTAATAATCATTTACATTTCCTCCATGTTTTTTCAAGGTTCTGTAGCTCACTTCCTTTTAGTCTGAATAATTTTCCATTGTCTGAATATCCCATAGTTATTTATAGTTATTTATCTGTTCACCAAATGAAAGACATTCTAATTTCTTTCATTTTTTTGACAATTATGAGTAAAGTTGCTATAAATATCCACATGCAAGTTTTTGTGTGAACATACATTTTCAACTCCATTTTGTAAATATGAAGGAACACAGTTATGAGATTATAATTGTAAGAGTATGTTTAGTTTTGTAAGAAGTTGCTGAACTATCGTCCAAAGTGGCTGTACCATGTTTCATTCCCACTAGCACTGAATGAGAATTCTGTTAACCCCCATTTTTACCAACATTTGATATCAGAGTTTGGTATTTTGGTCATTCTAATTAGGCATATAGTCATATCTTGTTGTTTCAATTTGTACTTCTCTGATGACATATGATATGATGTGGAGCATATTTTCATACATTTCTTTGACATCTGTAGATATACTTTGTGGGGTGTCTTTTCAGATCTTTGATGTGTTTTATGACCTGTTGTTTGTTTTCTTACTGTTGAGTTTTAAGAGTTTTTGTATATTTTGGGTGACAGTCCTTTGTCAGATGTATCTTTTGCAAATATTTTCTTCCAGTCTGTGACCAGTCTTCTCATTTTCTTGACATGGTCTTTCACAGAGCAAAAGTTTTTCATTTTGACAAAGTCCAGCTTATCAATTTCTTCTTTCATGAATTGTGTATTTAGTGTTTCACTTCAAAAGACATTGTAATATCCAAGGTCACCTATGTTGTCTTGTGTGTTTTCTTCTAGTAGTTTTAGAGTTTTACATTTTATATTTAGGTCTGCAATCCATATTGAGTTAATTTCTGTGAAAAGTGTAGTGTCTTTGTCTAATTCAATCTTTTACATGCGGCTGTCCAGTTGTTCCATTTGGATTAGCTGAAGATACTATATTAGCTTCATAGTATTGCCTTTGCATCTACAGCCAAGGTCATTTTAATGTATTTATGTAGGTTTATTTCTGTGTTCTTTATTTTGTTCCATTTATCTGTTTTTCTCTTATTTCACTAATAATTGATTACTGTAGTTTTACTGAAGTCTTGAAGTTAGGTAGTGTCAGACCTCTGACTTTTCTCCTCCTCTTTAGTAGTGTGTTGTCTATTTTAGGTCTTTTTCCTCTTCATATAACCTATGGGATTAGTGTGCCAATATCTGTAACTTGCTAGAATTTCACTTGGGATTGCATTAAATCTATTTATTGATCAAGTTGGGAATAACTTGATGGTATTAAGTCTTTTTACCTATGAAAATGGAGTATATTTTCGTTATGTACTTCTTTGCTTTCTTTCATTGTTTTGTAGTTTTCCTTATATGTATCTCATATTTATTTTTAGATTTGTACTTAAGTATTTCCTTTTTGGGGGTGCTAATGTAAATGATAGTGCATTTTAAATTTCAAATTTCACTTCTTCATTGCTGTTACATAGGGAGGCAACTGATTTTTGTATCCTGCAACTTTGATATAATCAATTATTAGTTCCAGGAGATTTTTGGTTGATTCTTTTGATAATCATATCATCTGTGAAAAAGGTTTTATTTCTTCTTGCCCAATCTACATGATTTTCATTTCTTTTTTTTCCTCATTGAGTTAGTACTTCCAGTCCAATGTTGAAAAAAAGAGGGAACATCCTTGCCTTACTCCCAATTTTAGTAGGGAAACTGAATTTCTCATCATTAAATATCATGTTAGCTGTAAGTTTTTGTGCATATTTTTTAATCAGGTTGAGGAAGTTTTCCTCTATTCCTAATTGAGAGTTCTTATCATGCATGGGTGTTGGATTTTGTCTAAAATACATGCCTTTTTTTTTGCATCTACTGATGTGCTATTGCTATTTTCTTAGTTTGTTAACTGATGGATTATAGTAATTGATTGTCGAATGTTGAACCAACCTTGTATGTCTGGGACACATCTGACTTAGTCGTGGCATATAATTCCTTTTATACAATGTGGTTTGTTAAAATTTTGTTGAGGATTTTTACATTTATGTTCATGAGAGCTATTGGTCCACAACTTTATTTTCTTATAGAGTCTTTGACTGATTTTGATATTAGAGTAATGCCATTTTTATGAGATGAGTAGGAAGTATTATATTTCAAAGTTTTGTATTTTGATGAAGTATGAATGATATATTTTTCACTTTTTCACTTGTGTTCATCTAGAGTACACCATAGAGCATTTCTATTAAACATAACATATAATGAGACTACATATGGCAATTTAAGGGCTAGAAATGACATGGGGGAAAAGGGATAAAATGAGGGTGACTGTCTACTTAAGACTTTAAAATAAAATTATGGTTGAATGTTAACTAGCACCTTTGAACGCTGAGTTCCTAAGGAGCTTCTAATCCTTAAACTTTAATAGCTTTCCTCGGGTTGGGGTAAAGCCACAGCTAGTAATTGGGAGTTGCTCTCTGGGCTAAGGCAGTGTTACTTCAAGGATGAGTGAGGATGAGGATAACGAATTAGAATGAGCAGGCATCTTGGGGTCAGACTGTTGGGAGTCCCAGGTCAGTTTTTTGAGATTCAGATGCCGAGATGCAATTAGGAGTTCAAAAGGGAAGGAACACCCATAAAAGGGAAAGGAAGACAGCAGAATTGACCAGGAAGAGTTTTCACCCTGTGATGCAGATCTGACAAAGCCTCTGCCAGGGGATACTCTGGGGCAAACTGCCTGTCAGAGGACTTCCATGTTGGCGGAAAGGGTTAGACCCATGTGCCACCATCTTGCTTAGCCGTTGGCTAGGGGTCATCCTTTGGAAGACCAAGACAGTTGTTCAAAAGCTGACTGGTCCCTAAAGGAGCTAACTGCTGGGGACAACTAGACCAACAGTCTTGGCAGCAGGGCAGTAAATCCTTTATTGAAGGGGCAAAATAAGCAGCAAAGCTCCATGCATATCATAGAGAGAGAGCTGAGGCTCACGTCCCACAATGTGAAATCTTAGGCAACCAGTCTGAGTCAGTGTCCTCATGTGCAAAATGGAGAAAAGAGCTTCCTTACAGGGCTGTGGGAAGAGTAAATAACGACACAAGGATGGACATAGTGCCTGATGCAGTTCATGAAAATCATGCCTAATACAGTACAGGCATTCAGTAATGTTCTTTCCTTTCCCCCAGATGGAAATTAGCCAAGGGAACATCCTATTCCATGAACTCGTTCCCACCCTGATCTTTGTAAACTTCATTTCCTTTTACTTTCATTTGGGGATCAAGTCTTTATGGTAATTTCCTAACCCTATGGATTCTCTATGTCCCAGGGCCTGCGGTATCCCCTGATTTGTTCCTCTCCTGCCTTTCTCATCCTGGAAACTAGAACCACCATGGCTGTTGGTCCTCCAAGGTGGGGACCACTGGGCTGGTGTTGGCATGATGTGGGGGTGTGCTTCCTGGAACACACTAGAAGTAAGCAAATTGCATCATCTCTTTCTGCTGCTGGTGAATACATTCCGCTGAGGATTCCTGTAAGAAGAAACCATGTGTCTTTCTTTCTAAGTGCCTTCTTAAAAGCACTGAGGACAGATTTCCCCTCTTGCACTTACTGTCGCTGCTCTAGGAGGCTTGACAGCACCTGAACAAGAAAAAAGAAGGTGTGTTCTATGTGAGTCATTATCTATCATCAGGGTGCTCCGACCACGGGGACACAAGTCTCCAAGGTACATTTACTTCCCCTATGCATGTAATTGGGCCTGATTTACTGGAGAGTCTCAACTCATTGGAGTGTAAACACAAATCAGCTTTATTTCTTCCAGTAACTGCCCCCAGCTATACCATGCCAGATCTCTTTCCTGCTGGGGAACAGCTATCTTCCTTAACGACATCTTGGTCTGGTTCCATAACTTTCCAGCCACTTTCAGTTACTCTAACAGTCTTGTTCCAGTAATTAAGACTCAAACTTTTACATTTTTAAAACTTCATAGCAAACTTAATTCAAAGCTCTTCTCCTCCCTCGTCTCCAGTACAGGTTAGCTCCAAGCCCTGGAGCAGAGGAGGGGAAGTGAGGACTGGCTTGCAGGCACCTCATCCCCCTCCTCTTTGAGGCCTAAGCATCTCCATTTGAGCCTGAAAGAGGATGGGGATTAAAGGGTCTCTTAATATGAATTATGGGCGCAGGGGCAGTGTCTTGTGTCCCGGCCTTTCTGATTCAGTTAGATGCTGGAGATTTTACCAGGCCCTACTACATCACCAGCTTTTCCTTCTCTCCATGCTCACAGGTTCACATTCCTCTGGCCTCACCAATGGTGTTCATTCTCTAGTTCCGGCTTTCAACTCCTCATTCAGCAGCAACTTGGGCAAACCTTGGATCTGACCCTTCAGCCCCAGAGGCTGCTGGGATCCCGTCAAGTCTTGCTGGGCTTCAGAATCCCCTGACCTGAGGTGGGTACCAGTCTCCACATTTAAGTATAATTGCAGCCCCCAGGGTATGAATCTCAAGCACTCACTTTTCTTCTCAGAATCGGGGGAAGGGAAAAAAAGGACATTGGGCTGCAGTCTGGCTTGTGGGGAGAAAGATTCCAAAGATATTCTGTGCCTGTGAAGCCCTGTGGGTCTGTGCAGCCTCTTTCCCTTTGCACTGCCGCAGGAAAACATTCCTCTCTTCTTCACAGAGGAGCAGAAGGCCTACCCTTTCCCCTCAGGTCTGCTGGTTCTCCTGTCTTTCAGCTCTTTGCTCACTGGAGGAGGGCTGGGAGCTCTGAGAAGAGTGGGTCTGATGGAGAGAGCCGGCTCCATCTGCTGGCTGCTTGCTGGCGAACAGCGTCCAAGTTGCTTTTCCTTCCAGAAGGATTCCTTGATTAAACCCAGTCAGATTGAAATTCCCTTTTGCTGTGCATTCCCTTAGCATAGACTCTCAGTTGCTCACAAGTTCATAAGGGTATTTAATGTTCATCGAATTCTTGCTATGCGCCATCTACTGCCCTAAGTGCTTCTTGAGTCATTTATCTCATTCAGTCCCATATCACAATCCAAGGAGCTAGGTACCATTATGCCCATTGCACAGAGGAGAAAAATAAGCCGAAATAAAAATGTTAAGTTTGATAGCTAGAAAATGACAAAAGTAGGCATTTTGAAACCCAAACTTATATCCTCTATCAGTATTCTGTTCTACCTAGTTGGCCTTGTCCTGTGGCCCCTTTGCCCTCTCTTCCCTCCCCTGCCATCACCCATAAAGCCCTAAGTACTTGAGGATCAGTGTGAAGTACTTCCCATAACAGTTTTTGTTTGGACTAACAGAGCCTGCCTGGTCAGGTCTTGTGCAAGAGCTGAAGCAGTCATGGTGAAATCGAGGTCAGCTTGTAAATGGGCCAAACTATGTGGTCATGTTGAAGTCATCAGCATGGATCCTTGGACAGAAGGCTCTTTCATCAAATTCCTTCTCTAACATTTTTAAAATTAAATTTTTCCAAGGAAGTCTAGAGTCCTGACCACATACTCCAGTTTCATTCACCTGAGTCATTCTTTTCATTTGAAAAATGAGAATCCCATTGTCTCCAGAATATGAATTGAAAGGTGTTATTCTCATTCTCCTTTTATGGATGAGGAAATGGAGACATGGAGGCTAGCCCTTAAATGTGCTGGAACTGGGATATGGAGCCAAATCTTCTGCCTCCATCATGCTGTAAGGTTAATCCTCAGTAACCTTCACCCGAGACCCCCAGGGTCCTGCCCCCTTGCTGTGGACTGTGCTGACTCCTGGGTATTTCCTTCTTCACTTTTAGTCAAGTTCAAACCCCTTCTTTTAGCTTCCTCCCTCCCTGCCTCTTCCAAGATTTGGAAGTACCTCTCGGGGTACAGAGGGTGGACCCTGAAGCCTTCTGACTGTGAACCTCTATAACCCCATAGCGAGCTGCTTACTGCCTTTATCGGCCTTAGTCTTGGTGGATGTTATTTATTGTCAAATAAATGTATTTCCAGATAAAATAGAAAACGAACAAATAAACGCAGTGACAGAGCTGTAAAAAAAAAAAAAAAAGAAAAAAAACAAAACGCGCCCTGCAGCCTCTCTCACTTGAAGAAAAGCCTGTGCAGCTAATTAACCCGGGCAGGCCTCCGTGGTGTTTGGAAACAAGCTTGGAATTAATACCACCCTTCCTAGCTGCTGGAGCCAGCCTCTAAATCTTTATGGAGCACTAGCGGGAGAGACACAGAAAGTTACAGAGATAGTGAGAGGCCAAGATGGAAGAAGACAGACAGCGAAGATAAATCAATTATTCATCTGCTTCCACAACCACATAGATCATCTAGCTGGACTGGGGACTCTGGAAAGACAGACAAGACAGACAGAATTTCTTCTTAAAGTGAGAGGTAAGAGGAGAAAGTAGAGGCTTTGTTTAGATCAGAGGACATCTAGTTTCTATATCACTACAGTCAGAGAATCAGAAGCTTCCAGACTGAAAGGGGCTTAGAAGAGGTCATCTATTCAGTGGTTTAAAAATTATTTTTAGCAGCAAAATCTTTTCTTGAAATAACACACAGAAGCATGGTCTGTGTGTACAATGGCTAAAAGTGGAGTCCACCAGTAGGAGATTTCTACTCCTATGCCCCTTCTTGGCCTCTCTGCAGGGCTGGGGTGTCCTTAGATCTTTAGGGTTCCAGAGAGCACAGCTGGAAAATTGAAGCTCCTCAACCTCTGTGTTCCTGGTTCTTCACTGCATTCAGGCTTAACCTAATTTGGAAGTCGCCAGCAGGAGAGTATGGGAGATTGGATCCCCCGCTAAGAGAGGAGGCGGGCTAGCTGAGGGGATGCCTACTCTTCGGCCCTGAATTTGTTGGGTTCGTGAACTCTGATGTTCACTTTCCTGGGCCCTCTGTTGGTGGGACTGGGGCATGGCCTGTGACCTTCACCGATGGAGTCTTGTGGGCTGGCTTTGTGAGTTGTCCTTTGACCCGACTTTGCTTCAAGGAGGCTTTGTATGGCTTCACTTCAAGTTCAGGAGGGGGACCAAGAGTATGAAAAGTATGCTTCCTTCTCTGGAAAAATATGAACAGTGGCCAGAGGAGCTTTCCTAGAGAACACCTGGAGGGTTGGTTGGTGACCCACAGGGAAATAGTACTTTGTACATTGTTTTTTCTCTCAGAAGAAGAGCAAATAGCCTGAGGTTGGAAGCTGTAGGGATTCAGAGGAACATCTTCCCATATCCCTCTGGGTTCATCTAGATTGGCAAATAATCAAATATGCATCAAACAGATTAATAAGAGTTAAAAAAACAGCAAGAAGTTGAATGATGGCAGGTATGCATCGGAGAAACTCGGTAAAACTGAGTAACACACCATGTGGCTTAAGTTACCATCTTAAATGCCTTCAGCCAGAGACAAAGGATCTGGGGTGGGAGGAGGGAGCTCATTCATGGAGGTCACAAGGAAAGTCACAGTGAACAAGGACAGGGCTGTTATGCTGACTTAGCTTCTGCTTTCAACCTTGATGAGTTAAAGAGATTTCATCTTCCTGTGTGGTTAAGAAAATGCCCTTACAGAGAGACATTTTACTTTTGTACATGTAAATGTCTTTTACAAAATGGCAATCTCCCCCTAGCTGTCCCTTCTATAAAACAAGACTTATGCCAAAAAGACCTGTATTTCTGGGTGGTAGATTTGCTCCCCAACAAGACCATTCATGAGTGACACTGTAAGGATGTGTCTGGTCTCTTGGGATGTTGTCACTTGCTTCTGGAGGCCCGGTTCTTAGCAGTCAGAGCAGAGCCCTGAGGCCCGGGGAAGGCCTCTCTCAGAGTTCGTGGTGGATGGGAAAAGGATGGAGGGAGCAAGACCAGGCACTGTATCTGGAGCTTCCCATCTCCCATGAGTCCCCAGTGCCCTTGGCTTAGGCCTAGTCAACAAGGAGGCACAGTAAGGTGGGGAAAACACAAATCAAGAAGTAATGCTTTTTTTTTTCAAAAGAGAAATTATAAATTGCAATTTAATCACATAATCACTTTGACACTCTCAAGCAAGCTAATTTCTTCCCTTGCCTCATTTCATCCACTCGGTGAGATGAATCTTAATGAATAATGTCCTATGAATATTTAATTTTTGATCAATTTGAATTTTCTCTGGCATACCTGCTGGAGACATAAATCAGCTCCTCCCCAGCAGAGTGAATTTGGACAGTGTCCTGGGTGGATCTTTGCCCATGGCCACAGAAGTGACTTACCCACAGGTTTTGAGTTTCTAGTGTTCCACCATCTCAGTAATGCCCCTCAGACCTCCCTGGCTGCCATGCATAACTGAGTTTCCAATGCTGCCCCAGCACACATGCCCACAGCCAGTGGTTGTCCCGGCAGGGTCATCTGAGACTGACTTTACACAGATGACCCCTCTTACTCCATCTTTTTTCGCTCTTATGACTTAAAGAAAACTTCTCCCCGACTCTGACATTATCCTCTTCGTCCCCAGGAACATTCGCTGTCATTCAATAGCCAAGTATCTAGAGCAGTAACATTAGCTGTATCACTCTTAAATGGTTGAAAAAGCTGCTTTCATGAGATAATACTTGATATTTGTACAGTGCTTCACAGTTTGCAAAGTGATTTCACATACTTTTGTTTTTCTTTTCATGTCTTAAAACTTCGCTGTCTTTGCTCTTTCAGAGGTTGGAGAGAGCTCTTTTTCATTTTGAGCATAAAGGGTCAATATAGGAGCTCACACCCTGGGAAAACAACTGCGTTCAAGACCAGGAAAATGGGTCCAAACTAAGCTGACTATAAAGAGGGAAGATTAAAATTTGGGACTGGTAGCTGGAGGAAGAAAGAGGAGTCTCCTAAAACAAGCTCATGGCAGTGATGGTACTTTTGGAGAAAATAATTCATTTGTTTAAAGGAGTTAGAGTGCATGTTTAAAATGAATTTTGAATGTATATTCATATGTCCTAAGTTTTATTTTCCTTGGAACTCTCCTGTGGCAGGGCAGGAACTACCTAGAAAAAAAAAATCATTGTTTAGCTTTACATCTCAAAGATGGCTTCCTGTTTTTGAGTCTATCAGGATAAAACAGTCTTCAAAGGTTTTATATAGAAATTTATAAATCTATTGCCTTCCCAGTAATACAGTCACAGAATTTCCTTATAGACAATCAGGTAGGGACAAGACCATAGAGTGATGGAAGTCCCTTGGTAAGCGAATCCCTTCTCACCTGAGGGTGTGTGGAGGAAGAAGGGAAAGGAAGAAGGGAGGTAGATAGTAAGTTCAGAGTCCTGTGTTCTTGTGTTCCACTCTCCTGAGCTAGGTTGCTGGACATCGTGGAAACACTGAGATGGTATGAAAGAACCCAAGGACATGAGTTTTAATGTCTCTAGCTTAGATTCCTCTCAACATAGTGCAGGAATTAAAAGTGAAGGGAGATGGATAGTTGTATAAAACTGAGGAAGTTCTTCTGTTCTCCATGCTCCGGGTTTCTGTGTAGAAGAATGTAGATAGTCTTATTTGTCTTATTTGCTGAGATCCTGTATCAAGCAGAGGACTAGTGTTGGAGCAAAGTTCACATATCAAGGAACTTTGCAAATGGAACAAAAATGCCTATTCTTGTTGTCTTTAGTCATGGATATTAATCTTGAGACGCCAGTGAGGATCAGTTGTGGACAAGTCTAGGAACCAGCCTAAATGAATAAGCCCGTGGTTGAGGTCAACTTCCACCAGAGGTTAGAATTCATCTCTCATCATAAGATCAACTAAGATCATCTACCTAGCTGACATTTTGGAAAAATCAGCATGGTGGTGGAGTGTCAAAGGAAATGTGAAGTTTGAGCATTTGCTATAATGATACTGAACCATCCAAAGAGATGTTTATGCTAATTCAGTACTTTCCAAGATTAACATCTTGTCTTAACTCAAATTTCTAGAGCACAGAACTTGAGACAAAGCATATATCAAAGTTTAACTGAATATGCAGTTCTAGGGGAGCAAGGATAAGGAGAAAAAGGAAAGGAAGGCAAGAAAGGAGAGAAGGCATTACTGAACTAGCACAACTTCACAGTAAAACCCATTTAGTTGTTCAGAAGCATGAAATTTATTCCAGATGGATCAGAAGAAAATTCCCCTTGAAATGGTCTATAGATGATTTGAATTTATCTACGGTTTGAAACTTTCCTGTCATTCAACAGTCAACATTTTCTCTACTGCATATGAGGCTGTGTTACTTGGTTCCTCTGGGAAGATTATGAGTAAACAGGAGCTCTCATGCTTATGTTATCGTCCTTTGTGGTAGTTAAAAAATATTTTCACAAATGTTTTCAGATACTCTTCAAAAGATGGACTTCGACTTGAATGTGGGTCAATTTTGATGACTCACTTCTAATAAGTAAAGTAAAAACGACAGTGTGATTTCAGAGATTAGATCATATATGTAGTTTCTTCCTACTTTCTCTACATTGCTTGATGTGAGAAGAGCCATCTTCCATGTTGTAAGGATACTCAATCAACCAACAGAGAGGCCTACATAATGAGGCTCTATGGCCTCCTACCAAGAATGAACGATCTTGGAAGAGGATCTCCAATTTCCAACTTGACTGTAGGGCAATCAAGCCTTCTGTGACTACAATTCCTGTCTACATCTTGAATGCTGTCTCATGAGGGGCCATAGCGAGAACCACTCAGTTAAGCTATTTCAAGATTTTTGACCCACAGAAAATGTGAGATAATAAGTGCCTGTTTGTTTTAAGCCTCAAGTTTTGGAGTAGTTTGTTAAAAAGCAATAGATAAAAATATACCCTTTGTCTGAAGCTGGAGGTGGTGAGAAGAATCACCTGTTGCACAGACCTGGCCACAAGAGCAGCAGTGACCCCTGCTATGGCAGGCACAATGGAGTATGTGCTGAAGCCTTCACTCTAGAGAAGACTGAGATAGCTAATAGCGTTAGGCAATGAGGCAATGTTGGCAGTATCTGGGACTATAGACGATGAGGTGGAAGGGAGAGGCAAGTAGGGCCAAGCTAATCTGGGGAGACCCATATGCTGGGGCTGATCCATTAGACCCCTATTCCCAGTTCCTACATTTTCCACTAGAGTGAGTCCCCAGAAGCACAATTTAGCATGTTACAGAGAGATAAAGAAGTCACATATGTTTTTCGTATTTGCATAATAGAGCGAGTAGAATTGAGACAACTGTTTTTGTTAAAATATTAAATTCCCATTGCAAGAAAATTAAAACAATATGGAAAAAGCACAAAAAACAGAGCAAGCATCACCCAATGACCCATGGGGAAAACTGCTATACAACTTAAATTTTTCACATTTCTCCATACATTGAAAATTTCCTTGGCCAGTGAATATAATCACACTTATTTTTTCATCAAATATTGTTGGTTAGATGTTCCATGAAACTCCTCCAGAGACAATATGCTCCCAATATATATGTGTGTGTGTGTGTGTGTGTGTATGTTCCTTCCTCCTTTAAAAAATGCATGTGTGCATGCCTGAATTGGCAAAAATAAAGGGAATTTATTAGAAAAAAACCACCACAACAAAAACGACTCTCAAAGAAAAGTGTGCTGTATAGCTAGTCTTTATCTTAAAGTCTAGTTGAGGTTTAACAGGTGTTATGGGTCATACATATGCAAGAGATGGGAGATATAGTTCAGAGTTCAAGTAGGCTGTATTCCAATACAAAATTGGGATACCTAAAAGGTGAAACTCTCAGTAGGTGAGACAGAAGAAATACGCAACAGAAGAGAGAATGTTGGTGAAGATACTTGCTTGTCATCCTCAACTCTATATGGTACAGAAGAAAAAACAGGAAGACAAATGTTTTTTTGAAGAATTCCTAGTCTTAAACCTGAATTTACCAAATGGCCCATTCTGAAAATTTGAAATATCCTGAATTGGTGATATATCTGCAGATCGGAAAAACAAAAAAACCCAAAATGACTACCAACAACCCCTCGTCCCCCTGCCGAAAAAACGTACTATAAAGCTGGGCTTCAGAGAATTCATAAGGCCAAAATTCCAAGGGACATGACTTTATAATCAAAATGCAACCAACACATGAGGAAGGAAATTAATGTGGGTGCACTCTGGTAGAGTAGCATTTAGGTCAGCCACCTCTAAAAATGTATAGTCCATATACATGCCAAGGACCAGGGTTTGCATCCTGGGTCCAGGGCAGGGATGGGGAGTGGACAATAAATGTGCACATTAAATGTGAACAGCTAAATTAAAATGAATTCCTTCTTCCTCCTTTCTCTTCCTGCCTGCCTGCCTACTCACCATTACTCCTGCCTGCATCTTCCCTTAAAACAAATAAAGAAATTAACTTGAATAAGACTCAGTGTAAACAATTAATTCCCCAAAGACTATAATGACTTGAACTTATCCAATATGGAAAGTAAAGGTAAATACATTTAAATTGGTTATGAAATAAAAGAGGTTTGGAATATAATGAAGGCACAAAAGGCTACTTTTGGATAACCTAGTCTGCTGTAAAAGAGAAACATATATGACTTTTAGAAAAAAGGTATCATCATTGAAATTAACAACTCAGTGTGTATAATAATAAATTAGACACGGCCGAAGAGAGCATTAGTCATCTCAAAATTTCTCTGAAGAATGACCTAGAATACAATGAAAAGACAAAGATCTGACAAAGTTAGGAGCTATAAAGGGTAGCGTGAGGAGAAATGACACACTGATAATTGAAATATCTAAGGAATGCAGAGAAAATGAGAGAGAAGAATTCCAAAGGATAATAGCCAAAACATTTCCGTCTTGATGAAGGGCACCAGCCCTTAGGTGTAACAAGCCCGGTGAGTTCAAAGCAAAATAAAGGAAAAAGAATCCATATTTTGTAGAAAAACAGACCACCAAAACAAAGAGAGGATCCAAAAGTATTCAGTGAGAAAAAGTAGATTACAAGGCAATGAGGATTCCACCTACAGTTTATTTCTCAACAGCAACAGCAGAAGCTAGAAGACTGTGGGATGACGGCTTTGAAGTGCTAAGTGAAAATAACTATTATGCTAGAATTCTACTTCCACCAAAACTCTCTCTCAAATAAGAGGATAAAATAAAGACAATCAAACTGTTTTTAAAAGAAAATAGCTACAATTGACTAACAGGAGACATTTAACAGGAGAATTTCTACAGAGACATACCAGGAAGAAGAAAAATGATCCCAGAAGGACATTTGAAGCACAAGAAGGAATGGTGAAGAAAGAAAATAGCAAATGCTAGTGTCGATAAATGAAGCTTGATTATATAAAATAACAAAATACTCATAATAAGCTAATCCTTGGGGTTAAACTAAAATAATGGACAAAAGTACACACATTGGCTATATTTGGATAGATATCAAAAATTGAAAAAATAAAACTTTTTAAAAAAGATACATAGATATGTGTTAAACTAAAAAGGAAAGGAATGGCTCACTAACACAAAATTTGGGATAGAGGATGATTAGAGTAAGGAAGAAAGATGGATGGGATAGAATAGGGCTTGAGAGGGCTTTAAAGTTATTACAAATGTGCTATTAAGAAAGTTGTTGGATATTTGACTATTTTTTCGGTTAAAAATTCTTTAAAATGGAAATATCCATTATATCTACTCTTTGTATGCATGTTGTAATAAAAATGGAATAATTATGCATGGTGTTGGGGTGAGCCTTGTTGTGACATGCATCATTCTACATATTTTAAGGCAAATTCCTGAAAAAGATTTTAAGGAAAAGGGTGAGTGCAATACATTTTCTTTCAAACTTATTGCCAACTCCTTTCCTCCTTAAAGGGTGCACCAATGTCTACTGAAGGTGCATGAAAGGGCCCATTTCCCCACACCCAAGGGTCACTCCTGTTTGTTAATTTTTTCTAAAATGTACTCTTAGCATATATGCCAATATGGTGAGCTAAGCTTATTTAAAGAGACTGGAGTGGGATGAACAATTTATGAGGCAGGTGGTGTAATTAATCCCATTTTACAGATAACAAAACAGAATCACCGAGGTGGAGTGTCTCGTCCAGGTTCGTATGATGACTCGCTCTCCTCCCTGTTCAGCTCAGTGATCTCTCTACTATATTCCCCGGCTGATCAAAACCACTGAACCTCTGTGTTGAAGCAGTCTGTGGCTGCTTATGAAACTCTTTGCCTGTAGTCAAGTCTGAAAAGAAGGCAGGAAGAATGTGCTTTGTGGGGGTGTTGGTGGAAGCGGTAGAATAAAAGTGGGGGAGAAAAGTTCGCAGTATTTGTGTCCTCAAACCTGAAACATCATTCCTTTCCTTGGTCCTTAAGCCGTTGGTTATAAACTTTGGAGACAGCAGGCTGGAGGCCTATTTCATGCTCACTGCATATTTTCTGGCTCTTGAATAAACTCTGGTTGATATTTTTGTCACCAAATATGGAGGGAGAACTGTCGTTTTGGCTGGGTCAGTTTTCATTCTGTGTATGAAGTGAGTCTGGGCCAGGACAGGAGAAGGGATGAATTGACCTTCCAAGCTCCTTTCCTGCTGAAAGGACAAGGACTGTCAGCAGGCAGTCTGCAGTGTGCACCCCTCCCCCAGCTTCCTTGGGGTGCATGGGCTTTCTTTTTCTCCAAGTGATTAGCAGGGAGGTTGGCAGACAGCAGTGGCAATGGAAGTTTAATGTTCTGGAAACTCAGCCTTTTTCCTTTTTCTCCAACGTTTTCCCTGGTGAGCCAGGGAAAGGTCTTGTAGCTTATCAGGCAAACAGAGATGGGACCCGGGAGTTTTGCCATCAGAGACTGTATTTATCATTGCAAAATGAAGACCAGGCCTGGCTTCATTTGTGGGGGGAGATGTGGCAGGTTGGGGATAGGGAAATGCTGCCTCTGCCCTGGGGTCATTGTCCCTGTCGTGAGCACTGAGACCCTGCCATGCCCTTGAGATTTGACCGACTGTCCACCCCCGGGCTCACTCAGTCCATGGAAGGCCAGGGTACGTTTGGCTCATAGTCTCTGGCTATAGCAAATGGCATCAGTTGGTTGCTGCTCTAAGCTCATACCCAGCATCCTTTGGTGGGTCCCCAGTCCTTCTTTCTGCTTGTTAAACAGAAGACTCAGTGTCTACAATGGGAAGAGCTGATGGAGCTGTATTAATGTCTTGCATCAGTTGTCTACCAGCTGTTTGATATTGGAGAAGCATCTCTACTCCTCTGAGCCTGTTTTTGCTCCTCTGAAAATAGGGGCATTAATAAATGCCTTTAAAGATGAAATAAAATGAACTGAATTGTGTATGTACCTGGCTAATACTCTTGCTACCGCTTAGAGAGGCAGCTGAGAAGAATGGTTAAAAAATAATCACAGCTCTGGAACTTGATTTCCTGGCTTCATATCTGATCAACAACTTTCTAGTCATGTGAACTTCCAGAACCCAACAGCCATTTAAAGTCTTTTTCCAAAGACTGGAGCAGTCTCCACTCACGCCTCCCTCAGGGATCCTGTGCTTCTTATGCAGTCACAAGCCTTCCAGGCTTCCTCTTGCTCTCCTAGCCAGTGCTGCCAGGCCCCAGCAGGACCTGAGGATAAGTTCATCCAGGGGTGAGCAGGGTCCCCCTAGGTTGGACTTCACCTCTCGTGGGCCCAAAGTAGACAAGGATGCAGAGCTTCCTGGATTTTATTCCAGCATTCCATTTAGATGCTTCCCGTCGCCAAGTATATGAATCCTTTCTGGAGACCTCATGTTTTTTGCAAGCCGGGCCATGTCATTGTTGAATAGCTCTAATGAATAGTTACAATAATAGTAATAATGACAGCTATCATTTATTGAATGGGCACTGTATGTCTATTTGCTGTATGTATTATATATAAATATATGTACTATATATACTATATATGTGTATATGTATACATATGTGTGTATGTATATATATATATATACACATCACATCAAATTTTTACAGCACCCCTGTGAGACAGTTTTATTATCTCCATTTTGTAGATGTGGACAATAAGTTCTCGAGAAGATAGGCAATTTGCTAAAAGGTGCAGCCAGGGGGTAAAATCTGCTTGCTTGCATCCAAGTCAATGTCTGCCATCTGCATGGCCTGCCACCATGGCCTGTGATCTGCCTCTCTGTCTCCTCCACTGCTGGAGGAGGCAATGAACAATCTGCCTCCCCTCTTTCACATGTTTGCCTTTAGTGGATTTGTCATGTGGCTTTTAAGTTGAAGTGTCATGCACTTCCGTCTTGTTCTCTTTGGAACTCCCTCACATTCCGTGAAGAAGTCATGGACTCATGTAGAGAGACCATACGGAGAGGTGAATGTAGGTGTTTTGGTCAATGTAGGGTCAATCACTGGACATGTAGGAGGAAGCCGCTGAGACGACTCCATTCCTAGCCACCATCTGAAGGCAGCCTCCTGAGCCACTGAAGCTAGAATCGCCCAGCAGAACCCAGTTAAGCCCTAGTTATTTTAAGACACTGAGTTTAGGGGTGATTCATTTTGCAGTGATAATAAAAACAGTGATCTTAAACTTTACTGTAGCTCCCTAAACATTAGTTTCCTTACCTATGAAATGAGGACTATGAAATCTACCTTAAGGAATTTTTATGAGAATTAAAAGACAATGAACATTGACAACAGAATGGAGGTTATTAGAAAGAAAGGGGGTAGAAGGTGGAGCAAATGGTGGTGGGTGCAATGGACAGTGGTGGAGAACTACTGGTAATTTGCTGACGGATATGGTATGCTGCCATATACTTGGTGCGTAGTGAACTTGCACATTTAAATACATACTCACAGACATATATTCATAGTAACTCAAAGTTACCTCCATAAAAAAAGACAACGCATATAAATACGTAGCTCATGCTTTCCATGTCCTAATTATAATTAATTATGATTAATGCCATCATGAATGAGATGAGAAGGGGACCCGGATTGAAACCTTAGAACTAGGCAGAGACAGAAGATGGGGAAACTGAACTTGTGGGGAAACCTCTGGGGAAGAAGTTGAGAGCTGAGCCACCGTTTCCACATGTGCAGTAAGGGTGACAGAATTCAGGCAGAATCCAGTATAGGGACGACCTTCCAGGATGGAGGCTGTTACTTCTTGGATTCGTGATGTGTGTTGTGCCAACAGCCTTCGGACTGGACATGAGAAGGCAAGACCTTGGTAAATCCGGAGCCTATTTCTGGCAGGGTGTGCGTAGGGCACAAAGCTGTTGGCTGTAAGATTAAGCAGAGCTGGGGATTGGCACTGGGGTGTCCCACAACAAAACTGGAAGGCAAAAGGAGTTTGTGGGAGTATCCCAGAGAGTCAAGGTCACAGCTGGCAGAGTTAACAGTGTGGCAACATGGGACAGTAGGGAAGATGCCTGGTTAAATTCGTGTGGCTTGGCTCCCTCGCTTCAGAGGGCAAAGATCTCAGGATCTGAAAGGGAGAAGAGCAAATGTCTGAAAAATTCAGGAAGTCATTTAATTCTCAAATCTTAAAAAGCAAAACTTACCATCCCATCCTCTCTCAAAAACCCCACTACAACAAAACTCCATATTCCACTTTCATAAATAATAGATATGGTCATTATAAAATTATATGATGTAAGAAGCAAAAAGAACAAACTGAAAGTCACCCGTATTCCTACAGTCTAGAGATAACCTCTGCTAATATTTAGGTTTACACATTGTCTTCCAGATGGTCTACAAAAATGGAATCATAGTTACGTACTATTTGGTAATCTGCTTTTACCACCTAGTGACATGCCTTTCCATGTTATGAAATAGACATTGCAATTCTGTGCTTTTCAAATAGGGCCATGGAGCAGTGTGACCAGGGTTCTAGGAAGGAAAACCATGGTTCAACACTCTAGAACATCAATTTTACTTGGTGGCAGGTCAGTTAAAGTTTTATTTTTATATTAAAACAAATCCAGGTATACTATGGTGGAGAATATACAATTTGCAAGGATTTTTTGGAGAAGATATGAGACTTTAAAGAAACATCAGCTGACCTCATCATTCTGTGCCATCATTTCTAATGGCAGGTAGCCATTACCTTATGGGGGTCAGGTGAACATCTGAATGAGAGGGCAGGGGAAGAAATGTGACAATTTAGAGTCAATAGGGCATTCAGGGCCCTTCCATGAGGCTGAGAGTCCCTACCTGCTAGGAAGAGAGAGATGATCTGGAACAAAGTGGATGGCTTGGTCTTGAGAGCCTGGGCCTGAGTGGGTGTTTAAGTCATGCCATTCCTAACCTCCCCCTTCTGACCTGTGGCATAGAAAGTTGAGGGCTGAGTGGCATCAGGGTAGGAGAATGTGATACTCAGAACTAGCCCAATAATTCCAGATGCGGCTTGAATGGCGCACAGTGTTGCTATTAACGAGCTCTGTGACCGCAGGCAATTTAGTTAACGTATCTCTGCTTTGTTTTTGTCATTTATAAACTTGTGATAAAAGTTGCAGCTCATACGGTCTTTGGGGGCATTACATAAGTAAAGCACAATAGTTAGCATATCGCTAGGGACAGAATAAGTGCTCAATGTATGTCAGTTGTTATTATTATGTAATCTACAACTGCACAAACTTCTCATGGTAAATGTTTCCCACTCTTGTTTCAAACTCAGCTTGTGTCTAATGAAAGCTCTTGGGTCTTTTGCATTGGAATTGTTATCAAGCTTGTGTTCTCCGTGCTGTTATTAGTTTTTGATTACATGGCTTATTCATGTTCATTTTCTTGATGCTGGCCTATGGTTATTCTAGTCCATGGTAGTTATCCAACAACTAAGTCTTTCTTTTCCAGAGTCATTTGGGTTTCAGGTTCTAATAATATTTACAATTTTATTGTCCCCATTTTATAGATGACAAAACTGAGGGAAGGGAACCACTACCATTGAGTTTGTCCTTTGTGCCAGACATTTGGACAGGTGCTTCACATACAGCATCTCTGTTAATTTTCAGAACATTCTAAAGATGCAGGGTTTATGATGTCATTTTCCAGACACAGAAACTGCAGCCAGAGTGGGTAAGAAATTGCTCAGTGTTTCCCAGAGGACTCAGTGTTTTCCCTACATCGCATCCCTTTGATATCATGGGTCATCAATACACTTAAATGGTAAGGTTCTATTCAAGCTGTTGAAGCAGATGTTTTACAACATAAAGCCAAGGACAGAGATAAATCCGAAGAATCCTTTCTAAGTAGATCTCTTACTCCGACATCAGTCCTTGAATGAATACCTTTTGCATGGGATTGTTCAGCCACTGAAGCTGGAATCAGGACGGTTACTAGAAATCAAGGTCTAGAACTTCTAAAGAAATCACAATCTACCACATCTTTAAAGGAAGGACTTCCTTGTCCCATTTCTTTCCTTGTCCCCTGTTAGTTGGAGTCTGAATGCAGAGAGTCGGAAGTCCCAGATCAATCTCAGAAATGTTCCTTTTCAAGCTGAGTGTGAGAAGCTTTGTAGAGCGTCCAGGGAGCAGTCGGCATCAGCCTGTATTTACTCCTGCTGTTGATTAAAACCGACACCTAGAACACCAGGAGCCCAGACTCCAGGTCCCGTTGTGCTGATGAGAGGAGAAAGGCTCAATAGTCGCAACTGGACCCAAAGAAACCCAATTACTTTCCCACTCTGATGCCCTAGCTTTGACAGAAGAGCAGTCAGGTCAAGAGAATGGGGTTGTCTAATGTGAATTTCTCCCGGGATAGTCTCAGCCCATTTGGGATGGGAAGCAGCAGTGGAGTAGGTGGTGACATGGAGGCCGTCTCACTGGGCTCCAAGGCTATGTCCAGGAGCCTGTGGGCAGCAGTATTAGGGGCACTTTTCCCAAGGGAATGAGGAAATAGTGGTGGTCTGAGTCCTGCACACCCTGATGGACCCTCTGATCCCCACTGATTAGAGCCCCCTCAAGAAGAATGAGAGAAGGAGGCATTGGGAGAGGGTGTGTCTAATCCCTGCTCATGGAATGATGGCCCCATCTGAGCTAGTGATCCTCAAGCTCCTCGGTTCCCTTCTCTGTGGCTGCACATGGCAGGTGGGATGTTTGGACCTGGAATAGAATTGATCTTCGACCTCCTCCATTTGAGCATGGATAATTAGGGTAGCAACCTTGTGTTTTCTGCTGTCCATGTAGCTGCTTAGCATCGCCCAAGGCCTTTCATTCCATTTAGAATAAAATCCAGAGTGCTCACCGTGCCCCCCATCCCAGCTCTGCGTGCTTTGGCCTCTGCCTCTTTCTCCAGTCTCTCTGCACCCCACAGTCGCCCCACACTGAGCTTGGGCTTGCCGAGCATGCATCCAGCTCAGGGTCTTCATACTTTCTGTTCCCTCTCTCTTATGGTTACCAGATTTAGCAAATGAAAAGCAGGGTGTCCAGAGAATGTGAAGTTCAGATTGAAAATAGATAGTTTTGGGTATAAGTGTGGCCCGTGTAATACTTGACTTCTCAACTCCTTGCTTCTCTTGGCCTTCCTGACAAGGAAGCAGCTCCTTCCCACTGAATGTCCCCTTCAGGCCCAGAGAATGAGACACTGCCTCTTTCATCCTTCCTTCTTGTCTTTGCCACTTGGTGATGTCCCTGTGACCTTAGAGCTTTCTGTGAAAGCTAGTCCCCTGGCTCCCCAGTCAGAGTGGAAGACCTGAACACCTTGCCTGGGATGTCACATGAGAAGGAAGCTAGTTTCCTATGTGTTCAGTCACTGAACATTTGAGATTTGTTACCAAAGTCTAGCCTAGTTAATTTAATACATGGCTGTATCCTCTGTGTCTGCTATACAGAAAGTGCTCAGTAAATGTGTCAGGAGTTCCCTGGTGAGGAAGAGCTGTTTATTCCTGCAAATGGAATGGAATTTTATGACCTAACTGAAGGGATCCAGGCACTTTTCCTTATTTTCCCAGACAGTGCTCTTGTTCTTAAATCCTTAAGATCATCAGACTCATGTGCACAGGTTCTTCTACATGAACTTAGCAGGGGACAGACATGTAATGTGGTCCTTCAAGGTGCAAGAAAAGTTTGTGAGGGAGCGCTGGAGTCAGAGAGGGCTTTAATGATCTCCGTAAGACACCCTGTGGGGAGATACCACAGGCAATTTGGTGTGCCTACGAAAAACTCCTGGGGCCTTTCCAGGGGCTCTTTTGAATGGCATTCACCTAAGCAGGTTGGTGCTAGCTCTTCCTGGATTGCTCTTGTGACATTATCTCCAATTTTAGACCAGTTTCCTGGCTCCTTTATGTTGAATTATCCTCAGAATTCCTATACCTTGAAGCTTAGTCACACACTCTTCTCTCAGTTTCTTTGAAGAGTCTTTATAAGATGCTTGACAATTTTCTTCATGCAGAGTCTTCATCTCCCCTTACAATGGACCTTGATTTTGTTCTCACTGCTACCACTACACTTTCACATGAACTAATTTCATTCTCTGTGGTTCGACCAAGAAAGATGAGATTTTCTGAAAAAGAATTTTTACTTTGAAATTAAGGAAACAAGAAAAATTTAAGAACATAGACCTCGGCAAGTTTAAAGAGCACTAGATTCCTGGTGGGTACAATAGCTCACAAATGAATCACTCAAGGAGAATTTATCAGGCTCTTCTGAGGCATTGCCTGGACACAGGGGAGATGAATTGTGTGTGGGCTTTGGCCTCCAAGAGCTCCTAGAATATACAAAGAGCACATGAGAAAACGTTTTACAATATAATGTGAGACATGCAACAATGGAACCTCCTAATGGGTGAAATTTTTCAACAGTTAAGAAAGCCCTCAATATCTTCCACTGCTCAGCACTGTCTGCAGAGCCCTACCCCTCCCTTTTCTGTTTGGACACATTCTTTTTGCTTCCTCCTTTGCCATACACTGTAGAGAAAAGATTTCAGAGTCACTTTTCTTCTGTACTGATGGCAGCCTGCATTTTGGGGACAGTCCTACATTTATGCATTATCTTTTAAATAAATATGATGTGATAAATGCATAACCTTATTTGATTTGATTTGCTTACTGGCATAGGGCTTTGCATAGAAACAAATATAATAAATCAGAAAAACAAATTAATTGAGTTGGCTATAGCTCTTTTTTTATGAGAGTAAAGGAGAGAAGGAAGAAGCATTTAAAGAAGGAAAAAAGGAAAAGGAGGAAGAGGTATTTTTATTTAGCTATTTATTTTGATTTTTCATCCCTGTCTTGGGTCTCCTACTTGAGTCCTTGGGCTTTAAGGGGTCTGCATGCTAGCATCTCAGCTGCCTGAGCCATGAGGTCACGCCCTAGATTTTCTGTTTTGATTTGGAAAATAGGACTGCTTCTTTAAGTGAACAACAGGTGAAGAGAGCCCCTATCCTGGTATCTTCTTACTTCTGGAAGAATCTGTGTCCCTTGTTATAGCTAGCAGTTCACCCTGCAGGCCCTCTGGAGGGGAGTAACAGTGTTTCTCAGTCACTAACGTTTCCTCTTTGGGATCAGTCTCAAAACTGGTTCCAATAGGCCTTCCCTGAGATATCCAGAGCAAGTTAGTCCAGTACTTGCCATCTGGGTACGCGGAGCCAAATGTGACTAGAGGCCCTGTGGGTTTTGAGAGAAGCTGTTACCCTTATCATTGGCACTTAGCTTATGGAGCCAACTCCAGAGAAAACCTGCCACCAGAGAAACCTCACACAAGGCGGGACAGGCATCTTGAGGCAAGGTTTTGTCACAGGAATTCATCCCCTTGTGAGAGAACTCTGCCTCCTCTGTCCTTGAGGCCTCCCTGCCTGTTCCTCAGCTCAGGATTGAAGTCTTTGGTCTGTCCCATTTACCTTAGATTTTATAGCCACATAAATTCTGCGTACCTATGTCATTAAATTTCATCTCTTCTCCTGCGAATCCTGTCTGATGTTCATTTGGTTGCTTGAGCAGCCTGCGAAGAAACTCAGAGGCATGGGGGAGTGTTCCCTAAGCTGCTCTCTGGCAGATGAAGGAAGGAGCCCTGAGCAACTGCAGAAGGGACACCTCCTGTCATGTCCCCTGCAAAGAGCTGGGAGCACCTCACTTCAGGCACTGTCAGCCTTTGCTGTCTCGATCCGATTCTGAACTGAGAGAAGGAACAGAGTGGGGCTGGGAACGGAGACATGAAGGGCCCTGGGGACTGTGGTGGCTCGAGGTGGGTGACACTGCAGAGAAAGAGCCTGCTTCCTGGGCTCTCCTGTCAAGTCCCAATGTGCTTGTGAACTTCGCAGTGTGTGAGGAGGCCCTGTGCTCTCCTGTGCTGGCCCCTGTCCTGTCTGCCTCTGATCCTGCTGCTTCTGTCTTTGGTGGCTCCCTGGGGTAGGGAACATAGTGCTTTCTAGAATTAGGGGAGACTCATTGTTCCTTAGTTGGGGTGCTGCAGTAGGATCCCTAGTAGCAGACTCTCAGAGTGAGTTCTCAGCTCCATGTGTGAGGAGGGAAGGAAAAATAATGAGCAATGAGTTGTCCATGTCTCTTTATTTTACGAAGGACCCTAAGAGGGAACTGAAAACTCACCCAGGGCGTCTCTCTCCTTTGTCCCTCTCTGCCCGTCTACTGACCGAAGTCCTGGTGGAACGAACCTGGGTCTTAGAGTCCCGGAGCTGGGCTTGAGTTCTAGATCTGCTGCTACCAGCTTAACTTCTCTGAGATTTGCTTTCCTCATACATCAAATGAGGAGTCAGGTGAGAGAGAGTAATAAAAAGTGCCTCTAGAAAGCAAAACATTGTGCAAGTGACCATAATTCTGCTTCAGGTAAGTAACAGTTCGGACCCTGCCTGAGGACTCCGCCCTTCGGCCTGACCGAGTGACAACTTGGCATTTTTCAGGGGATTCCATCTTCCCAGGGCCCAGAAGACATAGGCAAGCGGGACCTTCGAAGTCTAGAGGATTTACTCTGTCGCCTGTGGACTTGTCTGAAGACAGCCCCTCGCTCCCGCCTGCTTGGGTCTGTGCCTTGTCTGCCACACTGCTTCTGACGCATGGCCCAGGACAGAGGCCGTCTGCCCTCCGACTTTCTCTCATTCTCGGAGAAAATCAGTTGCATGCTTATCCATACTCCTGCAGCACACTGTGGAGACCTCTGTTGTTCTCAAATCAAGTCTAGTTACAGCTGCTTGTTATATTTCTGCCTTGCCCGTTAGACTGGACTTTTTCGAGTCAAGGGCCATGTTTTCTTACTTAGGTGTCCTGATTTCTTGGCCGAGCCACTAGAGGAGGACTTGGTCCCACCCCTGTGGTGTGGAAGGATTGATCAGGAAGCAGCAGGCAGGAGGTGCCTGGTAAGGTTTGGCTTTGACTTTCCAAATACCTGGAGGTAAGAAGAAAATAAGGTTGGGTGGGCAGGACCTGGTCATTCTTAAGACTCAGAAACTTGCTCAGCAGCATGTATGCACAGGAAGGAAAAATTCTCCATGAGCTAGAAGATGGACTGGAGCTAAAAGAACTGGGTTTAAGTCTTGCTCCTGTCCATTTACTGACAGAGGCATCTTGGGCATATCAATTACCTGAGCCTCAGTTTACTGCTCTGGGGAAAAATAGCTTGTCTCATGTTTTTGCAGCAAAGACAGGGCAGTAATATCCACCAAATTCTCTCTACTTTCCTCCTGAACGCAGTCTGCCTTGAAATTAGGTGAGCTGTGGGCCTAAGTTAAGGCCCATGAATGTGGGTGGAGTTGATGTTCCTCATTTCCAGGCCTGGCCCATGAACTTGCCACAGGATCTTCCATGCTCTGTGTTCTCCAGTCTGTGCATGACAAGTGAAGTCTGTGCATGACTTTGAGATTGTAGGGGATGGCAATGCCACAAGATGAAAGGAACCTGTTTTCCCCTGGTCTACGCAGGATAGATTCCTCTTCTTCCCATCTGCATTGAACTGTGATGAGAGCAAGAAATTATCTTATTATCTTAAGTCTCTGAAGTTTTGGGGTCATTTATTATAACAATAAGCCTACTTTGGCAGGGTTTAAGTAGACAAAAATTCTACAGAAACGTCAAAGAGTTTTACTAATATTAGTGTTGTGGCTTTTATTTTAGAAAACCTTTTGAGTGCACAGCTGGGGATTTTTCCAGACTCTATATAATCCCTGCATCTTTTCAAGGATGGAGAGGGGAACAGGGAAGACCTTTGGAAAATATTCAGTGATCTGATTGCACGGTGGTATGCACCCCCCGGTGTCAGGGGTAAGACTCTTTCTAGAAAGGAGAGCCCTGATCTGCTATCATGCTTGGAGCAGCAAGTCCATGTCAGGACAGACTTTGGACAGCAGGGGGCCATCATGTGGGCCTGGGACCAGCTGTCTGAGTATCAGTTGCTTGTGGGCTAAGCACTCCAGGGCTGAAAAGGGAAGTGACACAGAATCAATTATCAGTAGGTTTTGGGAGAACTCTTTTCTTTCTTGTCTTTTTTTTTAAAGTGAGGAAGAAAGGGAGAGGATGAAGACACATTTTAAGAAAGGAAGGCAGAGGAGGAGGAAGCACTTTTATGTTTATTTATTTAGATTGTTCTCCCTAGCCTCTGGTCTTGAACCTGGGTCCTTGGACTTTATGTGATCCACACCCCAGCTGCTGGCTTGCACCTCAGCCACCAGGTTATGCCTAGGAGACCTGGTTGACCCTGTGTGCCTCCCAGAACTCTGTTCCCTGTACACGTGGCTGCTACAGCATCTAATCCCACTTGACTCTTAATGATGATATTTGGACCTGGCCCAGCTAGGTTCTGCTAGAAGACAGGAACACCCTATAGACGCTGACTTACCCTGTGATCAGGGCAGGGAATGAGGTGTAGCGTGGGTAGAGTCAGACGTAGTCCCCCAGTCTGTTTCTCCAAAGGATCCAGGAAACATCAGGGAGCCACACTCCTGACGTACAGAAGGCCACACAAACTCTTGGAATCCTAACAGTTTTGAAATATAGATTATTATTATTTCCACTCATATAGATAAAGAAATGGAGGCCCAGATAGGTAGAGAAACTTGCCTAGGATCACACAGTGAGTAAATATTAGAGACAGGATTCAAACCCCAGCCTCTAACTTACAGTCCGTGTCCTTGACACTGTGCCTCACAGCCTTCCCAACAGGGTGGAGATACAGCCCCACCCTCCCCAGGTCAGGGCTGAGAAAACTGATACCCTGGCTCCAACTGGGATTCCTCATGGTGTTGGTCTGTCTCACTAGCAGCTCTGTCTTCTGCGTTTGGGAGAAAACTTATTTCTGTGAGCAGGTAAAGCCTTGGTCCAACAGGTAGAGGCCACCAGGAAAAGGAAATGGGGAAAAGGCAAGGTGGATACTGGGGAGAAGGAAGAGGAAAGAGTGAGGGAGAGAGGAGTAAAATAAGGATGAAGGAGAATCTGAGCAGGTCAATATGGAAAGAAAGGCAATGGCAAAGGGGAGGAGGAAGTTGCCCCCTGGAGGTTTTCCCTTGAGTTGGGTGTCCTCACTGTGGGGAGGGTGGGTGTGGATGCCCCTGGGGTGTGTGGGATGTCCTTCAGTGCTGGAGGTCTATAAGGATTTGATGCCTTTCTGGTATCCAACTACTTCTCAGTTTAACTGAGCCCAGAACTGTGACAGGAGGAATCTGAAAATGTACAGAGGTGACACACAAGGAGGGGCTTGACACCTACACCATTCTATGGGCAATGTAACCAATGAAGTCCTTTGTAACCATATATGGAAAATTGTTATGCCGCACTAACTGCAAAGTATAAAAGATGGAGCTCGGCATGATCAGGGCTCAGCCTTTGGATGCAAATCCACTGAGCCACTGCTGGCAGAGAGAATAACCTTACTTCCTGTTAAAGCATTGGTGTCCCATTTCCTTGCCTGCTGGGCCTGCAACAGAATTTGGGAGTCATCTCGACTCTTTCCAATTATGCAGTTGAGCCTTCAAAATCTTGCCCCTCTGCGTCTCCTGCAGTTGCACAAGCCAGATTTCAGCGTGAACCTCCTTCTTGGGATGCATCAGGGACAAACATCATCTCTTCTAGTCTGGATGTGCCTGGCCCGGGAAGTTGGAATGGATGCCACAGGGAAGCCACTACATGGCTTTCTGGCAGCTCTGTGGGGGTCATCGAGATAGCTCCCCGGAGAAATGCCTGGCCTAACACTGCTATATTTGTCTTTTTCCAACTGTCATTCCATAAATGTTTGTGTCTATCCCAAAAAGCTTTCAGCAACAGCCAACACTGCTACTCCCACCTGGATTGGGAGGAGAAAATGCATTAAAAAGCAAACTCTTCCAGTCGAAGGTCTGGCTCAGGCAAGCTCTGGGCTGGGCTGCAGACCAGCTGGAGTCCTCCCTGCGCTTCCCCACACTGCAGCCCCCTGCAGCCTCCCAGCTTCTCAGTCTTCCTGTGGGCTGGGTTCCAGGGAAGGTAATGAGAGTCTGGCTAGTGGCTTGTGGAGAAGATGTGCTTTCTGTATTTTTCTCAGACTTGGAGAGAAGTAGGAGAAATAAGCAGTGGTTGAGCCTCTAGAAACACATCCTGGTGGCCCGATGATGTGCCCACATTTTAGTTGGAGGGTTGCGGGGGTCTTTAAGCAGAGTCTCATTAAACTTTCTTACATCACTATTCCCCTGTCATGGAAAATGGTGTCTGAAGTTAATCTGTAGAACCATTTGTTTATTTCAAAACACCCTCTCGCTTTTGTAAGAGAAGGGATGTCTTTAGATGTGCTCCTGATTTTAAGATGTTCTGCCATGGCTTTTTCACTGGTTGAATTCTAACGAGACCATTGAGGTCAGAGTTGGTAGAATAATGATAGCAATGCTGGTGAGAAAATGCAACCATCGTTGATAAACACAGTTTAGTTGCTTTAAGTGAACACTTTTCTACAGCAAACATGTCAACACTCATCTCCTGTAGCAAACTTGAATGGTCTCAAGATTAAAATCAACAGTCCTTAGGACTCTTAAACTATTCACTATTATAGGAAAGTTCTTTGCCTTCTTTCTATGAATAGACTTAGATGGAAATGCAATTTTATGATAACAAGGTACAGCAAAAGTATGGATTTAACCTAAATTTTGTATCTGACCTATAAACATCTTCTAATCTTTTTCATCTATCAAAGCGAAGGCTAATGCTAGCCCAAGATTCTGCCTTCTCAAAGCACTTGTGTCAATAACTTCTTTACTTCATGTTTTTTCTTAATGTTTATTTCATTAGGTGCCATTTAATCAAGCAGGGCTGAATAGAAGAATTTGGGGATTTTATACAGATATATGTACAGATGTAGTTGCATATATATTTCTGTATTTAGTTGTACCATTTGTTAAGTAAGCTACTCTGCAATACAACCGGAAGGAGCTGAAAGCATAGCACCTTAGAGTTAGAAAAGACAATGAGTATTTTTTATCTAGTCCTTGTCCAATGTGTGACTTTGAACTGTATCCATAGTGGGACTTCCTGTGAGCACTGCACCCACCCTGAGGCTGGGCACACAGTGAATGCTTAACACATATTGAGTGATCAGAGGGACCAATGAGCAACCCCACGAGGTGGAGGCAGAGCTCACTATTTCCCAAGCTGCCTACAGAGAAGCTATTAATTCCCTCGTTGACACAGATCCTCTAACTATAATGAGTTATGACACTTGCCAGTCAGAGTCCTATCTGTTCCCTCTGGGTCCAGGGCATTGAATGATATGGAACAATTAGGAGCAGGCTGTTCTCAAACCATTGTGGTGCTCGTTCTGGAGATGGAATAGTAATTGGATGCCAGGCTGGATATATTCTGGTTGTGGTGTGCTGCTACTCTTTAGAGAAAAGAACTCAAACCGTGTCCTTGATATCACCTGCTGCGTCCTCCTGTGTTCTCAGGAAAGGACAGGATCGTTCCATTCCACTGGATCAGGAGTTGGTACACCTTTTCAATAAAGACTATCTGGCAAGTATTGAGATTTGTGGGACATACAATTTGTCACAACCACTCTGTTCTGCCACTGGATTGTGAGAGCAGACATAAACAGCAGGTAAACAAGTGAGTGTGGCTGGGTTCCCATAAAACTTTATTTGTAAGAACAGAGGGTGGGCCAGATCTGGCTCATAAACCATGCTTTGCATGAGGCGGTGAGTCTGTGAGGCAGGGCATGGATTTGTTTTGTTTCAAGTGGGGTTATCTTGTATGGTTAAGAGTATGGTCTGGGATCAGACAGTCTGGGTTCAAATCCTGTTCTACTACATCCTACCTGGGTGACTGGGATTACTGCTTAATTTCTCTGCGCCTCAGTGTCCTCATCTGCAAAGTGAGGATAATAACAGTGTCTGCCTGATAGGGTTACTCTGAGAATTAAATGAAAATATGAGCAAAGTGCTTAGAACAGTGTCCACACATACAAGGCATGTCACGAATGTTAGCTGTTATTAATGGGGGCTCTAATACTCAGTGCCGTGCCTGGCCCAATGGAGATGCTCAGTAAATATTTATGTCATCAGCTTGAGAGGCCCAGGAAAGTGGAACATCTTGTGCGTGTCTCAGCAAGAAGCGGGAGCAACACAGGAAGCCGTAGGGCTGACTCCCAGACTCTGTCTTCCTGAAGCTGTCACATGGCAGGACAAGTTCTAGTGCTGAAGACTTATTTATAGTCTCATCATTTTCTGCAGGACAACTTTTTAGATGTTCATTGTCTTCATTCTCCCAACCCTGGAAACATTTTCCCTAAGGGATGAGGGTCAGGAAAAAACCACTTCTAGGTTATTCTTGCTGTGTGCCTGTCTTATTTCTTTCAGAAACCTCCTCACCAGTCTTTTCAAAGGTCTGACACAGTAGCAGTGACAGTGGAGTGAGATGACATCTGCGTAATGGGGTGACAGTGAGGAGAACAAAGAGGTGCTAGGTACAGGAAGGGGGGCCCTCACTCTTGCACAGCTTGCTGCCTCACCTGTTACCTCCAGGATTGCCTGGGGGGGGCGTGCGGGGGCGGGGGCGGGTGGAGGGGGGTGGACACTCCAGCAGGTGAGGACTTCCATTTCTGAAAAGGGATTAAGGCTGAATTTCACACCCTATTTAGCTTTCTGGGACTCCCGGCTTCACACCTGAGTAGCTGTTAATGATCATTTTCCCTGCCATTCTCACTATCTGCTAACACTCCCTGCCCCTCAGACACTACAGCCAGAGTGCTGAAGGTGAGGGGGTGGGTCTGGCCTCTCCTCTAGGTGCTGGCATTTTCTAGGTCTGGGCAACTGAGCCAGGGGTGAGCCCTGGGCAGCTGGCTGATTGGAAGACAGGATGCCAAGAATAACTCTGTGGGGCAGTAGAATCTACTTTAGACGGATAAGGGTGGTGTGAATGCCCAGTAACCACGGGCAGAATGTGGGTGGGTAGGCTCATGGAAGCTGCATGGGGAGGTGATGGGGAAACTCCTAGCAAGGGGCCACTGTGTGAGAAGCGGGCCCAGTGCCCAGCCTGGGTTCTTGTGGTGACACATTCCCTCCACCTCTCCATGGCAAATATGGTTACACATTCACCTCAGGAAGGGGCCTGGAGAAAACCCCCTTCCTCACAGTTCTAAGTTCTTCCAGTGCTCAGGTTTCCTTGTGGGAGGTGACCCTCCCTTACTCTCAAAGGTCTTCAAGGGCAGGCTTGGAGCTGGTGATTGACAGGGAGCTCTGCCCTGAGGTGGCTGCCATCACTATAGACAAAGTCATCTTAGTTGCGCCAAACTTTTCCCACTGTCCTGGAAGCCAACTATTTCCATACATGGGGAAGGCTACTGGCCCAATGATTGCCGGATGCTCTTCTTTGCTCTGTGAGTGTCCTCTTGAATTTTGTACCACAGAGCCTCATTTTACCTTAGATCCAACCCTCCTCCTGGCGAACCACAAAGGCCCCATGTGGCAAAACCACAGGTGGGCAGCTAGGAGGTTGTAAGGTTTTTCTGGGCTCCACGAGGAGAAGAAGTTCAATTAGACCAAAAAAAAGCAGAATAGTCAGGGCTTTATTGGAGTTTGCACACCTGGGCGAAACCCCCAAGGCCGCAGAGGGCCTGGGGAAGTCGCGAGCTAGAACAAAGGGGGACCGGCTCTTTAAGCAGAGGAATTTCGCGGGCTTCCCATGTCTCGCTTGGGGATTGGCCCTGTAAATCCAAATCCAGGTGTGGGGGTCGCATCCCTTATTCTGATGTCATCCACCTCACACCCCCCCCCCCGCCCCCCGCCAGGCTTGGCCGCCGGGCATGCCCACTGTCCCTGCCCACTGTCCCTGCCCGCTGTCCCATCTTTCTGAGCCAGCCTAACAGAGGTCTTGTGAGGCAGAGGGACAGCACTGCTGCCACGAGGAGAGGTGACACCAGGGTGGCAGTGGGTGAGCAGTTCATTGACTCTAAACCTGATTGCAAGAGGTCAATCTGACTTCTCCAATCTCTAGCCACTGGTACTTCATTTCCTCCAAATCTCAAAAAAGCAAGACACTGACAAGGGAAGAACGCAGGGGACTCTGAAGATAGGGGCTGAATTTGGGCTTTGCTTTGAGAAGAAAAAGACCTGCACTTTGCTCCTGGGGGCCCCCACAGGGTGATTACCAGCAGCCCTGGCCTTTCTTTTCTCTGTCTTCAGCTGGGCCTCTTAACCTGGGGATGCTGAATGTTGTATGTGCTTCCAGAAGCCTGTAGATATTTGAGTCGGATGCAGAGTGTGTGCTTATGAATGTGTGTGCATTGTGCTGGGGAGACCCAGTCACTGTGATCAGATTCTCAAAGAGGACCGTGCACTTTAAAGGGTTAAGAAACACTGATGATTTGTCTACTGAAAATCATTCTGGCTAAATTTGATTTGGGAGGCTCCTTATCAAAGGACAGAGCTTAGTCTTTGGAGAGGAGTGGGAACAAGGGAAGGGGGCGGGGAAATTGCTAGAGCCATTGGCCTTTGCCCCTGGGCCTCAGGACAATTTTCTGTCTGGGACATTTGAGAGTTTTGTAACACTTTTCCCTAAATATTATTTTTATCCTTTTCCTCTTTGTTACTAAAAGAAAACAAAGCATAAAACAAATCACACACTGGGAGAAAAATATTTGCAAGAGGTAAAATGAGGAAAGACTATTATCCAAAGTGTACGAAGAACTCATAAAACTCAACAATCAGAAAATGAACAACCTGATTAAAAAAGGGTCAAAAGAACTGAGCAAACACCTAACCAAAGACCACAGAAAGTGTGCAAGTATACAATAAAGATGCCCACATCATAGGTCATCAGGGAAACACAAGTGAAAACAGTAAGATACCACGACACATGTACTCGAATGGACAATATTCAAAACACTAACAAAGCCCTATGCTGATAAGGGTGGAAGTAGGAGCAAGAAGAATTCTCATTCATTGCTGGGGGGAATGCAAAACGGTACAGCCAGCAAGGTGGTTTGACAGTTTCCTACAAAACTGAACATACTCTTAACTCTCCTTTGATATCTAGTCAATGAACTGAAAACTTACATCAAAACTTATACAATAATGGCCACACAGATATTTACATCATCTTTCTAATTGCCCTAATTTGGTAAAAAAAACAAGATGTCTTTCAGTAGGTAAATGGATAAACTGTGGTACATCCAGACCAGGGGATATTATTTAGCGCTAATAAGAAATGAGCATGGAGCCACTGGGGAAATGTTAGTAAATAATACTAAGTGACAGGGCCAATCTGAATAGACTACATAGTGTGTGATCCCAACTCTATGACATTCTAGAAAAGACCAAACTATGGAGACAGTACAAAGAAGAGAGGTGGCCAGAGGTGAGGGGAGAGGGCATCCCCTCGGTGGGGACATAGCAGATGGCTGGGAAGGGAATCTTCCGTGTAATAGCAGTAGATCACATCACTGAACTCTTGCTGAAGCCCATAGAATGTGCGCCACTAAGATGAACCCCGAGTTAACTGTACTTTGGGTGGCAATGTTCTGGAGGTTCATAATTACAACACCACACGCATCGTCACATGTGGAGAGTTGGGGAGAAGGCTGTGTGTGTATGTGCGTGGGGTGAGAGGATAAAGGAAATATTTGTACTTCCCACTCAATTTTGCCGGGAACCTAAAATTGTTCAAAGAATTAAAGTCTAAAAAATTAACAGAAAATGAGACACAATCCCAACTTTTTCAGGCTGCATGTTTTCTTTAGGAACGGGTGCTTGGAGTTGAAAACAGAGGCACTGTGCTGACCCTGGTGGGGCGGGACTTCAGAGAGCCCGGTGACCCCTGGAAATGAGCAAGCAGGCATGTTCTTGGCAGCAGAGGGAGAGAAAAAAACACAAAAGGGGAACTGGCCCAGGACAGAGCTGTGTACCAGAGTTTGCAAAGAACAGCCACCCCCCACCTCCACCCCAGGCTCTCAGTGCATCCGAGGTCTTCTCCCAGGTGTTCCTTAATGCCAGGCCCTCGGCTCAGCCCCTGTGGGCATTGTTCATCTAATCTTCCCACAGCCCCAAGGAGTAGGCAGGGCTGATGTTCAAAATATTAAAGGCTCACCCTGGGGTCCTAATGGATAGATTCACTTAAGCTTAGTCCCTGGGACCTGTAGATCTCAAGGACTAGGGTTCACGACCTCAGGCCAGAGCAGCAACCAAGATGAACAGCTAAATGAAAAAAAAAATTCCTCCTCTTCTCTCTTCCTGCTTGTCTGTCTGCCCACTTGCCTTTATTCCTGCCTGTATCTTTCCTTTAAAAAAAAAAAAAAATGTTTCCCTTCAGTTTGGGCAGTGCCAAGATAGGGAAGCAGGTCCAAGAGACTCCTCTTGTATGAACCCCTCTTGAGAGGAGGTCTGCACACTCCCAGGCGGGGCCAGGCAGTGCTGCGGGTGGGGGCTGGGGAGGCTTGACCAGGGGTTCTCACGCTTCCGCCTGCCTCAGAATCACCTGGGCGTTTTGCTACAGCATCGATCACTGGGCCTCATCCGCTGTTTCTGATTCAGCAGACCCGGGCCGAGTCCAAGCACGGTGCGGGAGCCGCTGCTGGTTTAGATAGAAACTGCACACCCAGAACCACTGTTCTTTACCAGATAGTCCAATAGTTTACAACTGGCATTGCCCCAGGTGACTCTCAAATCTGGGAGTGAGAATTACTCTTTTCTGTCTCAGAGATGGGCAAACCGGGCCTGAGAGAGGTGAAGTCACTTGTTCCTGATCACCCACCAGGGAAAGTTGCAGCAGGCAGTTGAATCTAGTCTGTTTGACTTCCAAGATCCACCTCTGTCCCTTAGTTTTCAGTCTCCAGAGCGCTTGGGGACAGGGGAGTTCTGGTTGAATGACAGCCCACCTCTGGGGAGCCCCCAGGCCTTTGGCAAACTAGGGGTGAAGCCAGAGGCCAACTGGCCCCTGCCCACTCTTGCTGGGGAAGGCTCCTCCTTCCTCAGCACTGCTGGCTCCCTCAGGTTGCCCCCCGACGCCCCTTCCATGCAGCAGCTGTGAAGCTGATCAATTGCACTAAACTGCTGTGTCTCCCTGGGAACCTGTTCCAGGGTGTGCTGCCATGGCTTCCCAAGAAGGCGACAGGCATGTGATCTTGTAAACGAGCCACTCGTTCCTTTGCTCAGCACAGAAGCTGCTCAGAGGCAGCGTGGGCCCCGAGTGGCCTGCCGCGGGAGCCTATTAGGAGGCACAACACTGTGAAAAGCACTGCAGAAACGCTCCATTAACTCTGGTGGGGGGCCTGCTTACCAGTGGGACCTGCCCCAGGAATTCTAGCTCTGCTCCCCTCTGCCTCAGACTCCAACCTGGCCCTCTCTCTCCCCCGTCCTCCAGTCCCTTCCCAAAAGGGCTTTGGGTTTGAGAGACTCTGAGTTTCTGGCTGGAGCTAGTGAGCTGGTGGCTGGAAGGCAGCGCTGAGATCCCAGGCGGGAGCAAATTCAGGGTCGATATCCTAGCCTCCTGGGGTGGGAATGGCTGTGCTATTTGGTGTAGGTCATGATGTTGACAAGGATGCTGTGGGATCTGCACTGGAGAGGGTCCCCTCTAGCCCTCTTTCGGCCATAATCCTCTCCAAAGGGCAAGGAGTTCTTGATGCTAAAAGGATGTGTTTGTGTAAGACCTATGACCTGCTTTCTACCCAGGCTTCAGGTATCTGGGTGCTTACAATTCCCTGCCCAAATGGCCCTGTGCTGAGGCGTGTGTGCGTGCGCGCATGCATGCATGTGTGTGGTGTGTGTGGGGGAGTGTGGTCCATCGAGGGTGAGGAGCAGGCTGGGAGATAGATGTCATTGCCCCCATAGTTCCTCGTGTTAGTGTGGAACTCCAAGGAGCCTCAGAATTCTAAATTTAAACTTTGTAGGCATATGAAGGTATATTTGTCAAGGGTAAAGTGTATTTAATTTAAGTTTGCTAGCTGGCTTTCTAAATTTGAACTGTCTTACTCTCAGCCCCATGAGTGTCAGGGGTGGCCCAGGAGAGTGCAGGCTCCCATCCCCGGCCAAGCACCACCATTTCAGACCACCAGGGAGTGTCAGCAAACCCAGCAAAACTAGTAGTACTCCCAGGCCCACTGAGAAGACATGCTTGTCTTGTGGAGTAAGAATGGTGGTGACAAGGGTGATGATAAGCTGGCAGGAGCCCCAGAAAGGGTCACTTGAATGATCTGTGGTCGTGTGAGGAAATGGCCGGCCCTAATCCACATGTCCCCTCCTTGACCTTGACCATGATTTGACCCTGACCATGATTTGACCCGCTACTCTCTCCCTTTATAATATGGGTTTTGTCTCTTCTCATAGCCAGTGGTCTCCCCTAAAGGCCTGCACTTGCACCCCTCCACAGACATACCACAGGTTGACCATAACTCTCAGTAGGGGCAGGCCAGCAGGGACCTCTGCTGAACTTGGCAGGGTTAAGTGCAGAGCTGCCAGAGGTTTATTTGGAGGGGAGGTGGAAAGGAGAGCTCACGCTGTTGGTGAGGATGGGGAAGAGTGAAGGGAGTATGAGAAGTTCCTTCTTATATTTATCAGAAAGCAAACATTTATTTGAAAGACTTTCCTGGATCTCAATATTTCTCTTTCTCTCTCTGATGGATTGATAGATTGATTAATCTCTGTATCTATCATCTATTTTTTAAACAAATAAGGAATTTCTACATATTAACAGAATGTCTCCTGTATTCTAGGCTGCAAACCCTATTAAATCTGTGTTTATTTCTTGTGAGAGTCCTGTGAGGCATCATTCCCCTTTTAGAAGTAGGGACACAGACTGTCAGAGGGAAAAAACAGGTTGACCTAAGGTCACGCAAATCAGAAATGGTAGAGCTGGGACCTAAGTCCTTGTCATCAGACTGAGTTTTGTGGTTTTGTAACTGTTTCTACCAAGGGAAGATTATCCTAGGTGCTTTTTATTTTTTTAAACCAGGAACTAGGCACTTTTTCTTGGTGTTTTTTTTTTTTTTTTTTAAATCAAGGAAGAGAAATGCCTCCAGTGTTTGCTTATCTTGCTCCAGCAGCGCTCCCAGGGGTCCCCAATCCATGCAGTGAGGGCTGAGACAGGGCCAGGCACCATCTCTGCAGACAGGGCCCATCTGCTCACAGAGAGCTTCCACCGCCAGCTCCGCTCTCTGGGTGTGCCCAGCAGTCAGACTGTACAGACTGTGACAAAGTGACAGAAGCTGTAAAAACAGCTGTTTGACATTCCTGCTGCTTTTTAAAACAAAATAACCAACAAAGAGGCTGAATGAAATGCAAAAATATCTTTGTTTTCATGTGGATTAGGATATTTTTACTTAGAGAACATTTATTTTCCCCTTTCCTTTCTCTCTTTCCAATATACCTACCCAATGACTGCCTTCCCTCTCTCACTCTCTCCCTCTCTCCCACTCCTTCCCTCCCTCCCTCTTTCCTTCTTCTCCCTCCCTCTCTCCCTCCCTCTCTCCATTTCCCTTTCTTTCATTGGAAAAAAATTTTCTTGCTTCCATTTCTATGTCTTTTTTTCCTACCTAAATTTTCTTCTCTCCAAGGACACACTTAAACTGTTTCTCTTTGTTCCTCATTTCTCACATCTTCCAGGCTTTTGCATATTAATTCATCTCTCTAGGTTGGGGTCCATACTATCCCAAATGCGTAGTTTTATGAATTCTTGCATTCATTTTGTCATCTCTAAAGTGCCTTCAGTTTGCTCGAGGTGGGGCGGAGATGACCCAAGCGCCCTCCCATCCTCACCGAACCCATAAACAACAGCAAGCAGCCAGCGGCGCAGTGCATCCTGGGGTCATGTCCACCTCCTGTGTCCACAGGAACTGCCGGAGTCCTTCTCACTTTTAGACTTTAACTTGGGGACTGTGACGCAACTCTGCACTGTGTCTCCTGCTTCAGAAGCGTAGTCCATTACAGTTGGGTCCTCCTCACACAAGCTCTCTTTCCTCACAGTGGGGAGCAGCTCAGGCTTCAAGGCACACAGGGGTAGGAATACTGAACCAAGCCCCTAAAGGCAGCTCGGCCTTTACAGCCTGTGGGCAGCCTTGTTCTTTGGACTCACTAGCCTCTTCTGGATTCAGATCCTCACTCTTAAGCAGGGATTAACACCCCCACCCCGCCCAACTACCCCCCACTGGAGTCTTTTTAGATTCACTGAAGCATTTGTTCCCTGGGTCCCTGGTGGACATTATAGTCCTCCTAACCTCCATTTCCCTTTTCAGTCCCTTCTTTCCTAGAGTCTCCCAAAGTGACTTCCTTTTGCTGTTAACTTCTTGGTTGCCAAGTGTGGTTTGTTCTCTCGGTTCCCTCATCCCTTGTTCTAGTTGTCTCTCTAACTGATAAGACCTTTCTCTTGGGATGCACTGGTGGAGTAGTGGTTAGGTCTGCCATCTCCAGCTGAGCACAGTCCACACACATCCCCAGGACTTGGGTTTGCATCCTGGGACCTGCATCATGCATAAGATAGTGCTGAATCTGCAGCTAGAGAGGTCTATGTTTGCTGCTGGAATGGAGAAAACACTCAAGTCTATGGCCAAAGGCAGTCTTTCTGCTCCTTCCTTCCTGAATTTGATCTACAAACATACTGGTCATAAGATGCAGAAACTTTGCATCTCCCTGCTCATCCCTGCTTGGAGGAAAAAATGTGATGACTCATGGCAGGTAGAGTCTGTAAGAGAGGCCAGGAAGCTCTGAGCTTTCATTTACTGATGTTCTCCAACCTCACTGATCAGACAAGTCATTCCTTTGGGGAGAAGCAGAAAGAAGTAGAGAGAGAATGAAGAGAATGTGACTGTTCCAGGAGAAAGAGTGGCATGCTTCTCTCTCTCTGGAAATGTGAGGAGGGTAGGGGCAATAAATAGCCACCTGATATTTGGTTGTTGGATAGGAGATAGAAAGGGACTGTGTGGAAGGCAATTGTGATGGCATGTCTCTATTCCTAAGAGTCTGAAAACCTTGGATGTCTTCCCCTAAAATCTTCTTGATCTAGGCAAGAGTAGAAATTGAGGTCTTCCTAAGCCATCTTCTTTCTCTCTCCTTCTATCCCTCACTATACGGAGACTCAGGTGTTATGTCCACTTGTCCAAGCTCTGTCCATATCCTCCCCCAACAGTATACCTTTGGCCACCTTTTTGGCCTAAGTGTGTCCATTTTGGTGGTGTTTTGGGAATATGGACCTGGGGAAGAATTCCAGTGTCCCAGATCCCCAAAGTCTTATCTAGAAGGGGGAATCACAGACTCCTGATGGGCATGCCTTTTACTTCAGTAGACAAATCCTTCCGTAGGTTGGGGCATGACCCGGTGGAGGAACAATTGGAACAGTTTAGAGCAACAGTGCACATTGTGGACCCAGAGGCCTGTTACCCAGATTCAGAAGTGGGACTGTTTAGACCTACTATGGACTCCATAGAATTGATTTAAGCTATACCCACCTCCTGGGCTTTGCTGACTTCCTGTTCCTGTCCCGGTCAGGAGATGCCAAGGGCAGAACTGTAACCCCAAGTGGGATGGAGACCTGAGACCTTCTCTTTCGTTTTATCACCTTTCTGATTCCAGCTAAGAATATGTCGTGATTCTAAAACACACTCAGCAACAGTGTGTTAGGTCTATTCTGGTTTCTGCATTGATTCACAATGAATAAAAATTAAGTTGGTACTAAATTTTATGGACTCTTAAAAAAAAATTCTTCCTCTTAGAGGTTTAACTAGATAGTGCCTGTGGGAGCCGAAGCAGCTCTTAATTAGAATCTTACTATTTTAAAGTAAGAAGCCCTGATAATCACCCAGCAACCTCAAATTACAGCCTCTCTCACCCAGCCACAGGCCTCTAAGTATATGTCTACGTGCATTCTACTCATCTTTTCTGGCTTTCTTCAAGACTCCTTTCTGTTCTCAAGCTGTCTTGGTCTTTAAAGCCTTAGTTCTCCATTTGTCTGACTTTCCAGTTATGTCCTGAGACGTGACATCCCTACCTCACCTCCATCCCAGATAGTCATCTCATGGATTAGCGTTGAACTCTGTATATGCTCTTTCTGATAAATTCTCCAGGTAATAAAGTTGAGGACATGGACTTTTCAAGGGGTTCCTCCTATTAATCATGTGACTTTCCTTATATTTTAATAGCCCCTCCCCCCCAAGTATGCATGAAGGAAGAAGAGAGTTAAAACACAGGTGCAGTTACTCACATCACTTACATGACGTGGAAGGAATCGTTCTCTGGGGTAACGGTTCTCCAGCTTTAGCGACCCTCACCCACAGGGAGCAGCTGGTATGTGCGCAGATGCCCAGTGATACTGACTGAGACTCCTGGGAGTTCTGATGCAGAACGAAATTTGAGAACAACTTTCCAGGGACATGACTTGCAAAACCAGCTCTACAGACAGGAAATAGTGCATGGGTTTTTTTGAAAACCACAAAAACAAACAAAAAAGCCCAAGAAAATGTGCTTTACGAAAACTATTTCCTAATGAATGTGGAGAAAATACAAAGGGAATATATGCTAAGAACAGAAAGGGGCACAAATAAATACGTTAGCCAATAGAAAAACTTGTAAATGTCAAAGGCAAAATTGGCTGTTTAATTTGAGCTGGTAGGTTTAATTCATTTATAATTTATCCTAGGTTTATTTTCAGCTCGGGTCTCTTCGCATTCGACCTTCCTACCTGTCTTCCAGCTCGCTCTGTTGTTTCCGTGTTTTGCTCATTACTGATGGCTGTTAGAGCCCAGAGTCCTGGGTCAGGCTTTCTCAGTCCGGCTGGTCAGCACTGTCCTACCTCCCACCTGTCACCTGTGTACTTGTTTGGACCTATGGGATGATTTTGTCACTCTACTACTTGCATGCAGGCTGAAGAGGCAGAAGTAAACATTTAAAATAATCCCATAACTCTTTACACTTATTTAAAATACAAAGTATAAAGTAAACAAATAATCTATGACTTCCCTCCCAAGCAGCTCAAAATACCCTTTAGATGTTTCAGACAAGCTTAGAAAGTCATCCTCTGAAACTGAAAAACAGAATGAATTTAGAATATACATAACTAACCTCCTATGAGTTTGTCAGTGTATTTCCAGTGAGTTTAGACCAATTTGCAAACCTCTTCAGGAAAAAAAAAGGATGTCGCCCACGTCTTCTCAAATTAAAATGTGATGTGAGGAAAAGTCGTTTCATTAATTGCAATGTGTTTAAGGAGATGCTGTCAAACAGAAGGTCGGGTGCTGTCTTGAGTCCAGATAAAAAGAAACCCCAAATAAAACGTTTTCAGCACATGTGCCTGCTATCCGTTCTCCTTTATAGGTATATTCTTAACACAGTTAAGGGATACATTCAGATAGAACATATGTTCCAGAACGGGACAAAATTTCTAAAATTTCTAAAATTTCAAATTCTATACTTTACTTCTTAACTTGGTCCACTGGGTTTAAATTTATTTATATTTTGTCTCAGATTTCTTGCTCTTACTAGTTTTCTTGGCCTTTGCTAATTATTCTGAGTAAGTATTGCTTTAACTTCTAAGACTGGCTTTAAAATGAGGTTCAACTTAAAAAGTAAAATTCACAGACACAGAGTGGAATAGTAGTTGGCTGGGAGATGGGGGAAATGGGAGATGCTGGTAAAAGGACATAAACTTCCAGTTATAAGATGAATAAATTCTGAGGATCTAATGTCTAGTATGACTATAGTTAAAATACTATTGTGTATTTGGTGTGCCCTGGTGGCCTAGAGAAAAAGTCTACCAACTCCAGCTGGTACAGTACGCATGCATCCCAAGAACACGGGTTCAAGACCCGGCCAGGGGCAGCGACCAGATGCACAGCTACATCAAAAATAAATAAAGTGTTCCGTCTTCTCTTGCTGCCTCCTTGTCTACTCACCTTCAGTCCTGCTTGTACTTTTCCTTTAATTAAAAAAATACTATCATATATTTGAAATCTGCTGAGAGTAGATCTTAAACATATTCACCAAAAAAAAAAAAGGAAAAATAAAAACAGAGAAGAAAGGTAACTATCTGAGGTGATGAAAGTATCAATGATTTCGACTATGGGAATCATTTCACAATGTATATGTCTATCAAATGCTCAGGTTGTGCACTTTCAATATGGTACGCTTTATTGGTCAGTTACACCTTGGTAAAGCTTGTGTCCTCAGAAATACAGCTTCAGTATCTCCTAAGGTCTTCAGGTTCCTTTGCCCTAGTTCCGCTTCCCACGTGGAATCATTGCGAAGAGGAGCTCTATAGAGTCTCTTGTGAAGAAGACAGGGTGGGCGATCTTTAACTTTCATTCCAGAAATGCAAACTTCTTGAGAGCTGACTATGTCGAAGCCTCCTCAGACCAGGGCTCATAGGGGATCAGCCCGACTGGGAAGCAGTTGTTGGCTACATGTCAGTATGGACAGCTGTCTACTAATTATCTCCCCTGCCACTAGACAGCAAATTGTTTACAGAGACTGAGGAACCTGCATATCTAATTGGAAGAAGAGAAGCAAGGGGCACAATGCCAGCCGGACAATAAAATAATAGCAGGTGTTAAAAAATGATTACTTATTCCGAAAAGCTCAATATTTAAAAACAATTCTGCACTCTTCTATAGTTTTGCATGTTATTTTAATGCTCGAGAAAACCCATGAGTTCGGCACTAACAGTGCTGCCATTTCCAGATAAGGAAACTCAAGGATGGAGTGGTTAAGCAATGCTCTTTGTAGTTAGTGGAACTGACTGATTGAAACCAGAGTTCAGAATCCCAAGGACAGTGCCAGAATTTCCAGAAAGGAGAGGCTTAGGACAACAATTGATGGAGGCAGGCTCGGGGGCTTGTCTTGAGGTTATTTTGTATAATAAATCCTGTTTTAATTTAATGTAATTAATTTACGTATTTTAAGAAGAAGGAAGCAGGCAAGAATGAAGGCAAGTAGGCAGGCAGGAAGAGAAAGGATGAAGAAACATTTATTTTATTTATTTCATTGTTCATTTTTGGTGGATCCCCCAGCCCTGTGTCATGAACGTGGGTCCTTGGACTTTATGTAGACTGCTCCTTAGGTACAGCTTAACTCCTGAGCCTCTAGGACATGCCTAGTTTTCTTTTACCTAGTGTTTTTGTTTGGGGTGACTTGGAGGCTGATGGAGATTTGGGGGGACTAAAGTTCCTTCCTCAGGCCAATCTCTGGTCTGCCGCTGGTGTGATCTGGAAGTTCAGCTGTGTGGTGTCACACTTGCACTTTCAGAAACAGGAAATGGGCAGGCCTAGAGCCCTAGAGTCCTTGCGTTTCTCTTCCGAGAAGCAGGAGCATGGCTAGCATGCCTGAAATCCCCCCAGCTGGAGAACCAAGGAGAGTTTGGGAACCAGCTATCTGGGATGGGAGTGTGCTTACTGATCAAGAGGGGATAAAATTCCATTAGAGGTAACGTTGTCAGACAGCAGGCTGGAAAGATAGATTTTAAGCTGAGAAATTACTTAATAAATTCAGACCAACACTCTGTGACATTTCCCACAAGACTTTAATGCTGTTTACAAATTCCAGAGAACACCCTGAGTCGTTTCTGGCATGGGCTTATGATTTATTTCAAAGGAAAATGGGACAGAGTGTGTGGGTTTGTGTTTAATGTGAAAAGGGATTTGGAGATGAAAAGTCAACTGGTGTGAAAGATTGCTGGGCAAATGCAAAGTAGCAGAGCATGTGGGTGGCCTTGGAGCATATAATAGGGCATTGAGAAGGGAAGAGGCCACTCACCATTCCTTGCGAATCAAATAGTTCCATTTGCACAGGCCAATAATGCATTAAAGAGGATGGGTTAAGAGGCAATGCTAGATCCAGGGTTTGGAAGCACTTTAGTTCCTCAGACTTTCATATCAAGAACAGGCAGATCTTCCACTCTAAGAAGGGAAGTCAGTTATAGTTAATTTCCATAAGAGTCAACATTTAGAGGACATGACCTTCATCTGCAGGAAAATGAACTTCAGTTAGACCATTAGTCATTCCTAAAAAAAAAAAGAGACCTTGGACTAAGAACATAGAGAAGATTTGGGAGGAAATTTTCTATGTCTGATGCTCTTTGTTTAATCTTGTGATACAGAGACCACACGGGGGTCCCAGGAGGGGACACGTTCCCAGTAAGCTTGCTGGAGTGGTCCAAGAGACAGTGGATGCATGTATGGGGTGACGAGGTCCAGCAATATGGGCCCATGCTGTCAGGGAGAGGACAAAGTGAAGAAGGGTCTTTCTCCCTTCCTGATTTCTCCTTCTCCCTGGGAACCTCCCAGTCCCATTCATCTTGCTTGCCATGGATAGTGTGGTTTGAATGGGAAACGAGGACAGTGATGTTCCCCCATCTCTCTTAGGAAAAAAATGACATTCCATTTGGTCTTGGAAAATACACAATATTCCACTTATAAAATATTCAGTCACTGTCATTAATCCTCCTGCCTGGGCTGGCCCTTCCCCACTTAGGCATGAGTTGCAGACTTTGACTGTGACCACAGGCCAGGAACCTTGAGAGCTTTTCTTTCACAGAAAATGTAATCAGAGGCACGAGAGTCCTCTGTTCTTAGAGTTGAGCTCTCTAGGGTTGAGGTCTGGGTCTGCTGGGGACTCTAAGAGCAATTGCTAGGCTTCAAGTCAAAGGGCTCGAATTGACCTGGGCTTCCTGAGACTGGGCTGAAGGTTTACAGAGAAGTTCTAGGTCTTGACAAATTAATTCCTCTTATTGTAACAAATGGCACCAGCTCCAAATTCTATCCCACTCTGCAAATCTCAGTTGCCAAAAGGAATGGACAATCCTTTCACTCTTGTGCTTGTCTGGTCTTTTTTTTTTTTTCTTCCTCAAGCTTTTCTCTCTCACTGTCCTCATCATCTTCCAGTTTTTTTCTTATGGTTTCAACGTTCATTCATTCATTCATCATAATCACAGAACCCCAAAATGTTAGAGCTGGGAGGGCCTTTAGGAACCACCAAGAACGATCTCCTTATGTGACAGTGGAGGAGACTCAGGCTCAGAAAGGGGAAGTTAGTAAATGTTTACCTAAAGCAGCAACTTTGTCTTCTGTGCCTCACCCCATTCTTCTAGAGGAGAGGTCCATTTGCCAGAGATGTAGGTCCAGTGGCTCAGAAGCCATGCTACCTGTATTCTGGCACCTTGAGGACTCTCCTGACTGCAGACTCTCAGATGACCCACTGAGGTCATGATTTGGGGCAAGTTGGTAGATGGCCTTTTGTTTCTAGCTCCTACAACTGCTTCCCCTGAATCATTCTGCTAAAAGAATCTTGCTGACGCCTCCTTTTCCTGCCCAGACTCTCATCTCTCTACATTCACCTCTTCTGTGTCTGGAGCCCTCTTGGCCTCGTGTCTTTAGCCATCCTAGGAAACAACCTCTAGGACCAAGCCTCAGATCTGTGCTCTCTATGCTGGGGGCTGAGGACTCCTGCCAGGCCCTGGGACCCCAACCCCTATCTCCCCAATCACTTTGCTTACCTGAGAAACCAATAAAATGCTGCCAGATCTCTAGATAGACTTGGATTTGACACTGAGACTTCCTCAGAAGATTTTAGGGGGAGCTTGGAGCCTAAAAAAAGATAAGGAGAATAGGAAGATATTCTTTCCTAGGGGGAAAACCAGCTACGTCGGTTCATCCAACTTTTCCCTGAGGCCAACCCCTGCGCCTGAGTGAAAGCCATGGACATTCTTGTTGCTGGAACATTCCATTCCCTCTTAGAGAGGTTTCCTGGGCCCAGATTGAGAGGAGTCTCTGGGTAACTGGTGTTTTCGACACCGGCACCTACTAAGGGTGGGGGCATCTCCTTGGGGGGCAGGCTGGACAGATACCCCTGAAGCTCCCCCTCTCCCATTTCTTCAGGTCTTACCTAGGTCCAGAAGTCTTAAGGTCCAGGGTTGGAGGCAGCCCAGAGTCATGGAGTTGGGGAGATCTCAGTAGTCATCAGCTCCTTTACGTCTTGAAAGAAGACACTGAAGTGCAGGAAGGTGAAATTCCCCTGGTCCCATAGGTTATTGGTGACATCGTGGAGGATGGCCCTTGCTTTCCAGGCTGTGAGAGTCTATCACCAACACGACCTCCAGGAGCTTCCCAGCTGCTTTGTGAGGAGAGCAGAAAAGGCGGATCCCTTATTTTGTGGAAAGAGCCCTTCCCAGTCATCTGAGACCAGACATCTTGGTCCCCTCCTTGTTGCCGGAATGAGAAGGGACTGGACCGACAGTCACTCGGTTCCAGACCAGCACTGCCAAGGCCTGTCTGAGGATAACCCTGGTCGCTTTCTGGATATGGGTTGTGGCTGTCTCAGGCTGGTACCCAAAAAGTGGGCTGTGTGTCCCTGGTAGTTGGAAATGACAAAGCTCTGACAGTCGGACAGAAAGTTGCATTTTATTTTGCAGGCCTATACAGTTACTTGGGAATGAAGAGAGGAAAGGGGTGATTTGGGCAAGGAGAAGGACTGACCCCTGGATGTTCAGGATGCTCAGTCTTGTACTGTTTTCCTCCTGTTCCTCTCAGCATTGTAATTCCGTGATTCTAAAAGGAAACATTCAGTTTCCCGATTATAACCTTTCTAATGAAGGGGTTGAGCCAATGGCTCCAAGTGAAAATTAAATTCCAGGAGCTGCTCTGACTCTGCACAATCTCCGACTGAACTTGAGCTTGGAAAAAGTGGCCAGCATCCACTTGGGTTCACTCAATGGAAGCAGCTCACCTGTGAGCAGAGCCCCCCAAGGTCTGGTCAGCCAGGTCCGGAAGAGTCACATGGAGTTAAAAAATTCCAGCTAGAACAAAGGGAAAGCTCCATAAGTCATCGGCAGCCAGGACAGAGCAGCTCTCTTATCACAGGGAGATAATTGCCTGTGCCAGCTTTGTCCTAATACAGGGAACAGCCTCTCCTCACAACGTCGCCCCCCCATTCTAGATGACTTTGAATGATGAAGGGAACAATTCATGTAATCCTGCCAGCAAGGGCATAGGGATTGCTGGGGTGGAGGTAGAGCCCAGCCTTCCCCAATAAACATTTTCCTTCTGGAAGCAGCCCTGTCCTAACATTGACTCTCGGCTTCCTGTGATGCCGATTCATAAATGATTCACTCTTTGCAGAGCATTAAAGCTTTCTCTCCCTCTTTCCTTCACCCGGAGCACAAACAGCAACCCAGCGCTGGAATTTGATACCCAGTAAAGCTTTCAGGTTCAAGAATAACAAGGCAGCAGTGTCAACAGCACACCAATCCCACGCCCGACCAGCAATAGTTGCCAATTTGGCCTCCGCTCAGGGGAGCTGGGGGCCAGGTAGGGAAAGACCTGCTGTGGATGCATTGGGGGGCTGCTCAGGGAAGGGGATCATAGCCTTTTGGGGGTGGTACAGCAGAAGGTGATCCTGTTAGACTCCTAAAAAGCAGCTTAATTAGTTTTCTAGGAAACTTGGGCCAGCTGATCTGATCACGAAGGCCAGCACCTCCCCAGTGTTGGTGGCCCTAAGGCAGGCCACCAAGAAGGACCTCTCTCTTATTCCACTGCCCACAGTTGGAGGGGAAAGCAGTGTGAGTACTTTAAACTCTGGACAAATGTTCCTGCTGCCCACTAGGAGGCCAGAACGCTGCTTGTCTGGCTCCTGTGAGTCCTGTCAATCTAAGCCATCCTGCATAGCTCTATCTGCATCCCGTCAGAAAGCTTTCTTCACCCCTGCAGCCAGCTTTCTGAAGCAAGTTGTAGTAAATATATCTAACCGGGGGTAATAATAAAAATGGCACATAACCATGCTAAGAGCTAACATTTACCAAGTGCCTACTTTGTGCCACGCTGCCTTCTTAGTGCTCTTCTGTAGGAACTCAGTCTGTCCTTGCAGGAACTCACGCTGTGCGGCAGAACGCCCCTGCTTTGCTGGTGAGAAAGCGGAGGCCCCTTCCCCTCTGGGCTCTGGTGCCTGGTAACCTTTTCACTGGAGGTCTCCAAGGAAAGGGGTATGGTGCAGACTGCGGGCGGTGAGCATTTGAGGGGGGTCTGCCAGGCAAGATCTCATTAATTCTCACAGCAACTTCACTCAGCAGTCTACTCAGTTTTCAAATGCGGTTCAGAGAGGTGAAGTAACTGGCTGACAGGTCTCAAGTCACACAGCTCACAAGTGCCACCGCTGGACATAGATATGGGGGTACCATGACTTCTATAATCAGGTGATTGTCCCACCCCCTGCCCCTGTCCCTCCCTGGGTCTTGAACCCTTGGATTTTATCAGGTCTGCCCCTTAGCTGCTTTGGCTGCCTGAGCTGCAAGGGTGCACCTGTCATCTGGTGGTTGAATGTACAATTCTATTACCACTTAACAGGGATATGCCTTGGGCTTAACCTCTCTGCATTTCAGTTTCATTTTATGAAAAACAGCATATAGAAGCACTTCCTTCTAGAGTTGTGGTAAGGATTGAATAAGATAAAGTCATGTAAAGAGCTTAGAATGGGACCCTGGCCCACAGGCAGCACATAATAAATCCAGGCTAATATCACCATGACTCAGTGCAACACAGCCACTATGACGTCACTCTCTCAGTGCCTCCATTTGACTCTTCTTTCGCACTCTCCATAGTGCCTTGAAAGCATTAAGCACATAGTAGCTGATTAACAAATGCCTTGTTTTTGACTTCTGCAGCATATTTAGGGGGCAGGTCCCCAAAGAGCAACTCTGCCTATTATTGTGAATGTGTCCCTGTGTTAGTCTTTGTCTTTCTTTTCTTCTCCTTGCACCTGATTTGGAGAGAACCCATGGTACCTGACAATACAAAAGCCGGGTTCTGGGAGCCAGGTGACCTGGGGTCTGCTTTAAGTCTGCCTTCACTTTGGCCTAGCTTAGTTACCTGCACCTCTGGGTCTTAGGGGTTTGGATTAGATGCTATCTCAGGTAGCTGTGTGCTTCAATTCATAGGGAAAGTGAGTGTTAAGGAAGGGGAGACCTTGCAAGTGTCCCCAACTCTTAGGACTTGGATCTTGACTTCAGAACTTAGTGGCAATTTTAAGTTATTTTTAGCCAAGTAGTAGAATAAATGGATGCAAGACACGCTCCGTCCTGTGCTTCAGTCCATCTCTCTACTCCTACCATGATGCACCCACACTTTGTGTGGCCCTCTTTTCTTTTGGAGCCCCAGCTTAAGTCAAGGAAGGATTCTATGAATGTGAATGTGTGTGTGTGCGTGTGTGTACATATGTGAAGTAGCTTCTTTGAAAATCCTGTTGCTGAGTTGGCCATTGACACCTTTGGTTACAACTATTGGGAGGGACGTGACTACTAGTTGTTAAACTTTGCTGAAAGTGGTAAATTTGATCAGCTTGTTGGGTTGCATTGCGGAGACCTTGGTGTGTGTGTGTGTGTGTGTGTGTGTGTGTGTGTGTGTGTGTGTGTGTGCAGGCTGTGGTGGAAGAAGCGGTCAAACCATGCACTTCATCTGAACAAATGGAAAATGCAGCCTGACTCAGTCCCAGAAACTGGGTGGAAAAATCAGGGCAGAAAGGGACTTGCTGGGATTAAGGGGGAGAAAGCAGCTTCTCCATTCCAGACAACTGAACTTTACCCTCCGGTTCTGCCATGGACGGGGGAAGTGGAGTCAATGCAAAGCTCTCCAGGTACTGCTGTGAGACCATACAGGTGCAATGATTACCTGGGCAGTGGGATCACATGACAATGAAAGGGAGAACTTGCAGTCTTTCCTGGAAATTTGGGAGACATTATGTGACCTCTTAAATTCTCCTTCAGTCCTCTTGGGAGTTACTGATCTTTGGAGGATCCTTTTTACAGAGAAAAGTTCTATTCTTACTCTGAATTAACACTACTCCATCCCTGGTCAAAAGCAAGTGGAGATACTGGCCAAGAGTGAGAGAAGGATGTGGAGGAGGGTGGGCAGGGAGGAGCCTTCCGCCTACTTCTCTCTGAAGTAGGAGCACCCAGGGGCAGCTGGATCCTCTTGTCTGCCAGCCTGGACTTACACTTTATTCCAGGACTAAAGAGGGTGTTGAAAGAGAATGCTTTTAAGAGTTGCCAGTACCTGCCAAAAACATGTCAATGAATTGGCAGGACAAAGTCCCATGGTGTCAGTGTGTGCGAGGGAGGGCTCCAATTAGGGTCTGATGTTCTATCAAGTGCTTGGAGTACACCTTGTTCCTGAAGGTAGGGCCTGGGGTGTGAGCCTTCCGTTCCCTCTGCAGATCATGGCACTCCAGAAAAGGTAGGAGGGAGGACAGCCAAACCTGGGGACTTTGGGAACTGCAAAGAGAGCATGGAGAGCAGCGGCGCTAGGGGCACCTTCTAAATCGGCTCAGACAATGGAGCCAGCTCTGAGACTAGGCTCAGTGCCCACCTAATTTGGGACACCTTCCAGAAATCCTCAGTCTCAAACCACCCTTCTCTCTATAGATTGGAGGATCTAAATCTCTTACCCTATTGTATGGAAATGACTTGTTGACAGGGTTTCCACATCCAGACTGAGCCTTACTCATCTGCATGATCCTTCTGCTGAACTTCTGTGCTTGCCAGGCATCAGAGGTACAGTAAATATTTTCAATCAAACTGTAAGCTTCCAGAAACAGCAGGCACAAATGCTATCTCCCTTCCCTTCAGAATGCTGTCACCATTGTCTTTTGATGAACGATGATTACTCACTTTGAAAAGGTAAAGCTTTCCAGCCCACATCAGCATCTGCCTGCCCCAATCCCTCCAGGTTTCTGCCCACACTGCTCGGTGTCATGACCTGAACTCAGGACATGGAAGCTTTGACGTTGTACGTCCATGGCAGGCCATGTTTGAATGTTAGGCCTGAGCTGAGACATGAGGTATGTCTACATGGCATGTCTAAACCCCCAAGTGGAGAGACAATGAGGGGGTCACTGACTCTGGCACAGTACCCGCGCGCTCCCTTTCATTAGTAGATGTGCTGAGAGTTGGCTGTGGAGGCCCACTCTCCCTCCCTCTCCCTCCAACCCCAGCTCAGACAGAGCAAGTCAGAGCCACTCCGCTAAGAAATTATCTCTGTTTCCTGCCAAGGAGGGAAAGCAGGAGCAGGAGCTTCTTCCTTGGGGGCGAATTATTTAATCATGCATCTTTCCCCTTGAATCAATGCAACTAATGAACATCTTTTGCCTCTTCCTCCTTTCCCCTCGGTCCTCCCACTCTCCCATCAGCCTCTTATTATTCACATTTTCATCGTGCTTCTGCTCCGTGTCAGAGACGACTTTACCTAGAGAAACCTGGTATGTATTGCAACCCAGCTCTTTACATTGCGTCACAGCCTCCTTCTCCCAACTTGGCCTCACCATGAGCCCTTGGGGTCACAATCGGCCTGTTCTGCAGTGATACCAGCTTTGGGGGACTGAAGATGCCAGAACCTGCCAGCATCACACAAAAGAAAGGCCTGGAGCTAGCTCTGAGAGGGAGACTTCAGAGGAGGGAGACGGGAGCCGCAGAGTCATTTGTCATGGCTAAATGGAAATTTATTGCTATAATCCCAGGCTAGAGAAAAGCATCAGCTAGGCTGGCAAAGAGGACAGGAACTTCAGCAATTATTAGAAAAACAAGCTACATCTCCAAATCAATCTCTTGGCTGGTGGATCTTATTTCCAAGGTGCAGTGGCACTGGGCGCCCTGGAGCTCTGAGGCCTGGGTATCCTGGGGTCAGATGGCAGGAAGCACTGAGTAGCCCATCTCTCTACCACCTGCAGGTCTCATCTCTGGGTGGAAGTGTGAGTTCTTCTGCCTGCCTTTTCTTCTTCCTGTGAGGTTGTGCAAACACTCCCTGGACCCCATACTCAGACTTTGGGAGAGCTTCATTCACCGACCTAGAGAACTTTGACTCAGCATTTCCCAGAGCACGATGGGGTTGTAAAAGAGAGATGTGTCTCTGCTCTTCGAGGACTTAAGATCTAGTTGAGGAGAGAAGACTACCACAATGATGGAGGCTGAGAAAACAGGAGGGCTTGAGTATGCATATGGAGGAGCACGGAGAAGCCAGAGCTCCAGGTGAACTGGGACTCTGTTCTCTAAGTGCAGCAGGCATGCTCCAGTAGCTTCGTGAAAACATCTGCCGGGTGAAATCTCATGGATCCCATGGACTCGGGTTAGAGACCTGCGGCTGGGGTGGGGGACAATCAAGAAGAACAACTAAGTAAAATAAAGCTGCTTCTTCTTTTCCTGCCTGCACCTTTCCTTTAAAACAAAGCAAAACTGAATTTAACTAAGTGTGTCCAGCAGTTTGCAAAGTGTTTTCCTACAGAAGCTTATCTTGTTCTGGTGTCTTGATTCTGAGGCCACTGTTTCTGTTGTAGTTGATCACCTTTCCCTTTTAAAGATGGGCAGCTGAGAGAAGTCGAACCCTTAAGCTGCTTGAGCACCCGTGTTTTGACTTTAGTTTCTCCACTTCTTTTGTTACAATATGTTAAGTCAAGGACTTAAAGGATGAGGAGACAAGGTAAGTAGAATATATTAGTGAAAAGTTAAGAGAATGAAAATTCAAGTAGAAGAAATAGCATGAGCAGGTGATAGGCTAGGCACGTAGTAAAGGCTTAGGAGTGCTGGTTGAATGAATGAAATCAAGAATGACCCAAGTTCTGGGTCAGTGTGGAGATGGAGAGGGGAGCAGCAGAGTCATTTTTCATGGCTAAATGGAATTTTTTTAAAGGTGAAGGCAAGCAAGCAGCAGTCAGGAAGGAAGAGAAAGAAAGGAAGAAAAAGCACTGTTTTTTTAGTTGTTCATTTTAGTTGTTCCCTTCAGTCCCAGGCTGCAAATCCTGTCCCTGGCTGCACGTGGACTGCTCCCCAGGCAGGGACTCAACACCTGAGCCACCAGGGTGTGCCCTATGTGGAATTTTACTGCTACCAACCCAGGGCTAGTATACAGGGCATGAGCTGCAAAACTGTGAGGGAGAGGGGTAAGTGAGTGAGGTGTGGTCAGATTATGGCCATCTAAGGGTCCAGGAAGAGGAGTTTGGGTTGATATGATAGGCCCAGAGAGGTCTATTGAAGTTCTGGAATGGAGGCATCCTCCTGAAGCTAAGAGTGGCACCTACCTGTGTGTTCTGTGCCTAGTAAGATGGCTACTGAAGGGCACAGTGGCACAGAGGGGAAATCATTGCACTGAGTCAGAAGTTGACAATTTTGAGCCTAGATCTGTAGCCTCCAGACCCTGGGCAAGTTTGGCAACCTCTCCAAGCCTCTGCACCCCGACTCCTTCAGATCATAGCTGCAACGTTATTTCCCTGATTAAGTCAGACCCCCTGTCTTACCTGCACCTGTCAAGTTCAGTGTTGAATCCCTAGCACTGAGCATGGAACTGGAATAGTTCTCAAGAAATATTGGTTTGATGAATGAATGGATTTGTGAATGGGCACTATAATGTCAACCCATTGGGAGGATCAGAGGTATGTGTGAGTTCTTTGTAAAGCTGCAGGTAAATCAGAGAGAGAGTTGTCACTGGGACCTGGATAAAGACAACGTGGAGGATCTGGAGGCAGAAGCATCACCCAGGGTGGTGGGAGGTGGGGAGGGGCAGAGCATGTCAGAGATATCTGGAAGAAATTATGACTAGACACAGTGCTCCGCTATTTAAATATAGGATGAAGGAGAGGAAAAAACTTTTAAGTTTTCCAGCCGGAAAGATTAGGAGAATGGAAATGCCTTCAAGAGCAATGGGGCGTGGTGGTAGGGAGGTAGGAGAACCCCTGTTTCTCAAGGGTCTTGTTGGCCTCCCATTCTCCCTTTTCGAATCTTCTATCTTTGCTCCCCTTTGTCCTCCCATTCTGTACTATCTCTGACCTACTGTAATTCGGTTTTGGTGTCTTTGTCCTTCTTTACATTTTTAGTCTGTGACCTTCACTGTACCTTCGATTCGGTCTGACTTTTCTTCCTCTGCCTTTAGATCCCTGCAGCCCTCTGTCTTTAGTTCCAGTCTCCACTGAATGCTTTTCCCCTTTGGGTGTTGCATTCCTCCAGCCTGTCCTTGCTACCAGCTGTCTGCTCTTTCTTGCATCTTGGATGCTCACTGAGACCTGCCGGGGGATCAATAGCAATACTGAAGATCTCCTTTGGTTCTTCTTCTCTCAGCCATTCACCAGGCCATCTGCCTCTAGTTACCCTTCAGTTCTTCTTCCTCCTTGAATTCAGAGACCAAACAGATGCTTGCTGATTAGGGAAGCAGGCCCAGACCAACCATCCTTCAGCTTCTTCTATTCCTTTTGATGTGTTGCCTTATTCAAATTGAGCCAGCCTGAAGCTTTCCTTCCCCTGGGGTTCATCTGCTCACCCCCGTCCTGGAATGCCCGCAGCTGTTCCCTTCTCCTTCCCACCTGGCTCTGGCCTCCCTTCTTGCTTCTAACCTGATAATGAAGCAAATAACTCATTGTCTCTTGGTGTCTTCACTTAATGCCCTGGACATTGGTCTTCACCTCAGAATGCCTGTCTAGAAAACTGTCAGGGGACACGGACCTGGCTGGTGTCACTATCTTTCAGTTTAGCTGAGTGTTACACAAAAGCAGGCTCTTGATAAACACTTTGCTATGCTAACGCTCATGATGTTGCTGATGAAGATGCTGATAAGTGAGATGAATCATGGCGATCTGGAACTGTGCCTGGCACATAATAGGTATTCAATAACCATTAGTAGACTCTTAATCTGAATGATAATGTTAATTGCTTCTCAAGACTCTTTTCTTGAATGCAAATAATGGAAATGGACTCGGAGGCATTTAAGGAAGAAGGAGACTTGGGGTGATAGACAAACCTTGACCCGGGGCAGGGGATCAGTCTGGTATTCATTAGACTCAGGAACCAGAGATGAGAACATTGTTAGGGCCTGGGACAGCTGCAGCCCAGCTACGTGGTCTCATCTCTCTCCCTCTGCAATGGCTTCATTCTTTTTTCCTGCAGAAAAGTTTCCTCTGCTCTTCTGTGTACACAGCACAGCATGCACGGTGTCCGTCATCTCTAAGCTCCAGTGTCACCAACCTGCGTTCCAGTTCATCATGTCCCTTATTTGTGGAATGGAAAGGTAAGGGGTTGAGGTTAGGTGCCCCCTCTGGCCTGTCAGCAATGGAGGGGGAGTACGGATTACATTCCACAAACAGGTACAGGAATGCCTCCCTCCAGACTGAAAGATGTGAGTCTTAAAAGGGAGTTGGTGGAGGGTGGTGGCCGGATGGCAGCGCAGACACAACAGAAAATGCCTCTCACACAGAATACAGTAGAAAGAATGATGTCTGTCAGTTTCCATAGACTCATCAGTCCACCTCTCTCTGATGGCCATGGACTTGTGCAGCAGGGAATTACTCCATGAAGTCTGGTCCCCAACTTGGTGCTGGTCCCATACGAGGAAGTCAGCAGCTGACACACGGAGATCCTTCACGCGGACAGAATCCCTGAGGTCTAGACCCGCTCTGTGTGACTCACCTCATTTCCCATCTACCCCAAGGAAGGGGGAGTCATTCATTCCTCACTTAGCCTGAGTGGCAACTCCTTCACAGAAGCGGATGACAAAGCAAAAGCTCTTCAGCTCCTGGCGAAGATAAAGAGAAGCGTCTTCCCACACAGACTGCAGCGATGGATGGGTTTGCCCTCCTGCAAGTGATTTCTTTGGCTCAGATAAGGGGCCCTAGTGGCTGGCAGACCAGCAGGTTTCCCATAATCTCTTTCCTAAGATTTGAGCTGAAATAACCTCAGTCACCCTCCTTATCAACCCTCCCCCAACCCCTTTGCAATACCTACTTTGAAAAGTCTTCTGAGGAGAAACAAATGTTTGGGCCCCTTGGAAGGTCTTAGGACTGGGAAACACTAGCAGCTGGGGAAAAAAAATAAGGCCACTTAGTGTTGTGTTAGCAATGCAGGCCTGGGGGAGACAGACTGGCTTTGTATCCTGGTAGGGTAGTAAAGACAAAACAAAACAAAAAGAAAGCATCATTATATTTTATAATTTGTATTTTAAAAAATCATGGGAAAACTAAGATCTTGGTGGAGTCCTTTATTTTATGGTCTACTTTTTTTTGGTACTATTTTTCAAGGGGATTTTCGGTGCTTTGACCCTTAAGCTTTGGAACCTAATTTATTAAATATGTGATCTGATCAATAAGTAAAATGGGACTAGTTCTATATTAATTGCATTGGGTTATTCTGAGGATAAGATGGGATAATCCATGTGCGCCCTTAGCCCAGCTCCTGGCACGTAGTAAACACTACTTGCAACAACTCTTACTATATCCCAAAGTAACCACCAATGGCTCTGAGAAGGGCTTTAAACACATAAGCCTGGAGCTGACAAACAGCCAAGTCCAGATGAGGTTTTCCCTCTGGTATGACCTGTGTGGACTTTGCCCCAGGCCAGCTCCTGTCAAATTGCCACTTGGTGAGAAGCACCCAAGTACCAAGTGGGTGTCTACCCCTCGGGGTGAAGTCTCCTGTCTACCAACCATAGGAGGAAATTTGGCTATTCTGATTTTCCCAAAACTTCAATCTAGAAAAACAAACTGAACATCAACTCTTAGATTCCATTCAGATGGGTTCTTTTAGTTCAACTTCTTACATGGTTTTAGGAGCTCCTTGTTCTATATCCATTCCCCTGTGATCCTCTAGTCCTGGCCTAGTATTTAGGACTCTCTTTCTGGAGCTGGTATGCCCTCCCTCATTCTTGCTTCATCTGGTTCTTACTTCACATGCCGGAAAGTTCTTTTTCAAGTCTTCCCTAAGGAACTCCCCTGAGGTTCTCTCTGGGTTCCCTGAGATGATGGGGTATTAGCAACCATTCCAGATTCTTGACTACTTCCTGCTAAGAGAATTGTTAGGTTGATTCATCCATCCATCTATCCATCCCTCCATTCTAGGCCGAACATATTTCCTTGAGACAAAACAGGACATTGGGATGGCAAAAACTGGACACGCGCTGGGAACTAAGGAGAGAGGAGGGGTCAGGGCTGAGCAGCCAGGCCAGCAACGAGTAAGTACTATGTGATGTCCATCAGTGATCACACATTAATGACATGGTCCAGTGGGACTTTATACAAATGGCCAGGGCTGGTACCAGGAATATGGGGCACAAGGGGCAGTTGCTTTTCGGTTCCCCTCAACAAACTGGTCCTGGGGCAATTAACTGCCCCTGTTGTCCCACATTAAAGATGGCCCTGGTGGGTCAGTTGCCTCAGAAGGAGCAAAACATACCCCAGGGTTCGAGATCTGGGTGCAGAGGGAAGCAACCGGTGTGAACAACTATGTAAAAATGCAATAAAGATGCTTCCTCCTCCTCTCTCTTCCTGCCTACTTGCCTTCGTTCCTGTCAGCACCTTTCTATGAAAAAAAAAAAAAAGATAGCCCTGGTTTATTAAAAACAGGACAAAATAGACATTTATATTAAACCGACAGGATGATCGGAAAATATGAAAAACAAAAATGGGACTGTCCCATGTAAAATGGTAAGTATGCTCAGCCTAGTTCATTCCCAAGGGTGGGGGTCTACGCCGGGCAATGTGTCATGGATTTTGTGACATGTAATTTGCCCTGAGCTTCTGGACAGGGAAGGAGATGTTCCCATACTTCATATTCATTCTTGCTCTTAACCCCACGGGTTGATTCTCTAACTGAATAGTTTGCACACAAAGTAAATTTCTTATTTCTTCAGAGCCTGCCTGGCTTTCTGCACAGGGGTTGACACCCCTTTGTGCACTAATCGGCTTTCTGGGATCATCCACCTTCTTCGCTTCTCAGCTGAAACTCCACCTGGACCCTCTTTGGCAAACAGGATCCTGGCATTTGCATAAGTGATTAAACCAGGCCTTTTAAATTGTGCCCTAGCGCTTCCCTGGAAGCCACCCTGAGGGGAGCAGGGCTCCCCCTCGCCCCCCCAGCTGTGGGTGCAGGCAGGTCCTTACAGGTGAGTAAGGGCTGATTCTGGGCAAGACTGTGTATCTCGGCTGTTTCATTCACAAAATGGGATGAATTGTTCTGAGCTGATAGAGGAATTAAATGGGATAAAATACTGAACACAGTAAAAACTTTGTAAATAATAAATTTTATTGCTATTATTATTTTTTTTCAGGGTGAAGGAGGCGTCAGGGCCTTGGAGACTCTACCTAAGATTCTGGGCTTGTTGGCAGGCTCCATGAAGGTGAAAAGAAAACACACACACACACACACACACACTCAATGCATTTCCTAAGACACAGTTTAAGTACATTATAATCCTTCTTCATTTCAAACACCCCCATGAGGTGGGAGTTATGGTCCTTTCTTCCTAAAGAAGAGAAGGACACTTTCAAGTAGTCTAGCAACTTGTTCCAGGATTGCATGACCAGAAGTGACCTACAGGATGTGAGACCCTGTCACTTTCACCCCACCTGATTCTTGATCTACGCCAAGGAAGGGAGAGTCTTAGATGCTAGCAGAAGGAAAAGAAGCATAGATAAGTTGACTTGCCTCCTTGGGCCTGGGTCCCATGCATGCCGTCCGCCTTCACGGGGATTGTTCTTACCCAGTTTTGCAGATGGGAGCAGTAAGGCTCAGAAGGGCCAAACAGCCTGGTCTTGGGCAGAGTGGTGCTGAATCTGTCTGCCAGCCAGGCTGTGCTCCCTCCATAGTGACTGGGATTGCCCTGCTCTGTTGTGAGCTTTTTGTGTGACTTTGGGCAGGTCACCTAACTCATGTATACCTCTGCTCTTTTACCCACAAAGGCTGCAGAAGGAAACAGCCTCCCTGCTCACCTCTGAGAGCTGCAAGGAGGCTTGAATGAGGTAATGGATGTGAGAAGCTTTATAAAGTGGAAACTCTGTATAGATAGAAGGGTGATTACCATCACTCCATAAAACCTCCCACTCGCACCACGACTTCCATCTCCCTCCTGATGCTGTCACTAGGCTTTAGTGCTTTTGGAGCCTGCCAGATCATCTTCCTGTCTCCTGACTCCAGGGAGGAAGGTGGTCCTGCTTCTGCAGTCGCCTGCCTCGCTATAGATGGACCCAGGGCTGACAGAACGAGTGCACCAGCGGTCCTCGATGACTGTGCCTGTCTCACAGGGCTCGTGCCCTCTCCTGGGCCTGCAGACACCTTCCCGGGGTGGACTCTGCTTGTGCTCTTCAAAGTCCCAGCCGGAGTTGGGTGACTCCCATCATATAGACCTTCTCTGTCCAAGGTGCTCAGACTTTCTGTTTGAGGTTGTTTCCATTGCAGACTCAGAAGGAATAATCTCTCACATTTTAAAGACTCCCTTTAAAATAGTTCCTTACAACCTGCTCTTTCTTTTTCTTCTCTCTTGCCTTGCCTTCCTTAACCCGTGGCCACAACTGTCCCAAACTCCATCCCCAACTTGGCCACCCCCAATAGTTAGACACTAATCTAAGCCTTCTGACTGGTCAGCTTCCCTTTGAGAAGCATAAGCACCATCTCATTCAACCTTGCCATTTTACAGATGAGAAAACTGAGACCAGAGAAAAAAATATTGATTCAAGTATAATCAGCTGGTTGGCTCTCTTTGTCCTTAGAGAAGGCTCTTAGTGGGATGTGTTGTGAAGGGGTTGAGGGGTAGTGGTGGAAGAGTGTTTTCAGATTCTTCTTATTTGACAAGGTCAGATCTGATGTCCTTAGCTACCTAGTGCCACTCCCCACCCCTTACAAATAGAAAGAAGAAATGGCCTAAAAATGAGCAGAGGTGTGTGTTTGTGTGTGTGTGTGTGTGTAAGGGTGAGGGGGGTGGGAGGAAGAGGAAATGGGGAGGGCAGACTGATGCTAAAGGAAGAATTCATTGAGTGCAAACCATGTTCTGAAATGACTAGTGGGAGAAATATAAGACTTGACCATATCCCCTCTTTTGGGAATATTCTCTGTACACCCCTATGCAAAAGTATGAGGCATGGATAAAATGATCTTAAGAGTTTGTCTTTCCCTGAAACTAATTCGTGCCTGTTTGCTGAATCCAGTTTCTAAGCTGGGGTGCCTAGCAGCTTTTTGACACTCAGGAACTGTTAAATAACTATTATCATCAGTTGTGGCATAAAAGAGTAAGCTGTATGAAATTCCATTTTCCTACATGCTTCCATGATCAAAAAGACAAAGCAAATGAGGTTATCTCTTCCCTGCCCAGAGACAATCTCATTGCCTCTGCTCCATTGACCACATAACACCATGAGCGGTGATTTTGTCATCTCTCTCTAACAGATGTGAAATAAACCTTACAAAGGAGTCAGGAGCTGCTTTTCAAACTCAGTTGCAGACTCTGCAGTGGAATGAATCTCAGAAGCCAAGCCTTCTTTCTCTCTGCCTTTAGGTTGGAGACATTCCTCAATCCCATGTGGGGAAGACAGATGAAAGCGTCTTTCAGTTTTTTGAAAGAAGGCTCAGATTCTGCCTTGGCTTCTACTCCTCCAGGCCAAGTAGAAAAGTGGGGTGTGGGGGACAGAAGTTAGGGGTCTGTGTGCACTAGGGCTGTTGTAGACACAGCCAAACTCAAGCATGGGGGCTCTCTGGTAGGGTCACAATTTAACTCCTGTCCAACTGGCTTTGTGGGGAAGGGCGGGGTGGGGCGGCTTGTGACAAGTCTGTTGTCTCCAGTAACTCAGTGTTGGCCCCAAGCTGGTGTACCCCCACTTAATAAAACCAAAACCCTGCTCTCAAGGAGGATGATGTAGCAAGTATCCATCACTAGGACATTAAACTCAAGCCTTTTATCTTGAAGGTCTCTTCTTATTCCCCAAGCACCACTCACCCCACCCCAGTCCCAATGAGGGTCAGCAAAGTTTGCACCTGCCCTTATAATCTGTTCCGTGAGGGAATTCTGGAAAACATAGTCTAACTTCTTCTATCTCGAGAGGTATCTTAATTCTCTTTATAGATGGTGTCTGGGATAGTGGGCTGGTCCACCCCTCATTCTGCTCAGATTACAGGCCTTGTAACTTGTAGGATCTGTTTGTGAATTTGAATTCTTGCTTGGTGGTCTTGGACCCCTGTTTTCTCTCCTGTGACCTCGGAGGCTGAGCTGTTTAAGAGACCTTGATTGTCCCAGCTCTCCTCTTCCTATACCATTTGATGTTTACCTTCTTGGCACTGATCTTGAAAGGTCCCAGGGAAGTTCAAAGCTTTGCTCTCTTATTCAGATGGGAATTCTTCCTGCCACTGTTTATCCCACAGTCTTTGTAAGGAGTCATTGAGCCCTGGGTCCCCCAGGGTTGGTGCTCTGCTGCCCCCTGGGGGTGCTCATTGTACTGGTCAATCTGGGAACCCTCGTTTCCACATCTAGAATAAAACAAAGAAAATACTTGAGGTCAACATTCTCCCATTATCCACTCCCGCCTCCCAACCCCAGTTGCTTCTAAGACCACAGATGTTATCTCCAGCTGCACCAGCCCCCTGCAGAGGCCAGGTGAGAACGCCATGGTCTTGCTTTCAGCTCGAGCTTGGGGACCTGTGGAGAAGGCTGACTCCTTCCAGGCTGCCAGATTCTTTCATCTATGTAGAAAGCAATTGTAGATGCACTCCAGCTTGGGCTCCACACAAACAAACACACACGTGCACATAACACCCACATGCCAAAAATTCAAGTTTGGCAAACAAACAGACCCTACTAATTAAAATGTCTAATCCATTTAAAAGAATGCAACAATTAATTTAGCCAGACAGTAATTGTGTGATTTGAATACACTTCCTTTTCATTCCCATGGAGTTGGCTGGAAGAGACATTTTCCTTTGTGGGATCCAAAAACTGTACGATCTTGGAAATGGATTTCATTGCTCAGCTTCCCTCTACAGAAGACCTTCCACCTCACCTGTCACTGATGAGACTGATTTCTGCTTTCGAGAGACATCGTTGATATACTGGATTAGTTCTGATTCAAGCCTTACTGATGGAGAAACAAACAGACCAGGTCAGATTTTTCTCCTCACTGGAATGCTGTCTCTGTGGGTGTCTCTCTCTGAATTTTAACCTGAGATGGGAAGAACTGGGGCTATGGTTTTCTTCCGTGTCCCCATTCCTGATCCTTCCAAAGACTGTCCTATTAGCCCTGTTACCTCAGAGAGAGGAGTGAGGAGAAGGAGGAGGAAGAGGAGGAGGAGAAGGAGGAGGAGGAGGAAGAAGAGGAGGAAGAGGTAGGAAAGACGAACTGAAGAGGCAGAAAGACAGTTAGGAATAGAGAGAAGGAAATCTTTAGTTCATACACTTTGAGTACACAAAAAATAAACCTCAGAGGCATGGTCTACCATCATCAGCAGGTAGACCCAGGATGGAAGTGCTCCTGCCTGTCCTCCTACCTGCTCTATTCTTTGCCTCCTGACTCCAGGAGAACCCTCATCTTGAAACATCTATTGAGTGTCTACTCCATGTAAGGCCTGAAAAACGGGATTGTAAATAAGTATCATTATGTAAACCATGATGACGGCTGTGAGAGGCATATGTGAAGCTGCGGCTGTGGTCCCAGAACCCTAACCTGGAACAGAATCAGGGGCCCAGAGCTGCACAGAGGACAGGCTGGGGAACCCGAAGTGTTTTCAGGGCAAGAGTATGTTTTTACTGAGATTAAGGAGGTCCATTCAGATTTGAGGGGGCTAAAGCTTATTCATTTAGAGAGAAGTTATTGAAGAAAAAGAACAACATGGTAAAGACAGAATTTGGGACACAAATGGATAGTTATTGCAAAGAATAAAATAGATCATAACAAATTAGATATTTTAAAAACTGAAAACATCACGACAAACAATCACCAAATTCTGAAAAATGATAGAATCAGAAAATGAATTTGCTCACTGGCACACCCAGTGGGCAATCTCTTCCTACGTTATTTCAATTTCATATGCTTTGATGTCTCTTCATAGGACAGCAGTTTTGGAAGATCATTTTCTAAAGAGAGAATAGAAAGATAATTCCGTCTTCTGGCACAGTTGATCAAAGTGTATTTTTTTTTATCATTAATCATTGATATTCATAAAACATGACTCCACATGCAAATGTATTTGTTTTTTAGATAATGCTACAGGTTTGTGCTATTGACTGGTTTCTGCTACATTCAGTTTGAGGTGCCACAGACCTGGGTAGCGCACAGCAGGACCTCTGGCCTGGCACTCTTGGGTCATGGTGATTTGGTACAGTGGGAAGAACGTGTGCTCTGAGAGTCCTTTCTAAACAATAACTTTACAGCATTGTGAGCTCCATAAACACACCTAGCCCAACTAAAAGTTTCCCGATTCAACTCCACTAACTTGGGTCCCTCTATCCATATGGCCCGAGGCACCACTGATGCACAGCCAGGTGTGGTGGAGGGAAGCTGGGAGGGAAAGACAGCTGCTTTCTTGGTTAACATATATTCACTTAGAAAGTTTTATAAAAACTTCAGTTCATGTGAGAACATTGCCAGGGCCTTTCCCAGATCTTTTGAGGTGATTGGACTTGATGGATAAGGTATCGATGGCATCAGAATGAATCTATCACTGCTCAGGTTTGTTTGGGAGCGTGATGGAAATTGTAAGAAAGCTGAATCCCTCCCTGCTCGCCCTTCAGACTTGAAAAGATGGTGCTGCACAGTAATTCAGGGCATACATCTTGGAGTCAGAACTCCAAGTTTGGGCTCTGTAACTCAGGAGCTTTGTAGCCTTGGGTAAGCTATCTAAATGTCAACTTTCTCATCTGAAAAGTGGGGAAAATATAGAATTGGTATGATGGCTCAATGTTACAATGCACGTAAAGCATAAAGCACATAATAGGCAATCAGTAAGTGCTGTGTTTTATTTTTCAGAGGAAGGAGAGAAACTTTCCAGTTTTGGGGATGACAGAGGGAGGTGGAGGGGAGAAGGTCATAAAGGACCTTAAAGTTTGATCTGGGACTTAATGGTCTAGGATCTAAGCATTTGAAAGGGGATGTACACTACAATAGGGCCTGGAGTAACGTGCCTGAAGGAAAGTTCAGTGTGAGGTTAGCAAGGCAGTTTGAGGCTGAGGAAGGTGGTGACCACTAGGCTCTATTTCTCATGATATGACACCATCAGATATGCAACTGTGAAACACAAGTCATGTGGCATGGGGGAGGACCGTGGAGGAGAGAGGAAATGTGGACTCAGAGAACTGTTCGAGGGTGTTGACACTGTCCAGGCAGGTGATGGCCGGACTAGGCAGCATCAGAGGTGAATGAGCACACACACACACACACACACACACACACACACACAGGAGCACACAGGAACACACACAGGCACATAAGAGCACATACACGCACACACGTGCACACAGGAACACACACCTAGAATAACAGACTTCACATTGATGGCGTGGTTATCCTGTACTTCTCTGAATTATTTATCTTGCTGTCTGCTGAACTTGACAAATAGGAAACTAGCCTGGCAGAGCTGCCCCTTGTGCTACCAGCTGAAGCTGTGCCCTTTGGGGCATACGCTGGGTTGCTGTATGACAGCATCACACTCTGTGAGCCTGAAGGGTCACTCCCAGCACTGGCTGTGGCTGGCTGACTTGTCTTTATATGTGAATAGGCTTTTTCTGGGAGCTGGTGGGAGTTGCCGGCAAGTGCTGGCCTCCAGCAGGCTGATGGGCAGCACAATTTATTTTATGCTGAAATAGCATCGGGGCAACAATGCCTCTTGCAGGAGACAATTTGGGTTCTGTAATTGCTAGCCTGTAGGCAGGGGAGAGGTCCCTCTCCTCTCAGCACCTGTCAGAGTAGCAGGGATGGCAATAACAGATCCCTTTGGAAAAAGGAACTCAGAACCCCACTCTCCTAGCCACCTGCCGGGATCTTTGGCCACGACCCTGTGCAATGGCTCTTCCATGATAGGCAGGCACCAGACATGAAGTAATGAGGGCCCCAAGTATTAGCCAGACTGGATGTGGCAATTTGCCAAAGGTTTCCACCTTGTTTGGATCTAACGCTATTCTAGAAGTTTCTGCCCATTCACTGCAAACCCAATAAACCCTTAAGGGTAATTCTTGCATGTCTGATTTCAAAGTACAGAAAATGGAGATGTAGAATGCTTCAGATCAAGCAAAATGGAAGTCAAGAGTACCCTAATTATGGATTCTATTTCCCATGAGAAACCCTGCCCCTTTCATTTGCATATATTTGTAAACGTATCCCAGTGGTCTAGTGTCTAATACAGTTCTTGGCACATCCATTACTGCTAATTTGTTGAGTGACTGCTTACTTTCTGAGATGAATAATAATTTGGAGCAGGTAATTAATTTTTATGATCTTACTGTAAGAGAGAGGAGAAAGGATGAATATATGTCTTCATTCATTCATTTATTTATTCCACAAATATTTGCTGAGTGCTTTCTGTGTCCTAGACTCTGTACCATGTACTGGCGATTGAACACAAAATAGCCTGGAGTTGCTGCTCCAAAGAACTACAGTCCTGTGGGAGATGGAGAAATGCATAACACGTTATCTTATGGAAATTACCTGGCACTGTAGGAACTGCATTCCAGGGACACTTAATCCAGGCAAGGGGTACAGTGAGCAGAGTTAGGGAAGGTTTATCAGAGGTGCCACTGTCTCACCTAGGATCTGTGGGAAGTGTGGGAGCTAGCCAGGTGAAGAAGGTGGGGTGAGAAGGTGAGACCATCATATGGTTCAAGACACAAAGCAGTGCTGGTCTAGCGAAAGAGTTGAGCAAAGAGAAAAAGGTGATTGCAACCGTGTACAAGTTCTGGGACAGCTGGGGTGGAGGAAGGACAGGTGTTCAGGGAACTTTTACCTATTAAGTGTCTTTAGAGGCAAACAAACAACTGAATGGACTCAGCCAGCTTAAGAGAAAGGCTATCATGATTGTTCAGAGATTCAAAGGGAAATTTGAACAACCAGGGCAGTTCTAGGGTCCTCATTAGTAAATCCTCCTGGAACTTGTCTCCAGAACAATGACTGCCTTGAGCTCTAACCGCCTGGTCTTTGTATGCTCACGTTTTCAACTTCCTGGGAGGAAGGATCTGATGGGTTGTGTGTATCTACCCCTCGGATCAATCAGGCGTGGTGGGAGAATAGAAGTGTGAGTAGATGTGGCCAGTGGGAGATCCCCGTGAATTCTACAATGAGCAAAAAAAAAATTTTTTTTTGAGTGTGAGCAGGAGGGAAGGTACTTCACTAAGAGCATGTGCAGCAGGGAGATAGAGTCGGCGACTCTAATTTCCCTACTTTGTCCTTACAGGGCTGGGGACAGCCCGGCATTTATTTGCAAGACCCGTGGATTTCTTTTCCATGCAAGCCTTTCCTCCCTAGGAATGGATCTCTAGTCATTTCTAGCACTGCTGTGTGTTTGCCAGTGTCTCTGACAAATTCTGGAAACAGATGAATCTTGATAATTTTCCAGGACTGTGACTTGAGGGGTTGGAGGGAGAAAGGAAGGTGTGTGTGAGAATGTGGGGTAGTGGAAAAACTCTTTAGACATTTGAGGGGGGGGGGGTAAAGAGAAATGTGATACTTTCCGAAGTCTAATTTGAGTTTCTCCAAGTGAATAATTTCTCAGGCAGCCAGTAGGAGCCATAAGCCCCCTGAGACCAGGGCTGCTCAGAATTCAAGCTGTGGTTCTGACAGCTTCAAATTGGAATCAAGCTCAGTCTTGGGGGCATGTGAGGTCCTTCACTGCTTCACTCCATCCTCCAGGCCCAGGGCACAGTTACCAGAGGCTGAGGACATTGCTCACCTTGTCTTGACAGATATTTGAAAGAGGCAGGTGCATCCTTAGCAGCTTGCCCCTCTTCACCTGCTTACTGGCCAAATGGCTCGATAGCCCCTGACCTGGAGAAGTCTAGCTCTATAAACATCTTTGCCTGTATCAGGCTCCCTCTGTCCCTTTCCTCATGTCCTGTTGGTTGAGCAATTGTTCTCAACCTTTTAGAATTCTAGGCTCATACACAATCAAATCTAGAAACCTCCTCAGATATCTTTATCTGAGGGCACCTTTTAATTTAACTTTATTTATTTCTAATTTTGTAGAAAAGAAAGTTGTGCCCAGAGCGAGGATGAGCTTCATCTGAGGTCCATAAGAATTGGAATCAGAATCTAGACTTTTCAAAGCTCAGTCAAGCATGCTATTTCTCACACCCCTACTTTCTTTGGGAAGCCTGAATATGCTGGGGCCCTAGAGCCAGCTTTGTCTCTGTCACCTTCCCTAAAGGTGAAAATTGTATTTAAGTTGGCTCCAAGGGTAAGGAACAACTCCTGAACCTCCTTACCTTCTGTGATGCATTTTTCCTTGAAAACAGAGCGCCTGGGTCCAACCAGCCCCTTAATTTTAAGCAAGAGTCCTTTAGAGTTTGCCACCAATTTAAGAAACTCTTAGTTCCAAGTCCCGACTTGACCTGAGGACAATTGCCTGTTAGCAGAATGCCCCTCACTGTGCTTCAACTACAGAAAAGATCAAGAGGACATGAATTTGTGGGGTGAGACCATTCATCACCTTAGTGACTTGTTCTTTGGGAAATTTTGTATGGACAGAGTAGTAACAGCAGTGGTTCAAGATCCCGAAGATCTCCCAGTCATCCAGGGATAATATAACCTTTTCAAGGACAGCATCCTTGACTGTATCTCAGAGTCACCGGGCCCTTCAGGTGAGAAGATCTAAGCCTATCAACTTTCCTCTTTCCTTTTACGGAAGCTTTTTTAGAACTTGAACAAGCAACCTCGCCACTCCAGGGACGATTTTCTCTTCTTTAGGTAGTGGTATTATGCTTTATTTGGTTAGGGCACAAGGGGATAGAATCAAAAGAAGGCAGGAGTTTTGAGACTTCTTTTGGTGATGCATTTTTTGTGTGTGTGCCCACGTGTATAAGAACGCGCGCGCATGTGCGCGCACGGATGCGTGCGCCCGCGTGTATGAGAATGCACGCACACGTGCGCGCGCATGGATGTGTGCGCCCGCTCCAAACCAGTTACCTGACGAACAGCAACCTTCCATATGCAGAGGTGTGTCCTCTCTCATCCTCTTTGATAGATTCTGGGGACTTGATATGCTGATAAGTTCCACATGAAGGCCAAGCTGGGTGTCTCTTTACCAAAAGGACAAATGACAATGATTTACTGTAGGAACAAATGATAATGATTTACTATAGAGAAAATGATTTACTGTAGGCACGAATAACAAAGTAATTTTCTTTCCTCACCAATCCTCCCTGCAAATGATAATAGCTCACACTTATTGGGCAAGTTCTCTGTGCTTGGCACTCTTCTAAGTATCTCACACACCGAAGAACTCTAATCCTTGTAACAGCTGCAGGGAAATCATTTCACTTTCCTCATTTTACAGATGAAGAAATTAAGGTACTGAGAGGTTAAGTAACTTGTCCAAGTCACACTGGTGGTAAGAGGTGGAGCCGTGAGTCAAACCCTGGCAATCTGACTGCAGGTCCTTGCCCTTTGCTGCCAAAAGGTACTGCTTTAGCCCCTTGTATGAAAGCCTGTTTGACACTTACTGTTGTAGAGTCTGAAAGTTGTAGGGGTAAAGGCCCCCTAAAGGACATATCACATAATACCCTTGCTCCGGGGAGCAGCAGATGTTTCATTATAAAGACTGCCTTAGATAAACCTTAAACTACCACTCAGCAGCGTAGTTTCGAGGAGACTCAGTCATCATTGCTGACCACCCATCCACCTCCTACAAAGTCCAACACACAGGAAATTCTCCCTGGAAGGTAGGTCAGTCCCCAACTCAGTGCTGCTTCTCAACTTCCCACCCCCCACACTGTGCGGCTGTCCAGCTAATGTTCAACAGCCTCTGGTGGTGGGGACTTGACTTCCCACAGAGCAGCTCTTGACATCTCTGTGTAATTATGATTGTTGAGAGTTATGACTTGTACTGAATTGAAAGATACTTTCTATAGCCCCTGACACTGGTGGAATAGATCTGGGCCCACAACCACAGGGCATTTTCATAATATTGGAGAAATCCTTCACCCACACCCACAATCTTCTTTTTCTTAAGTGACTCTTCTCTGTTTCTCATATGACAGAGTTTCAGTACCAACCTAGTTTCTCACTGGCTTGTCCACACTCCTGGTAAGGTATCACTGAGGTGGCGGCCTGGTCAAAACAAAACCTAGTTGAACAGTGGCTTCTCTCCTCGTAGAGATTCTATTAATGAAGCTCAAGATGAAAACCACTCCAGACGAACTTCATCCCAGACGATTTAAAGGGCTCACAACTGATTATCTGAGGCATCAGAGGAAGCATTTGTAGCTTCATGTAGGAGTCATTTGGAAATATCTTAAAAAATATGAAAAATTCTTATTTAATTGGTCTGATATGCTGCTTGGATATTAGACTTTTAAAAATCCTCCAGGTATTTCACATGTATGACCCAAAATTGAAAACCATTGATCTTAACTAAGACCACACTGGAATGTAAGTTTTATGAGAACAGGGTGTTAGTCTTTTTGCCTTACTACCATATTCCCAGCAACAACAAAGGCACATAGGAGCTCTTGATCAAAAAGCATTTGTTGATGAAAGAATGAGTCCTTTGCACATTGCTGGGTATATATTCATCATTCCATCAACCCTTCTTAATAAAGTCATGATTGAGGGGAATTGAGAGACCATGGACAGGGAGGGATAGAGCTAGTTATTTTTGGGTCCTGGCCAACACGCAGTTAAAATTATCTAAGTAGGACAGAACAAAGCTTGTTGGCACATGGGAAGGACTCTTGAGTCACAGTACCTGTGAAGGAAGCTGGGTTGAGAACATGATGACACTGTGTTTAATTACCATGACTCCTGAGGGACCAGTAGCAGAATTCAATGGAGGTCCAGGGATGCACAGGCTAGAGAAAGGGTCAGCTCAGATCAAAGGAAGCAAAGGAGGTATAGAATAAGTCCTTGTGGTGAAGAGCTCCTTTTATTGACTGGAGGTTTTGGAGTCATTTGAACACTTAGAGATGTGTGACGGGGGACATGCTGTACAGACTGAAGCTCTACTCAAGAGTCTGAGGCTTTCCTTGCAACCAGGGTCCTACCCCAGAGGAGATCTGAGGATCACATCCTCTTACTCCTCTTCTACTTTTCATTCTGTGTTGTGTGAGGAACCAAATAGTGGATACTAAGAGGGAAGAACCAAAACAACTACATAGAGGGAAGGACACTGAGTACACAAGGAAAAATCATAAACAGAACATGAGTGTGATGGGGTTACTAGGCACAGGAGTCATGAAATAGAAAGAATATGCTAAGGACAAGTCTCTGAAGGGCCAGCATTGTGGAAATATTGTACAGGTAGAGTGGGATGTGCGTGGACAGAGGTGATTTGAGTGGGCTTGAAGTAGGGCCCATGGAATGTTCAGAGACTTTCCCTTGATAACATAGAAGGGGAACTGGTAATATGTACATTGTATTATTGAATTTTCACAACTACCCTGTAAGGTAGAGAAAGTCAGCTCTACTTTATAGATGAGATTTCTGAGACTCACAGAAATGGAATGACTGGCCTAAAGTCAATAAATCAAGTAAGTATAGAGTTGGATCACACATAAATTTGCCTGTCTTAGAAGCATGAGTTCAGAGAGGAGAAGCACAGATAGATGGAGAAGGCTCACAATACAAATTCATGCTTAATGAAACCAAGTCTGTATTGATACGAGTAATATAGGTGATAATGTCTTCCTTTCAATTGTCTAGTATATATGGAAAGGAACAGACTATCGAAGGCTAAGAATTACTAGCAGCAGGAAACACATCACCATTCCAAATTAACTTTCCAGTGTCTTGCCTTCCAGTTTCCTTAAAATGGACACTCCACAAAAAGCCTTCTCAGTGCCACATTATGGGGCAGGATGTCCAGGGTGTTAGGATCCCATCCTTTTCCTTTTGCTGTCATTGGAATGCGAAGCAACTGCAGGATAAGGAAAAAGCCCAAGTCTAGGTAGGAGACATGACATCTGAATTCAAGGCTCACCTTTGCCACTGTGCCCCCTCTCCGTTTTCTTCGGGTCAATGCAATCCCTTTTTCCCGTGGGGAACTTATTCTAAATGGGTTTGATGGAGTTGCCCCTATGGCCAAGTTCTTGAAAGTTCCCGTAATCCAGAGATGTTGATCACTGTCTTTGCAGTCAAGTGTAGAGAAGAGAAGAGACAAAATTCTGACAATGTTTGAGCACCTGGATCCTGTTGTGCTGCATTCTGCACATTTAAGTTACATGATCCAACAAATAGGGAATTGTTTGCCAAGATGAGTCCAGCAACTTCTCTCATATATGTGTCTGTGCTCAGTTGCAATGTGATTTTGTATTTTCTCATGACAAATAGCCTGCTCCTTCCTCTTGATTCTGGGCTGGCCTTGTAACTTGATTGAACCAACAGAATGTGGCATATTGACATGTGTACTTCAAGCGTTGTGTTTAGAGTTCCTGAAGCTTCAGTTCTCATCATCTCAGAACCTGAACACCACCCTGCTGTGAGGGTGTTATAGTCTAGTATAGTTCCCCTGAGGCTGGGAGAGCACATGAAGACAGAGGTCTAACCAACCCAGCTGTCTCAGTAGAGTCCCAGCCACTGCTGAGTCCCAATGACGCTCAGGCAGAAGAGCCACCCAAGTAATCCACAAAGTGATAAGAAATAACTGACCATTATTGTTTTAAGTCACTAGTCTGGGAGTGGTTTGAGAAGTAGAAATATCAGATTCATGAAAATATAGTTGCCAACTCTGTGACCTTGTGTATCAATCATAGTTCTTGATTTAAAGCAAGCAAGACAAAAACAGTTTTTTACTAATTTAATTTGATAGTAAATTATCGAAAATGTACTGAGCCATCAGGTGGGTTGAAATACTGCAATCAGAGCTACTTGGCTAGAGACATACTCCTAAATTTGCCACTTCTAGAATCTTTCATGGCTCTGCCAGGAATTCAATTGAACTGCCATTGCTAATGATGCCACAGAGAAAGTACCCTACCACCCGTGTTTCTTTGCATCATTAGTTCCTGATTCAAAGTTCAGGATGTATGTGGTTGATTGATTAACTTTAGGTCATACGTCCACATCCTAGTCTTGGAATCTAGGAAACGAAGTATCTGTTATTTCAAGTTGTGTTAATGGAAAGCAGCATCATAAGATGGTGGATTTTCCCAAATGTAGAAAGTAATCCAAGATAGAATGACCCATGTCCTGTAGAATCCATCCCTTTTCCAAATCAACGTCAGTGTACATACTTCTTTCCATATTTGCATTTATACAAGAAAAAGTCCCTGCCTAATACAATTCAGTTATTTCTTACTCAACCAAAATCATCTTATCGCCTCATCACTTGCTCATCAGATATTGTCTCTAGGTTCAAGTTTAGGATCTGTGATTGATGTTTATTTCTCCTGAAGCTCTAGCATGAATTTGCATTAATATTTTGTAATTTATAGAACAAACTGTGATCCTGATCACAATAAACATATACTACAGAAAAAAAAAAAACTGAGGGAAAGAGGGAGGGATGGAAAGAAACATTTATCAAAATATGTAAATACATAAGTATATAAATATATAATACTACACTATAGAAAATATTCTGCATAGGAACTCAAAGCCTTGTTTTCACTATAGTGAAATATTTAGTTTCTTTAAGGTTGGTGTTTAAGATTTTCTCCTCCATTAACTTGCTCATTGTTTTTTTATTAGGTACTCAGTCTGTCCAGATTTTTTAACTGGTGGGTGATGTGAACATTCATTTTTCAGGGGTTTGATCTCTTAGTTTTATCTGCAGAGAGTTGCAGTGGTCTTGCATCTGTTATCACTGGAAATAGAAGTACCATAAGTCACCTTACAGTATTACTTGTGCTCAATTCATGTTCTGTCTGGACTCACCGAGTTGTAGCCATCTTATTTCTCCTTTATGATCTAGAGAAAGTACTCTAACACACAGCAGTTCTTCCCTACCTTTTTTTACCTGTTAACTCAGTGGGAATAGGAATCACAAACGACTAGGTTAGAATCTCATTTTCAGTTCAATGAACTAGTTGCTGTGTTTTTTTGATAGATGTATTATTGCTTGGATCCTAAAATGTCTACGTCTACAATGCTCACAGTCATAAGGGTGGGGAGCAAAAACTATCATAGCATTTAGTGTCATAGTGAGAAGTGCCATCTTCATTTATACCCTTTGGTTTTTGGACTTCTAGTTTCTGCCTATGTAAGGAACAACATCATGTATGCAAAGAACATCATTCTTCATAATTCATGGCACCTCAGTCATGAAAGTGAGTTGAGTGAAGAGTAGGCGTGTAGGGCATATAACCTCATGCAATTCCTTTGCACCATTTGGACTTTCAGAGACCGATCCTTTTGATATCATTTCCCTCTATAATGGTGTGTTTCTAGCCCTGCTTGATTTGTAGTTAGGTGGATTGGATAATATCTGGTTTAGGGTGGGTAGCTCAGGGTGCATGATTATTTATGTCCAGTGGTCATGTAGTCAATCAAGGTCTGGTACAAACTAAGAGATGCTTCTTAAAAGGATAAAAATAACTTGCTAAAAAGGACCTGACTTTTTCAAAATCTCAGGAAACTATTAAACTTTTTCTGTACAACCTTATGTCAAACTTCATACAACACCCTGATCTGCCAAAAGCACCCGAGCATCATTGGATCTTATGAATTATAAGGGACAAGTGAAGAGACTTTTACACTGCAGTCTGAACTAGGTGGAGAAACTTTTCTTACTCTGAATGTCACTCAAAGTTGGAAGCCTTCTTGGTCTCCTAGAAAATGAATAGTAACCAAAATGTGATATATATTGCTTCTAAAATCCAAGGAGAATCTCAAAATCATGCCATTCTTCTTCATTGTACAAAATTATCTTTTACTGTGGAGGAAATTATCAGGCATTTTCCACTATTGGCCTCCTCCCACTAAGGTAAAAATGCCCCCTTGCTTTCATATTTTCCCCTCTCACTTCTCTGGCATCTGGTGAACCACTGCTTCTTAAAAACTTTTCACATTCCAGCATGTCAACACCCTTCTGTGAGCTAGCTTCTTCTTGGTGGATGGGTGATGATCAAGGCCTTAGAAAACTGAACTGTAGCGCATATTTGAAGGTACAGCTAGATAGCGTTAGGGTATGCCTGCCCCCGCCAGGTGAAAGCTTTAAGTGTTACCTGCTTAGGAAGAGAGAAAAAAGTATTTGCTTGATAGCTGCATTACAGCTGCCAGGGATTATGCTGATTTATTCCATGAAAAAGACCACATCTAAAGCTACAATTATAACTAGAATTATCACTTGATTATGTTTATAATTATTCTGGCCACTTATGAAGGCTCAACTGTCTTCTAAATTAGTCCAACTGGGCAGTTAAATAAGAGTGTAAGAGAAATTACTCCCTCTGCATCTTTGAAATGTTTAAGGTTAGACTGGCCATATTTCCTTGAGACAAACATGGGTCAGAGCTTTTGAGCCTTCTCAGCAGACTGGCCCTGGAGCAACTTGCCTGCCTCTTTTGCCCTGAGTTACAGATGGTACTGGTTTATGAAAAACAAGACAAACTTGATGGTGGGGAAATACGAAAACAAAGGTACTATCCTGTTTAAAATGGCATATATGGTCCACATATTTAAGGGTGAAACTAAATCTCTGGTTCATTCAGGGAGGAAGTCGCATTTCGTTACATTTTTGGCAGAGAGAGGGACTTCCAGTGTTTCTAACTTAGCTCTTCTCACTGAAGAGTTCTCTAGTTAGAGAACTGTGATATAGTTCGAGCTCTCTTTATTTTCTTGCTCTCTAGTCAGAGAGCCTGTGTAAGGATGCTGCCAATTACTAATTATGTGTATTCCAGCCATATGCTCAGAAGCTGGGAAAATGACCAAAGGATTGAGTTTAAGGACCCACTGGGCCTGCTATGAGGTAGACTTGGTTAAAACTCTGTTTATTGCTTTTCCCTCATTAGTACCCACTCTGATATCACAATCGTGATGTGGATCTTCAGATTTTGCTATTCTCTTAGAGTCAAGGCACAGTGTCTAACAATCTTAAGAAGGACCATCAGTGTTTCCTTTTTCCTAATATACGGAAATACTTCGGTAATTTGCTGCAGGACAATTTGGGGACTTCTGGGAAAGTGATTTAGCATATAGTTGCCATGAAATTGCAGGTTTTTTGAACTGACTCAAGTCTGTGGATGGAGGGAGAGGCTAGGTAGCATTAGGGTATTTCAAAATTTGACAACAGAAAATTTCTGTTGCCTTAAACAAAAAGAAAATGTAGCTCCTGAAAGGAAAATCTGGTGACAGGAAAATAGATGACTTGGTTAAATCAGCAGCTCCAAACTATGAAAGATCTGGGCGCTCAACCTGTCTGCTTTGCCTGTCTCTGTGTTGGCTCACTCTGCTCCGTGGCTGCAGGCTGACTGTCACTGGGTTGCTGGAGCCACATGCAATCAGAGAGTGTCCAACAAGAATGGGACTCTTTCTTCCTAAGAGCTTCTTTTTTGGAGTCGGAAACCCTCTCCTGGAAATCTCCTGGGATTTCTGTTGTCAAGGAGGAGTGGGTTTCTGCATGGTTGTTGGATGGGTGATGAACAGGCCTGCAGCAGCCTGCAACCCCATCAGGGTGGTGTTAAGTCCATCTATTCACCAAGTCTGTCCAAGCAAATTAAGGACCTTATTAGCATGCCCATCTCTTTTCTTTGGGGATATTGTGAGGGGCCATAGCAAAGACTCCCATGAGTTAGACCATTCTAATGATTAGGCTGGCCAGCTGCCTGTTGTGATAGCCAAGCTCACGATGCTTCTGGCGATGAGTGCTCTTTCCAGGCCTGGGATACGTTGCCATTTTCCAAATCCAGTTGGAATTGTGCATCTCATTTCTGACAGCTTTTCTCCACCAGCATCCTTGGCTAGCAACGAACAGCCACTCAAGCTTTTTATAAAGATGTTGGCACTTTTCTCACTAATGTAGTTACCATTGTCTCGATGAAGAAAATGTGTTTTGGGTCCTCTTGGGAGACTTATTTAGGAGATGGGTAAGCAGTCATGATAAATCCACTCCAACCGTCCTATCTCCCTGGGTCTTGAATTTACTTCCTCTAAATTATACCTTGTAATGTCTGGCATCTCAGCTACATTTAGTATGGAGCACTAATGAGTCTGGGCATCTGTCAATTAAAATGACTCCTAGATGCTTCAGTCAGTACATCAAATGCAGCACTACTGACAGATGCCACCATATCAATGAACTCAGTTTGACCTAAAATTTTACTTTTCCCTTGTTGGCCTTGCACCTTCAAAATATACTCCCTCACAGAATCTCTCTACACCTCTGCTCACATCAATTATCAAAGTTACATACTTTTGTCTATAAGATTTCCCTTCAGATATTGAATATGGACTTCAGATACGGATATTATTCTCCCACTCCCATACTCCCTATCCCAGGGACATGTTGAGATCGAACTCTTGCTATAGGTATGGAGATAATTATAGGTAGAGTGAGTTGAGCATAAATAAATTGTCTTTCCTTTGCAAAGTAATATCCCCAGGTTCCATCATTAGGAATTTTTTTTTAATGAGGAAGACAGGCAGGCAGGAATGGAGGAAGGAAGAGAGAGGAGGAAGGAGCATTTATTTAGTCATCTATACCCCCACCCCTACCTGTAACCTTGGGCTGTATGTGGATTTTGCCCCTAGTGTGGGCTTAACACCTGAGCCACAAGGTCATAGGGGATCGTTGGGATTTTAAAGCAAGGTGGGAATAGATACATGAGACAGGAAGGAGGGGCTGATTTGACTGATGGGAGATAGGAATCAATAATATCTAGATAGTTGATGCTTTCTGAGTTACTTGAATCCTCCCATAAATCTCTGTTTCAATTCCCAAATGTCCCTCTTTCTAGATCAATGCTTTGATTTTCACCTAAGCAATAGTGTAAGGTTGCAGATTCAACTAATCGGGTAATTCAGCAACCTTCAGGATCAAACTTGGTGTTTGATTTTTGTCTATCTCAGCATTGCGGCTTTTAGAAAAAAGAGCCTTTTCTACTACTCATAAAAAATCCTCAGTTTTCATTTTTTGCTTTGAGTTGAGAACTGAAGAATTTGTGGTTTTCTTTCTTTTAAAAACATCCACCTAGCACTATGAGAAGCAAGAATTGTATCCCACAGACCTTGGATTTTTCTTGCCCTTACATTGTTCTGTATTGGCAACTGTTTTGTTCCCTAAACCCAGACTTCAATAGTTATTTCATTCTAAGTGATTACAGGTAAAAATGTGTTGGCAGAGTCACCTCTCTTACTCTTAGCTGAATTTTTGCTGAATTAGCCATGACCATGCTAAATAAACCACCTCATATCCCTGGCAATTCTGGAGGGTACCAACTCTTGTTAGCAACTTTAGCACCAGTCAAGGTTTTTATTTGCAAACATTAGGAAGAAACTGCAGTGAAGTTAGGGAGAAAAAAATTGATTAAAGAATATTGAGCAGTTCAATGAGCCAGGAGTTGGACAGCCAGGAACAATATCCCAAACCTTTCTCTAGCCCCTTTCACACTGAATCACTATCTCCGAATGGGACAGGGAGTGTCTGATTGGCAAGAAGTTAAGTCGGGGTCAGTGCCCTGGCTTCACTGCTATGGTGGGAGATGGGCTCTGAGCCCTAGCACACCCCTAAAGCAGGGAATTCCTCCAATAAAGGAAGCAGTTGAATGAACAGTCAAACTTAATGGTAGATGCCAGATAGCCCTTAAGTGAGTCATTCCTTTCTCTGTCTCAGTTTCCTCATCTGTAGGAAGTATTTGGACTAATTCCTCCCAGATTTGTCCCTCTGAGGCTCTGACACTCTCCTTTGGCCTCTGCAGAGCAGACAATTCCACTCACATTGTTCCAGTGAAAGGCAATGAGGCCCTCCTTGCTCTGCTCTTAGTCACAGGGTGGAAGGAGGGAGGGGGCTGAGGGGAGCTGGTCAGAAATTGGCAGCCTGATGGGATGAAGGCCACTCTGTCTGGGCCTTGGTTCTGTTATGCTCAGTCTTTGTACAGCTGTTTTTGAGGAGGCTTCACACTGATGCAGAAAATAGAAGCAATGTCAGGCCAGCGCTGTGAGTGATCCACAGAACAAAGTCATTTTTCAAGATGCTGCCCTGTTTGAACACTGGGTGTTGAGGTGACAGATTTTGTAGATATGTTATGGGAAAAAATCCACTACCCTGAGTGACTTTGAAACCCTTAGACGTGTTTGGCAAGTGTGAACAGTTGGTTCCCCAGATTTTCTCTTTAATCAATTGCTTCTTTAGGAAGTGTCCGTGCAGAAGGGAGAGAAAGGTAGATCCCACCCCCACTCCCTCCAGCGCCCTTTTCAGCGCACTGGATTTTCAATATGAAGAGGCAGAACTTTCTCCACAGTCCCTGAAATGGTGCCTGCATATTAAAAATACACCAGCTTTCTTTGCTGTTTGCCTGCAGATTTGTTTCATTTCATACCTCACTGAAGCCTCCTCTCTGTTCAGAACATGCTGTGCCCAGTTGTGAGGAGAGAAGTGGGGGGAGGATTTGAGAGAGCCTTGCTTGTTTTCTTAGCGAACTCTGAGCAATATTGAAATTGAAGTTGGAGCTTTGAATGAACAGAAACCTGAGGACTTGAGGAGGAATTTTAATTTACTAACTTGCCTGGAATGTTGATCTGGCCCTTCCTTCATCTGAGGGTGGGATCCAGCACTGCTTAAAAGGTGGGATTCGGATTGGGGTCTGAATCACCACGGCTTTTGAGCCCTGGTCCAGATGGAATCTCACGAGTCTATGCTACAGGAGTGTGTATAAGTGAATAGCATACCAGAAACCAAGCGATTTTCTCTGACATCTATATATTCCACCTGTAGTCAGTTAAATGATGTTCCTCCTTCAGATTCAAGCCCACTGTGAAACTGGGTGTCTTGAGATTGATTTTCAGCACAGGGAAATGGGTCCCCACATGTACAACAATTCTCTAGACACCAGCGGGGCATCCCACATTTTAACTCAATTCTGACACTATCTACCTGGAGATAGTGTTAGAAACATAGGTTAAGGTGATGCAGATGAGGGTGAATTGAGACACACTGATGAGATGTAGGGTCCCTCTGGAAAGAATTCATGGAATGTCATTTGGTCAGGATCACACAGCAAGTTTACTGAAAGCAGACATTGAGCTGAAGCGCCCTGCGGGCCAGGAAAGTTACATGAAGGGAATGCACACACGTGTGTACGACCTGTGCTGCCTGCCTTTCACTCAGGCAGGATGGATTTCTGAACATATATGAGGGTGGGGGTTTCTTCCTTCATGGTTGTGTCCAGGTTACCTGGAGTACAAATGGCATGAGTATCTAGGGGTGTGTCCCAGACCCAAGTTGTTAAGGTGGGGTCCTTGCTCTTTGGGGTCTTTGCTCTTAGAAGTCTCAGGTTGTGCCAGTTAGTTTTCTACTCATACATCTGCATACTGCCCTGTGGGTTTTAAGCTATGCTGTCCCTGCATGAAAGGGCCCAGTCTTCAGGACTGCCCGCTATTTCAGATGCCAGTTGCAAGCTCAGGCTGTTACCTGTGCTACCAAGAAACTGGCTGTAAATCAGAGGGTCCCAGCACTCCCTCCTCAGCTGTGATTCATTTGTTGGAACAGCACATAGAATTCAGGAAACTCTTCTACTTACCAGCTCACCAATATATTACAAAGGAGATAACTCAGGAACACCCAGGGTTGGAGCATCCATGCTCTGTCCAGGCGTGACATTCTCCCCAAACCTCCACGTGTTCACAATCTGGAAGCTCTCCAAAGCCCTCCTTTTGGGTTTTTATGAAGACTTCATGACACAGGCTTGACTGGTGAACTAATTAACCAATGGCAATTGAATTTAATCTCCAGGCTTCTCCCTTCCCTGGATATCTGGAGGATGGGACTAGAAGTTATTATTCTATAATCTCATGATTCTTTCTTCAGGCAACCAGCCCCATCCTTAGGCGCTTCTAAAAGTCACTTCATTCACATAACAAAAAACCAGTCAACACTTAAGAAATACCGAGAATTTGGGGAGCTGAAAGTCAGGAACGATAGATGAAAACCAAAAAAATCGATGTGAAATATATTTAGATATGGGAATAACCAACTATTTATTTCTTATTAATCACAATATCACACACTTGGAATGTGATGTTAGATGAAAATAGGATTTTTGAGATGTAATTATTTAAGAATCTAACCATCATTTCAGATGAAAGCATCCTGGGTTAGGGTAGACCCTAAATCCAGTGACTGGTGTCCTTAGAAGAAGAGAAGAGGACACAGAAAAGGGTGTTGAGAAGATGCAGGTAGAGATTCAAAAGGCTGAGTCTATAAGCCAATGAACATCAAGGAGCCTGACAACTACCAGAAGCTAGGAGGGAGCCTGGGCACAGTTCTCCCTCAGAAGGAACCCACCCTGCTGACACCTTGAATTTGGACTCCAGCTATCCTGAACTGTGAGTGAATAAGTTTCTTTTGATTTGAGCCATCAAGTTGGAGGCAATTTGTAGGTGTAGCTCTTGGCCATCTTGCCCTCAGTTCATGATGTCCTGCAACTCTCTAAGTTTCAGCTCAAATGTCACTCAGTGAAGTCCCCTGTATCTTCTTTAGAAACTCATCATTTCTTCTGCGTTCCCACAGCCCTCTGCACCTGTATTTAGTGAGTGCTCCTCCCTCTTTGACTGGAGGCTCCTGAGGGCAGGGACAGATCTTCTCATCATTCTCTTCCCACCACCTGGCTAAAAGTCTCACATGTCATAGATCCTAGTAAATGCATGAAGAAAATGGATGGAAGGAACACAATGGCATCCTCCAAAGATGAGTGCCAGGTGCTGCTAAATGGCCAGAGAGGGGCTGCTTGTCCTGGCTATCTTTCAATTCCTCACCTGCATGCTTTTCTTCCTCTTTGAAGATCTGGATCAAGGACAATTCTGTTCTCATTGGGCTAGCTTTTATCTTGTTACGGCAAGACAGAATCCGAGGAATTCGACAAAATTAAATGATTTTATTGTCTTTAAAATTTTAAGCAAAGGAAGGAGAGGCCAGCTGCTCAAACAAAGTCTTAGGCTCACAGCAGAGTGTGGAGGTGAGAGCAGAGAGCCATGTGTCTGCACATCCCAGTGCCCTGAGGGTGTTGTTCCTTTCCTGCCCTGTGGACCCCAGGCCCAGAGAAGGTCCCGCCAGGAACTTTGCCATTGTTGCTGGGTACTTGGTGGGGTCTGGGAGAAGGCAGCTAGGGGGAGCTGTGCCCTCCCACCCCAGTGACAGAGATGGCTTCCTCTGTGTCCTCACCTGCAGGTGCCTGAGCTAGAGGGTTTCCTGGCCACGCTCAGCGGTGTGGATGCAGAGTGTGTGCTGGTGATCTGCTGGGACCATGGCAGATTCCATTTGGAAGCCATACACTCTGAGGCTGAGAATGATTTATGAGGAAGGCTCAGATTCTCTTCCTTCAGCTCCCTCTAGACTCTCTAGAAGGTTCTGGTCATTTTATTTCATTTCTGAATCACCAGATTGTCCCTCATCCTTAGCAAATTGTCCTGAGACTTAAAGGTAACACTTTGGTAGAGTCATTAATCACCCAAGTCTGGCAGGGGGCTTGGGAAACCCTCTGTTGCCTTTCCCTGCTCTACTTAGGGTTCTCTGTCCTTTGTGTGTCCTCATCCCATGACTTGGGTTTCACTCTGACGTTGGGCCAGTTCTAGTGTAAGGCAGGCTTTTAGGAAGAGAGAGAGCAGGAGAAAGGCTGGCTTAGTCACTTCTTCACTGTGGACTAAGAACTTACTTTGTGCCAGGCTCTCTCTTGGGCACAGGGGATACAGGTGTGAACAAAACACACAGAAATCTGCCCTGGGGGACCTTGTACTCTAGTTCTTGGCAGACTTAAGCAGTAGCTCTGACCGTCTTCTTTTCCAGAAGGTGAAAGGAAGGCAGGGCATGGAAAGATTTTACTGGACAACTGAGGCAGAAAGGGAATCAGAGGGATATAAGCCAGGTACCAGACACCAGACACCCTTGACAACAGACACCTGAAGGCCATATGTCATCGGGAAGAGTGATGTCTATGGAATGGGGGCAGATTGCCCTCTGTGCAATGTAAAACTTTCTATTTTAGCACTTATTTTCTGCTATCTGATCCTCCCACCCAGAGGTGGAAATTCTGGTTGGATTAGAACTCACTCTTCTGCCAAGAGAGTTCTAGGTTAAGTTGTCTAGATGAGGGTGATTATGACTTATTCTTCAGAGGCAGCCAAGCTCAGGAAAGCTGCTGGGAAACTGGGGAGAAGATCAGAGATCAGGATGGTGGAACTGGTCCAGGGGCCCCACATATTCTGGGCACAAGGAGGCCAGTGGAGCTACAGATGGAAAGTCAGGGACTCAGACAAATTAAAAAGGAGATATTTTTGAGTGACCTTATGGAGAATGAGTCTCCCTTATCTATCTTCTCAAGGAAGTCAATATGTCCAGGGTTTTACCTTCGAGCATGTGCGCAGAGTCTCGGGGAATGCGGACAGAGTAGCAGAGCTGTCTGGGCCTGGGCTGGCGGACTGCCCCAAAGTGACAACTCGTGGCAGAAGGTGACAGGAATCCAGACCTCAGGCTGAGGGTGGTTGGTTTTGAGGGAGAGAGCACTCATGGCCTGGGCCCTGGGGACCTCTGCTGGGCTGTCTGGTGCCCTCGTTAGCTCTAAGCAGGAGCTGGACTCCTAACAAGCTCCTAGGTCTCCTCATCTCCCGAAGTAGGGCCTGGATTTGCTCAGTGATGTGTACTTTTTTTTTAAACAATATTTTACAAGGAATCTCTGCTTAAAGCTAGCTTTAAAAAGCAGAGCTCTCTGGGTTGAATCAGGGCAGGGACTAGAGTTTCTCTCTACCACGTTACAGCCCTTGAGAGACTCTTGGAAGGCTGGCTTCCCCAGAGCAGAGCTTGAGACCCACCAAATGCGTGCTGTGTAAAGCAAAGGGCCAACAGAGCCGAGGCTATGAATTTCTGGCAGCTTCCAAAGGGGCCTCATTATAAAGTGTTCTCTCTTCAGAGCCTCAGTTTCTTTTCCATAGATTTCTTTCGATCTCTAGTTTTCCTATTAGAGGCTCTTGTCAGATGCCTGGCAATGTTGGGGAAGTACTCAAAATGCCCCATTTTGGTAAGGGAAGCGGCCCTCAGTGGCACCAGAAGCCCTGGGTTTCACCCTCCACAGATTACCTGCTCCCAGGCTTCTGCCAGTGTGTGTGGGGTGCTACCTGGCTGCCTGAAGTGGGGAGGGGACCTAGAAGCTGCTGCTTCTTAAACAACTTTCCCCTTATTTTAAGCCCCTCACGCCCCTTTACTTCCACCTCCAGAAATCTCTGGTGCTGCCAATCCTGGGCATGTTGAGGATTCCGTGGTATAAATCAGATTGATTCTCAACTTTCTTCACTGTCTGCAGTGACTTAGATTTCTTGAAACTGCCAAGCTCATTATCCTTTGCCTATACACTTTGCAGCTTCCAAAATTTTATTGCTATTTTCTCCTTTCCCATTTTGTCTTGTCCTTGTAGGTTTATGCCTTCGTAAACAATCTTTTTTTGCTTTAGTTTTAGTGAAGTTTGGCGGGGGGGGGGGTGTCTGTGTGAAATTAAATGTGTGTGTTCAGTTCACCCACTTTACCAGGAAGTCTGACCACTTACTTGAGTCATTTAAAGAAAGATTCCAGCTTTCTGCGGTAGCAAAGCCCCTGCACAGGCTGCGTGCATTATCAGAGAAAGGGAAAGCTATTGTCTCTCTTGATAGCCCATTGGTCACTGTTATAGGCCCGGCAGTCTTCTCCCTGTAGTGATTACACCCCTGTCAGTCAAACTCCTTCCTCTTGTCATAGTTCATCATCTTCCCTATTCCTGTACATCATTCTTTATACTTAATGCCCTTGGGCCCTTGTCAAGACACTTTCAATCCATCCAAAAAAAAAAAAAAAAAAATCAATGTATTTTTATTTTCAACTGAGCACCTAGGTAGGCTCCAAGGGTATGGGAATCAGATTTTCTGAGTTTCAAATGGAAACTTTTGCTATGGTCTTATATTAAAAAGATTGTTTGACTGATGTAGTGTTAACACTAACATTTTGGAATTTCAGGGAGCACCAGGATGGAATACTTAAAATCTGACCTGCCCCAGAAAATCTGGGATATTGTCATTGTATCTAGGGGAAAAACTAGAAAAACCTATTTTCTCTTGAGAGTTCTGCTCTAATTGGGGTGGGAAAATGAAAACACAACCCAAAACAATGCCAGGTATTTTGATCACTAGTAGGAAGCTCCCTAGAAACTTGGAAGAGGGGATACCCTAGAGGTGCTGGGCTGGGTAAAAGGGGAAGGCTTCCTGGAGACCAGTTTTAAGGATGGGCTTTGAGACCTGTCATAGATGTCTGAGGTCGGGTCTGTGGGGAAGGAGTTAGGAGATGGCATGAGGACAGCACTGTTTTTCTGTTAGCTCTTCCCTTGTTAGCTTTCATCTGCCATATATTATTCTACCTCCACCTGTTGCCTTTCTGCCATCTTACTGTCTGGACCTTGTTTTCATGCCTCTTCAACCTTAAAACTTTATATGCATTAGGACTAGGTTCATTTATAAGTAACAGAGACTCAGATAACTGGGATTTAAACAAGAGAGTTATTTCTCTTTCAGGAAAATTCCAGAGGGATATCGTGTGGGCCTGGTTTTATTTTATGAAGTCCTCAGGGATGCGGGTGCTTTCCAGCTCATTGTGGTTCTCTTCCTAATGGACTGAGAGGGCGATTAGTGCCCCAGACATCACATTCCCATTCCAGGCAGTAGTATGGAGGGGAGAATAAGGAAGAAGTGGGTGGGTGGGAGGAAGATGAACACTAGTTGTTTTGTAAGGAAGGCTTCCAAGAGCTGCTATACATTACTTTTGGTTCTGTTAGGCAGAACTTAGTCAAGTACAAAGTATCCTGAGATCTATACCTTTTATTCTGACTGGCCTGTTGTTATTACAAAAGAAGGGATACTGACACGATTAAACAATTGGAGATCATGGCCACAGGTCATCACAAATTATTCTCAGTTCCATCTGTTTGTCCTTCTCTCATAGGTATATTCTTCTAGCAGTTCTTTTTCTGTATTCACTTAGAGTTGACGATTATCGGAACCTCAAGGAACCAAAATTAGTCTGGTTATGTCCTTGTACAATTGAAGAAATGAAAGTGTGAGAAGGACATGACTTATCGAAGGACAATCACACTGCTGACGAGTTGCCGAATCATTATCACCTGGACAAAGATTTATCCAAATTGAGCATCTCTGTGCTGAGGGAGCAAGAGAGAAATGAAATGCTCAAAGCCAGGTCAGCTAACCAGGGACGTCTTCTGGATGAGGCGAGGTCTGGAGTGAGTCTGAGGAAGGAGAAAGTCATTTAAAATGGAAGAGAATATTTACAGAGGAGAAATGGCCTAGATAAAGCCTCAGAGGCATGTTAGAACATTTTGTTAGGGCCTATGAGTTTAAATAAAATGGAGGGTATGTTGTCAGCTATGATGAAAAATTGAATAGTGACTTGCATTGGGGCTAGGGGAGTGTTGGTTGAATGGACTTTGAACTGTACCCAAGAGCTTGAAATCGATACAGAAACATGACCATTTCAGGCTTTTTAAGTCTAACAGAATCTGATTCAGTGCCATCTCTAACTATGTCTTTGCCTCTCCCTTCATTTCTCTCTCTGACCCTGTCTCCATCTCCCTGAGCCTTGTTTGTTTCCTCTCTCTAGCCTCTGACAGCAGCTTTTATGCTTACACAATATTTCTTGTAATCCCCTTAATAACTGTTGATGGGTTTCCAACTCTGAACCCAATCAGGCCTCCAAGCTCCATATCTCTGAGGTCCATACTCCCTTAACCTCCCTCCTATACTTGATGAAAACAGAGTCCAGGTTGATTTTTTTCCCTGACCTAGGTACCCAGAATAACTGCAGACCTGGAAAAGGCTGGAGAGTTTCCCTCCTCCTCCTTGATAGGACTTAGGAGGCATGCTCACTCTTCAGTTCCTGTGGACAAAGAGCCTCTTCTGCTCCCTTGAAATCTAGCAGCTCTGAAATTTATGATGATTTCGCTGTCCCTACTCCCAGAGGTAGCTGCCAAGGAGACAGGTTAAAAGCCTATATTTATGGCAAGTGACACTTTCTGAACAAGATGTTGATTAAGGAGCATGTTGAATTCCTCCTGTTCCATAAGTTCCAGCAGCTGAGTGGTTTGTGTGAGGGCCATGCATGGGTTAGGGCACCCACCATGGAAACCCTCAAGGGCAGTCGGGCGCAGGGGGAATCTGGCAGTGCTGTGCTGAAGTTAATCATACCAGCAGGTTATTAAATGTTAAATATTCTTGAGTGTTACAAACTGGTATTCAATCAGTGGTAGCTTGGAATTGGCCATGGTGGGAATATTTATACCATGGGAATGGGCAAACACTATAAATCTGTGTTGTTCCCCCACCTGCAGTCCAGGAGAATTGGTTTGCCAGCACTCTGCTGGGCAACCCCCAACTTGGCCCTTTTGGGGAGAGGGAAAACTAGCTGCGATTCTTGAGGCTTTGCCCAGGGGTGTGGACAGAGGAGAGGGATTAATGGCCTGTTTGGGGAGAATTGCGCCATCTGGTGCTTGGGAGGCTAGTATTAAGAGAGAAGCAAAAAAGTTACAATAAAAACATTAAGATAAAAAAAATTCCACCAACTAAGGCAGAGTTGTGGCTGAGTTTCTTGTCTGGTCCAGGACCCAGGACAGCAGGCAAACAGACCACAATGACCCTGCTTCTTCAGAGTGAAAAGATTAGTTCAGATCTGCTTTTCAGTCAATAGTTTCCTCTCGTTTGCCTTATCTGCTGCCTCCTTGCTTCCTCAATGTTCATTTTCTCTTGTGTAGAGAAAGGGTATCTCTGCAATCACAAGCCTCAATGCAGAGAAGTCTGACATGGTGACTAACAATTAACAGCAGGCTGGCAGCTGTAAGGCTACTGTCCGTGTGTGCAGTGCTATAAAGGGTTGACTCATGTCCTGTGATCAATGTGAGCTACAGAAAAAGAAAATATCTAACTAGTGAGCAATTTCTCAAGTGTACCTGGTCAACCAGAGTCTTTTGCTTGCTAACGCCCCTACTTGTGAACTTGAAGTGAAAATTGCTTCTGTACCCTCAAGTACCCTGAATGCTTTGACTTTAAGTGAACATGAAACCACAGGGAGGCCTCTGGTTAATACTGGACATGAATCTATCGGTGAGCATCAAGCATGCCAGATTATCTCCTATGTACAGCGATTACAGAGCACACTCAAATATACAGAGAACATAGATCCTCACAGACGCATAGAGAGAAGCCTTGGGGAGTCAATATAGGCGGGAGACACCCAGAGCTACGAATCTAACTGCTGAAAACAGACCCAAAGAAAGTAATGTAATTGCTATTAACTAGAGTGAATGGTCCGTCTGATGGATGCCAGCACTGTGTGAAGACTTGATGATTGTCTGCTCATCCCAGGATGAACGTGAGACTCTCGTTCCCCTGCAAAGTATTTATTTGTATGAGATTAGATTTGACTAGGGAATACTTCTTCCTTTTCGGAATTATTAACGTCTAATAAAATGTTATAGCCATATTCCCTGACAGCCTCACATGTGGAAATAAAACCATCATTTTTATGCAGCTGTCATGCATTTCCCTTCATGATCAAGGAATATGAGAAAAAAGGAAAAAGAATTGGGGTTATACTCAGTTCACTGGGAGTGCTTCTTCATTGGTATCCCTCCCTGAAGCTTTTTGTTTTGGGGAGAGGGGGGTTCTTGCTTCAGCTTTTCTCTATTACAAATGCAGGTATGGCTCTTTCCAGTCATTTTAGTCTCAGAGCTCAGTCCCCACCTTCAGGCAGATCTGCCATTGTGGTTACTGCTGAAGGAAGACTTCTGATAGAGACAGTTTGGAGGCAGTGTGTCAATCAGCCAGTCTGTCAGTCAGTCAACAAGTCTTTATTTATCTCAGTGGGTGCAGAGCTGCCTGTTAGATGGTTGGGACATGTAGACTCCCTGCCTGCAGTCTCTCCTCCTCACACCATCCCACACACAACTGTCACATTAACTCATTCTCAACACAGTTCTGATCCTGTTGAACCCTTTCTCAGGCACTTTTTGTGGCTCCCTATTTCCTCCAGGAAAAAATAATCCATGCAGCTTAGCTAACATTCTGGAATATCCTTCCTGTAACTCTCCTAGACTTTTGCTGTCTCCCAGAAGGTTTTTCATGAGCCCAAATGCACCTATTTGCTCTTCCCACTTTGTAGCTCTTGCTTGCACTCTGTCCTTTTCCTCTTCATCTCTGTGTGTCCCATTTCTTCTCATCCTTCCAGGTTCATCTCAAAGGCTACTTCTTCCATGGAACCATTTTCAGTTACACCAGAGAGAAGGAGTCTCTTCCACCTCTCACACGGAGAGCACTTTTTTCTGGCACATGTTTTCACCTTGTCAATTTTACCAGCAGCACATGAGGCAGGAGGGTAGGGTACAAGAGTGAGGAGCACACATTCTGGACTCAGGCTTTGAGCCCAGGATTTGAATTCTAGTTCTATTCCTTACTACCTATGTGACCTCCTTAAGTCTCATTTTCTTCATCTCTAATCTATTTTCTGCAGTAATTGTAAGGGTTGAATGGATTAATCTAGTTAAAGGGATTAGAATAAAGTCTAGTATTTTAGTAACATACTAGTATTAGCTGTCATTATTTGCAAAAAAAAAAAAACCCTATTATTTTACAATGGTTCGTAATTCCTTATAATTTTATTTACAAAGCAGGCAAGACTGGCTCTAACTCTAAAAGTCTATAACAATACAGCAGACATATAGAATGTAATATTGATATAACATTTGCTCATGCATATTTCCATTCCGCCAATATTCATGGAGAGAACCTTACATGTCAGGCTTGGTGCCTCACTTTAATTCTTGACATGAGCATGATTTTCTCCTTTTTCAAGCATAAGCCCCTGAAACTCAGTGGAGTTCAGTGACTTTTAGACAACTAGCCTGGATGGACTGGACAAATGTGTCTTCTGACACCTTTACTGTTGGCTCTGTCTGGGATGCATTAAGAAGACGCAAGTTGCTCTTCCTAGCAACTGGATCCTCAGGGGAAGGGTGATAGAGACCCTGTGAATCGGCAAGTGTCTACTTGTGTGCTGAGAATCTGAGTTACATTCCACAAGCAAAGACCATGATCTCAGATCTTAGAAATGATCTGAGAGCAAAAATATCAGGCCCAGGCAAAAGTGGGCGGTGAATTGTGGTGGGTTACCTATGGACCATCTGCTCCTTCATCCATTTTCAAGAACACTGGAGACTGGCTTTCTCTGTCTCAACCTCCCAGGAAACTAGTGTTGTGAACTCCAAGAGTACTAATTTCTTTTACCAGTCCGTCTAATGAAAATTAATTAGGAGGGAATGCCTACTGCAGAAATCCTCATCAAAATAATGACACATTTCAAAGTCAAACAGAAATATTTGGGGATCGTTTACCATTTTGGATGGTCTAACCCACTGCACTCCTCTACCTAGTTTGGAAACTGAATTTGTGTTTTTCTAGAGGTTTATCCCTCAACTCCCAAATGCATTCAGTTGGACTCCATTGAACCCCTTCCTCCATCACTGTCCATCCAGGAGTTGACTTGGGATATCTCTGCCTGGTGAGGTACTCACACAGTGGTTTATGTCAGTGTGCTTGACGCAGTAGGGAAGTTCCTGAAAGGCAGAACTTGTATTCTTGTAATTCTTTCTGTAAGTGGTCCAGCACAGTGCCAGTTGAAGTATGGGACTTACAGTTTTGATGGTAATGACAATTAGCATGTCTGTGTCTGGAGCAAATTGCAGTTTCTAAATTATTCAGGTCTGGAATCCTAAGGTTTCGATGCTCTTGGTTCTAGTTCAGATCCCAGCACTCATTAGATGTGTGGCTCAGGCAGGGTCCTGGCAGGAAACAGTGGGCACAGTCAAGAGTCAATGAAGAGGGCTTAAAAAAGGCATGTGTACAGTCCTAGGGGAAACCAACCAGGAGTAGCAAAGCATCCTGAACTAACAACAGCAGAGGAACTGCTACCACCTCTCTACTAGTGGGGGGGTAAAGTGAAGGACTGATATCAGAACCTGGGAGACCCAAAGTTATCACAGAGGAGAAAGCCACCTGATATACCTGTAGTTATAGATGGAAGACCGCAGCCACTGACAAACCATGACTGGAGAGGGAGGGAACCACAGGAAAAATTCTTGATTTATCTCTCTCCCACCCTTGCCTCTTTTTGGCCCAAGCCAGTTGAAAGCCAGGGAGTAAGGGAACCCATTGGTACAGCTCATGGAAGCCAGCTCCCTGGGGCTCAACACACAGTAGAAAAGGAAGGTGAGTAACTCTAGGAGCAGGTCGGGGTAGAGGTCAGGGACAAACTGACATCCTCCAGCCCACCGTGCAACCTTAGTTAATTTCCTTAAATATTTTTCGAGTCTCAGTTTTTAATTTGTAAAATGAGTTTAATCATCTTATCTAACCATAGGGTTGTTAAATGAGAACTACAAGACATTATATAAATGAACTGGGTTATCATCATTCTTTTCTCTTCTTGCTTAACTGGCTTTCATTTCATTGTTTGAATCAGTTTGACCAAAGACAGAGCATGGGAGACACAAACCCAGGGCAAAGAGAAGACTCCAGCATGCACACCCAGCAGGCCAGGCTCAAGAAAGCCCAGGCCTTTCTTTCACTGATGTTCTTTCCACAGAGTAGGACAGACATTTTGAATTTCCTCTTGGATCCTGTTGAAGTCATCTTTTTTCTTTGCTGCAATTTATTCAAGTTTATTGAGCACATAAAGAGTTACAAAGGCAGCCTTTGTTGTAGTTATGCAGCTATAAACTTATACTGCTGTAATAATTGCATTTTAATGATTTCTTTATATTGCCATAATTGGGAGAGTTAATGATCACGTCAACTGGATGATGAAAAGAATACTCTTTGTAGCCAATCCCCTTCTTCCTCTCTCAGGCTCTCTAGAGGGTGTGGAAGGATAGATATTTCCTGATTCCCATTTATCTACAGTTAGTGGACCCCCAACTGGTAATCACTGAACCTCCCCAAGTTCTCCTTAGAAAGGCTTCCTTCTGATACATTCTTTTCATTTGCACTTGTTTCCTGAGCAAACTTCCTCACCTCTCTCTCTAGGAGGAGCCAGCCTAGCCCGATGTCTATTCTTCTTCCTCTTCTTGCAACAGTTTCTCTGCACAGTAGTTTTCCATTTCAGACTTCATTACTGAAGAAAGATCTGCAAAATAAAAGGGTTTGGGGCCGGTGTGGGCACGTGTGCCTGTTATTTAATCATGTCCCAAGTGCTGAGGAAAAAGTCCCTCTGAGATCAGAGCCGGATGAAAGATCTTGATTTTAGCTGGAGGGGGAAGGGGGAACTAAAAATCAGCTTGACTGAAAATTCTCATAAAATTTGCAAAATCCTGAAAGTGAAAGTTATGCAGTGCAGAAGTACTCTGGTGCAATGTAAACAGGGTCAGTTAGGGCCTCCTGGAGCTGGCCTGAGAGAGAGGCCACTGTCAGTCAAGTTGATGTTGGGGCTTGGGATGGGGGTGGCAGGAACTGACCCTCAAAATAGAGATCGCTTTGGGCAAAACTCGAAAATAAATAATCCCCCTCCTCCCACCTTTCCCATCTGCTTCTGACAAAGAGAGAAGGAAGCTGGTTAACCACCTCCCTGGTGTGGTGTGCAGTGCTGAAATTCTGGACAGCTCCTGGGGGCGGGGGAGGAGCCTGTCAACCTGATTATTGTCTATAGTGCAGGTGCCGGTGGTGGGGTCAGGCAGGGGCAACAGCATCTGCAAAAATGGCGGTGAAGAGGAAGTGAGGGTGGGACTGAGCAGCGCATGATGTTCAATAAATAACCATTGATTGACTCTATCATTTAAATTGGTTTTGCAATGAGTCAGTGCCAGCAGACTTCCTCATTTCCTTGTGCTTTGTTGAGACTAATTTGAAAAGTATATTTTGTGTTCTGAACCTTTACCGATCCATAGTGCAGAGAGGAATCAGGGGAACAGTCAGTGAACCAGGGGAGGCACAAACTATTTGCCTCAGGAGTTTTATAAAATGGCTAGTCCTCGTGGCTAGGCCTGGGAATTGGCTGCACACTGGTCTTGTTGAGGAAGGGCTTCTCTCTGATTTCAAGAGTTATCAGCACAGAGAACTGACTTCCGCATTCTCCCAGAGATATGAGGGGATAAAAATGTTCTGGGTGGATTTGCCTTTGGCTTCCCGCTTTGAATTAGGCCAGAGGAAGAAGAATAGCATAAGGGATAGATTCTTTGCATGCTCTTTTGAATATGAAGAATATAGTCCTAGGAGTATAATTTGAGGACTTTTAGGAAGACTCTGTCTTCCACTTTCCACTCTCCATGTATTTCTTCATTTACTCTGCTTGAAATGTCATCTAAAGACATTAGGGGTATAGCATTTAGAAAGCGAGCACTCTGTGGTTAAGGGGACTACCAGGCTATAAGATAATTTGATGTGATAGACCCAATCAACATTTAAAAATTCTGACAATGCGGTAGGATCAGCAGCACTGGAATATGAAGAAGAGGATGAAGGGAAATGGGAAGGTAAATTTGGTCACCTTGGGGTACTGATGTTTGGAAAAAGTCTTAGATGAGGAATTTATTTTTCTTGAGGATAAGGGGAAGGGGGCCAGGAGGTGAGAAAACCAAAACCACACTTCATTTGTTCTGGTCATTTTCATCCACCCAGATCTTATCAGTGGCAGCTCTTTTTCCTTAAGTGAATTCTGGTTGCTCTCTTACCATTCATGTCACCAAGAGGTTTTTCAGTAGGTTTTTCAGTAGGCAGGTCCATCCAGCATGATGCAGCAATGTGACCTGGGACTACAGTGCAGTCAGAGGATTTCATGTTACATCTGTGTGGACAACTGAGTCTCATCTGGTCGTCACAAAAATATGTGAGGAAGACAGGAAATGACAAGGAATCTTAGACTCCTAGAAGGGTGCTGAGTCTCCTGTGAACACTTAGCTGCTAAGTCATAGATCCAGAAACTGGAAACATCACAGTCTCAATGATGGAGACAGAAATACCTCTTTTATTGATCATCTTTCAGTATAACCCTGTGTATCGGAGGATGAACAAAGTGGCTTTGGGAAGGATTCATCTCTGAATTGTTAATTATTCAAGGCAATACACTCAGAAGAAGGATGCTCAGAATGTAATTGTTGAAAATACCCAAGAACCCTACAGACTACATGGTCTGGCCAATCAGATTCTTTGCAACCCAGAACAGTAGCCATTTGGCAACTCCTTCAAGTGTACATGACTGAGAATCAATGGTGATGAGGTTCCATCCATTACATCTCCTTCACTTTGCAAAGACTCAGGCATAATAAATGTGATGAAAGTGCTTGCCAGATGGAAATTAGGAGTATTTGCCACTAATCTACCTTCCCCTTTGCTTCTGCCGATACTGGAAGTGATCCAGAAAGAGAAGAAGGAATGCATAACTCAACTCAGATACAACAAAGAGATAGATTTGACAAAGTCTATCTCTTTTTTCGTGCTTTTTCAGTTGCTGGATCTCTTTTGGCTTGACTTGTGGCAGTACAGCTGTTCTCTACCCTGGAAGATTCTTATGAGTCTCTTGGAATCATCTTCTTAGTAGTTCTCTTGGAACTTACTCCTTTATTTTCACAAAATTAAAACATCCTCATTGAATCATGAAGATTCATTCATTGTTTTCATTTACCTAATCATACCCTCCATCTGTCTAACCATTTGTCCATCTGTCCTTCCAACAAATTCCCAGCATTGACTCAGAAAATCACAGTGTCAGGTGCTATGGGAGACCCAGCCATGAATAAAATACAATCTCTGTATGAGGTAGGATCCAAACTGAAAAATTTAGAGACCACATTAAGTATTTACTATAGAGACAATTTAGTATAAGAAATTTATAGAAGGATTAAGAAGTCAAACAACAGAAGGTGTAGCAACAAGGAAATCATCAATGCTTGGAAGATACTACTACCCCTATGCTGGAGAGACAAAGGAGGCTGAGTGAACCCAGGACACGGGGTCAGCATGTGGAATCTGGGACCATGGTGGATGTGTTCAGTGGAGACTTGAATAAGGACAGATATTTTGGTTAGAGTTGGAGCCATGGAGTAACCATAACTTTAGCAGAAACAGTACCTGAGGCAAAGAGGGAGGTGGGAAAATTCTGTTTCCTAGTTTCTCTCCTCCTTTTGCTCTCTGCTCTACTCCCAGTTCCTCTCTGGCTAAATCCATCCAGAAGTCTGGGAGATGCAATGCAGAGGGACTCAGGTCCCTTTCCTCATCACAAAACAGAATAGAGCCAAGGAAGGGTAAGGAGTGTATTTGCGGATACATGAGTCCAGTACCAACACAGTGCCAGTACTGGGGTTGGGGAAGGAGAGTCAGGGATCTAGGTCACTCAGATCCTAGTAAAATCTCTGATTTTAGAAAGACTTCAGGAGGGAAATCAGAACTTTGGGAAGCCTAACAACCCTTGCAGGAATCCAGTAAAAGGTTGGGTGTTCTTTCCAACATGACTGCCCTACGGAAGGGTTAGCTGTGATTAGGGACCTTTGGGTTGAGTGTAAACACAGCATCATGGTTTCTCTGTGTTTAGTCAGTGGTGATTTATGGTGCTTGATGATCAGATACCATCCAGACCCCATGTACTCCACACTTCAATTAAATCATATCGGCCATGCTGTTTCTCATCAGCATGCCTTGTCTGGAGCTGTGCTTTCTGCCAGAAGAGTCCTTGTCCCTTTCTAATTGGATATTACTTACTCTTCCTTTGAAAACCAGCTCAAATTTCACATCTTCTGTGAAGACTCCCTCTATCATGTCTCTGTGCTCCCTCGGCACTTTCTTCATATCACTGTTACTGAACACATATCATGTGAATTGTGGTTAGTTGTTCATTTATCTGTCTCCTCCATTAGTCAAGAATTCCCAGGGAATAAGTGTACATCTTCATCACTATTTACCAGCACATGAGGATAGCACAAAATCTGGCACAAAGTGATCAGTCAGTGTTAGTCGAGGGACTGGATATGGTATCATTGTACATACTCAGCAGCATACAGAGAGAGAAACACAACGTCTGTTCTCTGAAGGCTTCAACTTTCCCTCCTTCCTGCAGGGGAATGGCTGTCCATCATTGAGTTGGCTGGGGTAGCTGACCAAATGAACCTCTGGCCCCAGCTTCATGAGACCCCAGAAATGTCCCTTTGGAAAGACATTTCGAGAGGAATTGTGTCTGAGGGCTGAGAGCAGATACTGGAACTTTCCTTTTGATGTTTTATACATGTGTGTTTTCAACCCAGCCTAGCCCAACGTGAGGCAGAGCTCTTGTCTGTTTTGAACAGTTCAGACAGCTTTTACAGCTTGATCATCTGGGTGAATTTCTAGATGTAAAAAACAGGATCTTTTCTTCCTTCCTTCTCCATGTTGTACCCTTCTTTCTTTTCTTTTGCCAAGCGAGATTCATCCTCTGCCCTCCACCTGACCTCTGGGGACTTGGCTGATCTGGGGAGAAAACACTGTCAGGTGGTCTTTTGCAGGGTGCCGACCCTCTTACTAGGCCTAGAACTTCTGAGCATATTGATTGACTCTTGGGCTGCCCCATGGCTCCCGATCAAGGGGGCCGTGGGTCTGGCTATGAGCCTCTTGTTCAGGTAAAATGTTAATATCAACAACAGCTAACATCCGTCCTCTTATGAGTACTAATCTTTAACATCATCTTTTCATCACTGTTTCCTCAGATAGTTCTGCAGAGTAGAAAAAGATGCTGGTAACTGTAAGACCCTTTGAGGTGAGTAAAGGAGACCAAGATAGGAAAAACCCCACAGTAAGAGACAGGAAACTAGAAACTGGGGCTGGGGGTGGGGCCAGTCCTGAGGCTGAGCCAGCTGAACGGGTAGAGGTGTCCTTTGGTGAGACCCCACAGGACTGGTGAGGACCCCTTGCCTCAGTTGGTAATAGGGTTGGGGTTGAGGCCTCTGGCATTACTGCACAGCCCCTCCTCTGACACCTTCTTTCTTTTGCCTGCTGGTGAGAGATGGGACGTGAGCAGGGAGGCAAGGATTTTCCTGGGGCCCCAGAGCCAGGGTTTCTTGGAAACCAGCTCTCATTTGTTTTTGTGGCCTCGGGCAAATTACTCAATCTATCTGAAAGTTAAATTTCTCACCTGTAAATAGAGTAAATTCCTGCCTAAAGGCTGTTTTGAGGATTAAATGAGACAGGGAATTTAGCTACCTGCCTGCCACATCTGGATTCTCTATTGATTGTATTTCTGACTCTGAGACTTTTATGATACCAGCTATGCCCTCTGGTCCCTGGCCCTGCTCTCTGGTTTAACCCTTCCTCTAGAGGAAGGGGGGCTCCTGCCCTACAGAAAGCCTACAGCCCTGAGCCAAAACTCAATTTCCTCCATGGTCTTTACTTTCCCAGCTCCACTCCAGCTAGTTCCCAATCCCCAGTTACAGGATGACCCCCCTGGAAAAGTTTAGGAGGAGATTTCGGTGAGGGGTTCCATGAATAATGGCCAGTGAGGGAAAGGCTGTTCTAACAGAAAGGAGAGAGAGGCCTGGGTCCCTCTGGAATAAATGGAGTGTGTGCGTGTGCGTGTGTGTGTGTCATCAGGGTAGATGGCACCCACTATTGCTCAGTTCACAGGGAAGCAATAAGTCACAATAAGGACACTGTCCTAGAAGGATCACAGAAGACGGAGGGAAGGGAAAAGGGCAGATCCAATTTTCCTGCACAGCGTCAAGCAGCTGGACCTCAGTCCCGGGCTGCTTCTCCTGTGCCACCAACCCTATCATCTGTCAATCAATTCTACCCTAATGTTATGACTTCCTGTCACTTAGCTATTGGTAGGAATCTACCTCACACTCTTAATCCAACCCCCAGTGCTTGCCCTGCGGAGTGTTTGGCCTATGATAGGACCCTAAGCACCAGCCCTTCCTGTTGCTTGTATCACATGGGCTGTTTTCCCTTCATGCAGCTTCCAGGGAGGCCTCCTGGACTTAGGAAGCTCACTTCTCAGTCACATCTTGGTGCTGTGTGTTATTTTACCTCTTTGCCCTTATTCCTGAGGTAGCTGGAACTGATCTTTGCTGCTGAGTAAAGACTGGCCTTCACTGCTGTCTGGAAAGATTGGATCAGGCTGCTTATGGACATTTCCAGGCCATTTGATGAATGAGTTCACATAAATGGAGGTGGCAAGTGGTTGATGAGGAGGGTGGAGAGGAGACACAGGTCCCTTTTCTTGCCCTCACTGAGAGGTTTGGAAAGATGTGGAGACATGGTTTCTCCTCCTTTTCCTACCCCAGTTCTCAGCTTCCCTTCCTCACTGTCACTTGCTCTTCCCTCCTCCATTTCCAACAATGACTTAGTGGCTCTCAAAATAACAAGTGTGTTCAGGGATGATGGCAGCTAGAAGAGAGCTGCTCTAGAGTATGCCCTTGTAGATGACCCTAAATGTTGGTGAGTCACCATACTCTGGACCTGGATGCCTTTGTCATGGCAAAAGTTAGCAAAAGTTGGGGAAATGGCTGCGTTGCCCCAAAAAGACTGGGGTGGAAACACTTATTTGCAAGATGAGGAAATGTGCTCCAGGGAACTGGCTCACTGGTCCATGGGAAATATCTGAAGACAGAGTTCAGGCTGGGGCTGTATCCACATTGGCAATGGAAGTGGGTAGGAGAAGTTACGAGCAGATCCATTTACATGGCAGTGTCCACAGTACCTACCCCGGCCCCACCTCATGAACTGCTCAGCTCGACTAAAATCTTTCTTTTTTATGATACATCATGTTTCACTGACATTGATGTTAATCAAATGGATTGGAACTCATCTTGGTTTATACCATGCTAGAAAGATATGTTTGTAGATCTATTTCTAAAAATACTGGACTCCTCCCCCATTATACTCTCAAAATTTGGGTTGATCTAATCAGATTCATAGCCCATGGGAAGCATCCTGAATTTGAATGTCACTAAAATCCATCCAGAATTAAAAAAATCTGGGCCTGTGAGTAGGACCCTCCAGTGAACTTGTATCTTGTCTGATAATCCAGAAGATCTAGTTCCAAGAAGGAAGGAGGATTGCAATGGGAACAAGAGTGTGGAATCAGTTGGGCAAGGACTCTTTGGGCTAAGCTTGATAGTCCAGTTCTTGAGCCAAACCCTGGGAAACAGTGTGACCTTGCAAACTTGGGTAGACCCTGAACTTAGACTTACCCATGGAATGGGGCAGGCCTGGAGAACATAGCTGCTGTGGGTGCTTGAACAGTCGGGAGCAAGGGCCGGAGTAGAGTCAGCACGAGTGAGTGTGAGGGGCCATGGGGGTGGGGGTGGGACGCGAGGAGAGGTGTCTTGACAGGTGGGATCAGCAGGCAAGGACTCTAACTCATGCGATTCTTGAAGACCAGCCAAGCACGTCGTTGTCACCAAGTGCATTTCCATCTTGTTTCTTATATTCTTTATTAATGTATTTATAGCACTCTTATCTCAGATGCAATCTCATGTGGCTTTACTGTGTCCATATTACTAAAATCATACTGGGGTTTTTAATCTTTAATGAAAAATATAAAATGAGCAATAGAGACTAGGACTCAAAACTACTACAAATAGTCACATGGGGCTAGAATGCTCTCAAGTCTTAAATTTTTAATTTGGATGTAATTTTAAACCAACAGAAAAGTTTCCTTTTTTGCCTCATTTGCTTTGTTATGCTAGCAGGTGCTTTTGCAAGCAGGGAGTGGCCCTGTCTCCATCAGAGTTTAGGGAGGGGTGCTGGCCTTACTGGGATATGCAACCACAGGCAAAGTGGCCCTGGAGAGACAGGGGACAGAGCTGGTCAGCAGAGCAGCAAAGAAGGTTCTTAACTGGCCACTGAGAAAATTTTCCAGAGGAATGAGTATACTTTAAACCCTGTTTGAGGCAGGCCCTGGTGGCTGAGCACTTAAGTCCAGAGCCTCTAGCCAGCATAGTCCACGTGCACCCCAAGGGTGCAAGTTGGGGACAACCAAGATGAGCAACTATATAAAACAAATGTTGCTTCCTCCTCTTTCTTCCTGCCTGCCAGCCTGCTAATTTTTATTCCTTCCTGCACCTTTCCTTTACAAACCAAACCACACTAAACCCAACCCAGTTTGGTCACTTCTGTCATCTTGGGTGAAATGTCAACTCTCTCTGAGCCGCCATTTCCTCCTTGGTAACTGGGGAGATTAGTCTCTACTTCAGCAGGTTTTTGTGAGGATGCAATGAACCGATGTTTGTAAAGTATTTTCTAGGGCCTGTCCCACAGTGCTCAGTCAATGATAGTTACTCTTAAAAATGATGATGATGACTTGAAAAATAGAAAGAGAACCTCCTGAGGCTGAGATTGGGGCCAGAGGCCTGGCCCAGCTTTACTTGGCAGGTGAGACCCGTTGGTTGGGCCTAAAGACATGTGAGGAGCACATGGCATTCCAGGCAGTTCTCATGCATCCCTGGGCATCATGGGGTCATTGCTGGTGTGGGGAGAGTAGCATGAGGAATTCTTCTGCATGAGAAACCAAGTTTCTCTGACCAAACTCCAGGGGTTGGGGATCTTTAGTAAGAAAGATTGAAGCTGATAGCCACAGAATGCTCTGCCTCTGGCCTGAGGATGGATGAATGGAGTATTTGAGATGATGGAAGCCCTCTTACATGGAAAGTTCAAAGAACAGAAAGTGTCTAGCTTCTCTGAGGACTCCAAACAGACTTTGGAAAAATGTAATTAAGTTCCAAGTCCCTGGAAATCAATCATGCTCCCAGGAACTAATACCTTGGCTTGTTGATTAGCAGTGAGGGGAGCCTGGGCAATTACTCTCTGATGAGGGAAATTCTTTGCTCAGAGAGCCAAGGGCTCAGAGAGCCAAGGCCAGGGAACTGGGAGCTGGAAGGGGACGGGGGTGGTGAGGCAGCCTCTGGGAGCTTCGGCTAATTACACATGACCTGTTTCTTTGGGCTGAAGTTTTCCATTGGCTGCCAAGCCCACCTCCTGATCTATACTGAGTCTCAGGAGCTTCTCTTCATATTGGGGGAAGCTGAGTAGAAAAGTACTGGATCCCAGGGTTCAATGAGGCCATCAGTCACTGTTCAATCCAGCTCCCTACTGCCAGTCAGAGTGACAGTCGGTGGGGTGACAGGCCTGCTTGCCGTTAGCTGCCCCTGCAGAGAGCCTCCTGGGCACCCAGCCCTGCCCTGGCTACTGGGTATGGTCCTTGCTCCCATATCTTGACTGCATTCCTTCTGAAGGAAGGAGCAGGAAGTCAAGAGTCCTGAGGCTGAGTCCGAGTTCTGCCTGTAAGTGGCTTACAAGACTGGAGTAGCTGGCCCCTGGACCTCAGTTCTTCCCCTGGAGAATGAGTTGGACAATGCAATCTCTGAGTTTCCTCCAGCTCCATGCTGTAGGGATGATAGGTGGAGGGTTGAGGGCTGTGCACAGGCTCAGACAATAGCAAGCTGACAAAGCATAGTTGGGGTGGAGGATCTTGGAGGCTGAGAGGACAGTGGGGCAAGGGAACAGGGGAGGAGACAGCTCAGACAAGGCACCCATGCCCAACTTGCTTCAGCCGCAGCCCAGCCCTCTCACTGCACCCTCTCTAGCTGGTCCGCCAGGTCAGGATGCTGACTTAGGGGACTGAGAGGGAGGAAGTGGACAAGAACAGGCAGGAACGCTTTTTAGAAGCAGCTGCTTCAATGTCTTTTCACTGAGGTCTAGGGCAGTTTCAAGTAGGCTTCGTCTCCACAACCCCGAGTGCTGGCGAATGACCAGGCAGGGCAGCTGAGGCAGAGAGGGCCAGAGGGGCTGAGGTCAGAGCACACACTGGGCAGAGGTTGCAGGGTGTGGCTGAACTGTCCTGCCTCAGGGGAGCGTCTACCCCAAGGCACCATGGCAGAAGGATCTGGGAAGTGGGAGGGAATAGCAGGAGCCCCAGGCGGCATGTATGAAAGCACCTGGAGACATTCAAGGCCCTTGCTATAAAATATATAACAAGAAAATGATCACTAGTACCTTAAGGACTGTCAGCTCAAGCCTGAACTCCTGAGCCTTTTTCTCTCTAGAGCCTGCTGGCCCTTCCCGGCAGGACAGGATGCAGAGAGTGGCAGCCTCTGACAGGTCTCTTTCCAGGGTTTCCCACAAAACTTCGAGCTGGGAAGTGCTCCCTTCACAGATCAAGCTTGCCCTGCCCAAGTGGCTGGCCCAGCTGAGTGGTTAAAACAGGGACTTGGACATGACAGGGCTTCAGTTCCTATCCTGGATCGCCCTCAGATTAGCTGGGTGATTTAAGGCAATTCCTTTACAGTTGGAGATTCAGTCTCTCATCTGTAAAATGGGGACAAAAGTAATAGCTTCCTTATAAAAGTTGAGTGGGTAAGAGAAATCTCAATGCATTTAAATGAATAATAATACGTACAAGAGATATTCTCTGACAAAGTGAAATTATACTAGCCATAAAAAAAGATAAACTATGGGAACTAACCAAATCTTGGGAAATTAATCGACACAACATGGGTTATAAATAGCCTATGAATTAAAGAAATTATAAATAAAACTAAAGATATTTAAATCAAATGAAAATTAAAACAACATATCAATATTTGTGGGATGTGGCTAAGCAGTGGTTAAAGGAAAATTCATACTTTTAAATGCTTATATTGCAAAATAAGAAAAGTCTTATATTAATGACATTATCTTTTGCCTTAAGCTAGGGAGAGGCATGCCCTGGTGAGCAGTGGTTAGATCAGTCACCTCTGAAGGAGCAAGACAAGTATCCCTGGGTTCGAGTCCTGGGCCCAGAGGGAGCAACCAGTGGGAATAACTAAATGAAAAATAAAATAAAACTGCTCTTTCTCTTCTCTTTTCCTGCCTGCCTACTCACCTTCATTCCTGCCTGCATCTTTCTTTAAAAAAAAAAAGGGAGAAAAAAGCAAATTGAAAAAGTAAGCAAAAAAAAAAGTGCCTTCCACATAAAATGGTGAGGATTAAATGAGAGCGTTGATGTAAAGAACATATCAGAGAATCTGGTTCATCTTGAGAGGCTGTTACTACCACTGCTACTGCTACTGTGACCATTTTCTTATAAACTCATAGGCAATTGTAAAAATTAGCACCCAACCGTGACATCTTACATAACTGTGGTATCATAAAAACAGGAAATTAACTTAGGTAAAGGGCTGTTAACTAGATATTAACCAGATGACAGAATTTATTCAGTTTTGCTACTTTTTACATGCATGTGTTTGTGTGTGATATTATTATGATGGTGACTATGAAGATGATCACGATGACGATGTTCTTTGCAGAGCCAGACCTAGAACCAGGATCATATTACTATAAGGTCAGAGTTATCCTGAAGCTTCACCCTGACCGACTGAATTGTTCTGGGTTCCTTGTCTTGTTTGAGCTCAGAGACAAAGGATAAACTCTGGAACTTTGGGCTCTAGGAGTAGTTCTCCTGGGTTCTGCACTCTTAACTCCTCCCTCCGATTCCTCTCTTCACAGAGCCATATCCGCGTGGACTGCCAGCCTTCTGACCCCCTTTCCCAAATGACCTCCCGGGTACACCCGGGACCCTCTCCTGACTTGGTGTTTGTGCTGTGCCACTGAGGGCTGTTTGCTTTCCCAAGCCCAGCTGCTAATGGCCAATTTTCTATGAATCATAATCACTTTACCCCATTAGGCAGGATAATTAAGACTGGACAGTGGGTCTGTTTGCTAAGCACGCAGAGGAGCCAACAGCTGTCCTGGGCTCTCTCCGCAGCTTCCACTACTTCCTCCTCTGAAGCCCCAGTCATCCCCACTTCGGGGGCTTGGAAGGGCCACACACTGTTGCAGCCCCTTGTGTCCAAGATAATGCTGATACCAGTTTCGGGAAATCAACTGCCCAACTTACAGAGAGCTGGTTGTAACTAACACTTACTGGTGTCAATTGACAGCCACTGAATAATTCCCAGGTGCCAGGGTCTGTGCTTAATATATGATATCACTGATCTCACTCAATCCTTACAACAGCCTACAGCAGTGCTACTGTTAGGATAACCCCACGTTCATTATACATGAGAAAACCAAGGCTAAATGACCTGTGAGATTAAAGTGCTCAGAGTCACACCTAGTGGAGACAGAACCAGATTTGGATTTGGGCGGTATGACTTCACAGTCTGTGTGCTTACTCACCTCTCTCCAGTCTGTGGGTGGAAAGTACAAAAATCCAGCAGTTTTCCTCCTTCTTCCCTTCCTTCTTCATTTTCCTGCACTGTATTTTTATTTTTCTAAGCATCATCTAGGCTCCCGCATTGCAGGGCTTGGTGCTGACACCTTGGTTGTTTTGCACTTAACAGAAGAGTATAGATCCCTTAGCTCTCAGGCTCTACCCTCAAGGGAATTAAATGCAGAGAATTACCACTATTAGGGGAAAAGAATCCTGCATTATGAAACCAAACAAATCATTTGAGGAATCTGTTGTTTTTGGATTATCCATGAGTGTGGATAATCAAGAGCTGGCGGTATTTTTCTGCATAGCTTAATCTGCAGCTTTTAAACAATTTCTGCAGTACAATTTTGAACAACAAATTAGTTTCAGATGAGAGACTCTTGCTCCTCCTCGAAAAACATTCTTCATTTCAAATTATCCTCGCTGCCAGCCATCAGGGCTGACAAGAAAGCAGAGAATTAAGCTGTTGATACAAATCCTGGCTCTCGGCTGGCCCTCATTTGCTCATCACAGATTCTCTTTGTATCTTCCCCTTCAGGGAATGTCCCAAGCTGGGAGGAGGTGCGGGTCCAGCATCATGGCAGGCTTCAAAGCCTCACTGGAGCTTTCCTTTCATCCTCCTGGAGGCCTGTGCTCTTTTGAGGAGCCCCGAGCCAATTCAGGAAACGGGGCCAGCTCAGAGGGGCCTCTGAGCAGCTGGGATTGAAGTAGCAGCTTCTGCTCCTGGCAGAGCTCCTGGCGTGAGACCACACGAGGTGGGCACAGAGACATTCTGCTGTTTCCCTGTGTCTGGGAGCCAGCGGGGGATCAGAACCTGTCTCTAGGGAGCGAGAAGTTGGAAGGGACAACACAGCAGTGATAAAGCAGGTTCAGTATTAGGTGCCCTGCCAGCCTTGTCTTGTCTAATTAATCTTTGTTTCTACTCCTGGAAGAGAGTGCAGTGATTTCTGTCTATCACAGTGGGAAACTCACACTTGAAGAGGCTGCTACATTCTCATGGGTCACAAGCTCATGTCTTTCTGGGATTTGAACTCTGCCCTATGCCAGAATCCTTTTGGTCTATACCTGCCCTTTCGGTGTCCATGTGGGAGAAGGCGAACTTTAGATGCAATTCCAGGCTGAACTGTGATTCCTTGTTTCCTGGATTGGATTCCCATAGGGAGTTCTACATCATAAGCGGCGGGGTGCCCTCACCTTCCTAGAAGGGAAGAAAATCACATTAGTTACGGAACCATCTTCAAAAGAAGAAATAGGTTGTATAATGAAGCATTAAGTTGTGGTTTTATTTGTTTTGTATAAAACGTCACAGAATTTTTGTGAAGTTGGAAAATACAAAGAAAAGTGCTTTGGCGTCAGATAACTTTCCGCACTAGCTTCTCCCTGTTGGCCTCCTGCCCTTCTGCCCATGTGAATTTGTTCTTTCATAATAACAAATCTATATAGCACTTACTGCATGCCAGAAACGGTTCTAAGGGCTTTTGTTTCATAGTTTATTTAATCTCCATAAGAAACCTATGAGGTGAGCACTTTTGTTATTCCCAATTTACAGATAAGGAATGTGAAGCACAGAGTGGTTAAGTAATTTGTTCAAGGTCACACAGCAAGTACAAGGTAAAGGTGAGATTTGAACTTGGGTAGTCTGGTTCCAGAATGTGTGCTCTTAATCGTACCACTAGAGACTCTTGGCATAGCTATGTATTGCTCACTGAATGGACTTCTGGCTCTCCTTCAGTGATGTACTCTGTTGGGTGTGTGCCTTCATTGATCTCCTGCTTGGATTGCTGGACCTCCAGAAGTCTGTGCTTAGTCTCTTCATCTGTGGACAGCTCCTGCATTGATAAGGGAGCAATGCAGCACCAGTGCCTTTCTTCCTCCCTGCCTGGCACCTGGGCTGCACCTTGCAAGAACCTTGTGTATTTGCTCTTTTACTTAGGAGGAATGTTTGCTTATTTCTTCACTTCCTTATTTGATAAATGCATATTGGCTGTACACTCTGTGCTGGCATAGGTCCAAGTACTGAGTAACACGAAGTCAACACAAAGCCCACCAGGGAACTCTCCTGCCTGCTCCGTCTTCCATCCAACTCCATCCTTGCCCAGAAAACAAGGATGACAGATGACCCATTACAGTCTTGAATGGAAAGACAGGCCTGCCAGGGCAGCCTAAGGAGCATTTGAGGAGGTGGGGAGCAGCCCCTGCTTTTGGCTGCAGTGGCGGCCTGAGATGAGTACTTGAGGTGTCCCCAAGTACCAGGGACCCCAATAATGATCCTAAGGTCTCTGCAGACTCAGCTGTGACTGGGGGATGTTCTCTTGGAGAGTGGGCTCCAGATCAGAATAGTTTCAGCCCCTTGCCAGGCAGAGTAGACCTTCCTTTGGACCAGAGAAGCTCCTTGGTCATGTTTCGTACTGGTTCCAGGGATGGATGCTCAGGATTTCTCAGGGAGCTGTGGGACCAGGGACCCCCAAATCAGTTCATCCCAGCTGCTTCCAGTGAAGGAATGATTTACAGAGATGTGGGCAGAATTCAGGAAGGAGGCAGTATGATGAGGTGCCCTGGTGGGGCTGCCCTGCAGGAGCTACAGGCTCGGGGTGGGGGTGGGGTAGAGCCAGAGACGTGACCCTGAAGCAGACAGGGTGCAGGGACGAGATCTCCAGCTCCTCTCTTCCACCCCTGAACTCTGCCAGGCCTCCCACTGGGACAGCCTCCTGGAATCAGTGAGGAAGCCTGGGTGACACAGTTCAGGGGTCAGGCTTCTGAAACACAGTGGGGGAGGACTAACTGGCAACATACACCCACTCGCAAAGGGTCTTTGACTTCTCCCCTGGAGGAGCAGGATTCTCGAGCAACTGGAGCAGCCAGAGCCCCGGGAGAGGGTGGGAGCCACCCCTTTTTCTCACCCCCATGCCCTCTCTCCTTTCATTTTCCATGTAGACTCCGAACTTTGGAGCCCCCCGCCCACCCATTGTTCTGCCTGCACCTAGGCATCTGGGCCTGCTTCTCTCTTTCCTAGCCTTTTCCTGCCTCCTTTCAACCCACTGGAAGAGCACTGTGGCTGGACCAGCCCAGAGCCAGTGGTAGCTCCCATGCCAGGGTGGGAAGCTGCTGCCAGGCAGGTGTGTCTGGGAGGTGTGCATGTGGCCAGGTTGGTCACACTCTGCTGCTCAGCACACCGGCCCCCTGCCCCACTTCCCAAGCCAAAGCCACACACCTCTGGGTGGTAAGTGGGCACCAATGTTACTCAGAACTACAGCTCCTGGCCTCTTCCCTCTCTGCAAGGAGAAGGCAAACAGGTAGTCCTATATGTCAATGGAGTTTGCTCAGACATGTTTTTTGAAGGGTGGGGAAGACAGCAGCAGAATGGGATCACAGCCTTACCACTTTGTAACCTGGGAAGAAGTTGAGCAAAAGAAGTTCACACTATTTTCAAGTGTCTACCTCAGTGGGGCTTCAGTTGCTTTGCTCATTCATTCAGTAAAGTTTTGAGCACACCGACTACGCACCTGCCACTGTGCCAGGCCTTGAGGGTTCAGACATGGCCATTGCCTGTGACCAGTGCTGCCTCCATCTAGTGCATGTAGGTGCATTTTGTTAATCTTATTCATTCCAGCGTATGCTCTGCAGGCTCTTCTAATACCAGGTGGTAGAACTCAATGTGCAGTCAATCAGATTTTGTCCTTGTGGGCAAATGGGGTTGAGGAGGTATTTCCTGAAAATTGTGTGACTTTGGACAAATATCCTAGACTCTCTATTGGTTCCTCCACCTGGGTGGAAGATAAACTCAGCAAAGTTTCCCTGAGGAATTATGGCTTTCCCATCCCATGGGGTCCTAAAGGACCTGTCAGTCACGATACCTGGCTCCCACCATCAGCTCACAGAACAGGCTGGCCACTCAGCACTCCATCTGTCTTTGAGTGATTGGTCTAGAGGTGGGCAGAGAGCCTATGATTATCAGTGGGTTTTCCCTAATTGTTCCCTCCTTCCACCAACCTGTATTTCTTAGCCTTCCTTAGCTCAGTTGAAGACAGTCCCATCATTCCTGTTGCTCAGGCAACAAACCTTGGATTCTTGACACTTTTACTTTTGTCATTTCACATGGCATCTATCAAGAATTCATGTTGGTTTCATTTCAAAATATGCCCCCAACAGTCTCACTGCTTCCAGTCTAGTCAAAGCCACCATCGTCTCTCCCTTGTATTATCAGAATAGTCTTCCAATTGGTCTCTGTCTTGATTCATGCCCCCCAGAGTCCCCATCAGCACAGCACCCAGAATAAATCTTTAAAAATATAAGTGAGATCATCTTGTCATTTCTCTGCCCCAAACCCTTTAGCGACTACCTGTTTCTCTCAAGTCCTAAATAAAATGTCTTCCACTCCCATTATTTCTCTGATCCTGTTATCTCTACTTCTCCCTTTGTCACTCTGCTCTCATCACATTAGTCTTTCATTCATGCCAGTTTTACTTCCATCTTGGGTCTTTGCACAAACTGTTTATTTGCCTGGAATGTTCTTCGTTTAGATACTTATATTGCCCACTCTCCTGCTTCCTTCATATCTTTGATCAAGTGTCTCTGATCAAACTTCTTTCTCAGTGAGGTCTTCACTGCCGCCTTTCTTCCATTGAATAATCTATCTTCTGGCACTTCTATCCCACTTCCATTTTATTTTCTCTATAATAATCTCATATAACAGACTCTATAGTTCACTATATAGCATACTATATAATTGCATATTAAATACCACATACTTTATTTAATTTGTTATCCTGCCTCCAACAGTGTCTATTCCACAAGGCCATGAGACTTATATTTGTTTTGTTTCCAGTTGTATACCTGCTGACCATACCAGGTGCTCCCCATATCCTTGATGACTGAACAAACCAACTTGACATACTGTCACTGCCGAGGGGATTTCTCCTCCTTCTGCATGTTGCCCCCCCATGGCAGCCTTAGAGCCGTTCTCTCTTCCGCCATGTGGACATGAATATGGCCTACAGACAGAAGGGGAGGAGATGGAGATTTCAGGTTCTAAAGACATGGTTTCAGTCCCTGGCCTCAGTCATGTCTCCATTGGATCCAGTCCACTCTGTCCTCCCCTGAAACCTCCTCTTTTGTTTATCTGGTTTGAGATAGGGACAATTGCTTGCAACAGAGTGAGCCCTAGACAGAAAAGTCTAGCTCTAGGTGACCCTTACTGATTCAGTCAAGTGACAGGGTTGAGGCAGTTGGAAGGGGGCGTAGGCCATTCAGTGCAGACATGTTCTACTGAGTTCTCTCACCCCAGATACATAGGGAAGATTCACCTATGAAAGAAACCTTTTGGAGAACAGTGTTCTACTCCGCCCTTTGCAAATCTGCCTTCTCTACCTGGGACTTGGGGTCTCATGGAAAGACAGGTAAGAGTGGTAGTTCCAATCTGATTCCAGCCCCTTCTGCCTTCTCAGAGCACTAATGTGGCAAGAGAGAGGGGTATCCTGAAAGAGCTTTGACCATGGTGTCTGACATTCTAAGCCAGAATCTTGACTATGTCTTTTACCAATGACCTTGGATGAGTCACTGGACCAAGTTTTCTTGACTTCATTTTCCTAATTTATAAAGTAAGGTTGAAGTAAATTACTCCCAAAGTTCCTCTTAGCATGATGTTTGATGGAGCTGGTGGAGCATTATGACTTGTCTCTGGCTCTAGGGGCAAGCTGCCCATGGTCACTTCTACTTACTGCATGCTTTACCTCTGAGTTCAGTTTCTTCATGTGAAGATGGAGTTCATAGCACTACCTACCTCATGGGGTTGCTGTAAGAATTAAATGAGTAGAACACATAGAAGGCTCAGAAGTGTGTTAGTTACATTGAAATTCCTCAAGACGGTTCGTTATTATTTACTGCCCTTACTGCTATTTAAAAGATTCATCCTGGATCCTGGAGTGATTTGTGCTCTCATCTCTATGGTGACACTCTCCAAAGGTAGGCCTGTCCCCCCTCTGCAGAGATTGGAGGCACCAAAAGCATCCCAACTCCAGGAGTCAGTTTTCCCTTTTCCTGACTAAAGGCTGGGGCTGGAATTACTCACTTAATCTGCAGAATTTCTATAGCACTTTCAGCGTATTTCACTTGGCCTAGCTTATTTACACCAACCATACATCTTATCACTGTCACATATTTTTATTTCTATGGATATGTCTAAACTTATGGGTTGAAATAACATAATTTACATGCTGTTTGGTAAACAGATTGGGTTAATCTGCTTCAGTAAATTCACCACCAGGCCTGCGCTGCTATCCTTTCCCTCCAAGACCTCAACCTGATATCGCACTGTGCTGTGTGGGGGCCCTGTGAGATGCTTGGGTCAAGACCCAGGCCTAGAGAGCTTGCACTCACATAGCTTGCCCCAGCAGAGGCCTGCTCCCCCTGTGTCACACTCACAGACCCTCACCTGGAGGTGGAGAAGTCATTGAGAACCAAATCGACTCTTTACTATCTAAGGTGCATCCTGAGAGAATGATTTCTGTGTCAGGGAGTCCAGGGGACAGTGGACCAGGGAAGTGCTGGCAGGGACAGGAGGGAAGGAAGCTGACAAACAGTGATAACGATCAAGTTCTCACTGTGGTCAAGTGGGCTCAGTCCGCTGGGGTCTCAGGGTGATGGTTGTGGACATGATGCTGACTGGTCCCACTGGAGGAGGACGGTTAAGAACTGGGAATCTGACTCCCTAACTCCCTGATGCCTTGAATGAGAACTGCTCCCAGGGGAGCTTCCCACACAGCTGGCCCACCCCATGCAAACTGAGAGCTTTCAGGAGGAATGGTAAATGCAGGCTGACCGGCACCTCTAGATTTTATCTGAATAGAGAGTGAAGACAAGTATGGGCAGAGCATGGCGTTCACACCCCCTTTCCTGTTTTCATTCTTTTCTTACCTCCATTTCATTTCCTCGGAAAAGGCCTTTCCTAACCACCTGATTTGAAACCACGCCTTCTCATGCTCTATCCTCTTCCCCTATTTATTTCTTTATCATGCATATCACTACCTAAGACAGTCTGTATCTGGGTTTTTCTTGTCTGACTCATTTCACTGCAGGAAAAGACAATAAACATATATTTAATTTATCCTGTGGTCATGAGTATGACAGAACACGAAGCAGGAATGTCATATGGGGATGGATGACTTTTTTATATGGGGGTATGTGTCAAGATGGTTGTCTCCAGTAAGCTGTCATTGAGCCAGGTGAGGTCTATAGAGACCGAAGGAGTGAGCAGGTGGGAGAGCATTCCAGGCAGAGGGAACATCAGGTACAAAGGCCTTGAAATGGATGCATGTTTGACTTATTTGAAATCAGCATTGGGAAACAGTTCTTGAGGGGAGGAGAAAATAAGGTCAGAGAGGTACTGGGGCTTCTAACATTAAAACTCCAAGACTTGGCAAGGACTTAGGTTTTCGTTCTATTAGTGGGGGTTGTCCAAACAAACAGAGCCAACAGAATCTCTCTCTCTCTCTCTCTCTCTCTCTGTATATCTATGTCTCTCTATTTCTACCCATATATCTAAGATTTATTCTAAGAATTAGCTCATGTAAATCATGTAGTTATGGAGGTTTAGAAGTTCCAGGATCTACCACTAGCAAGTCAGAGACCCAACTATAAGTTCTGGTCTGCTGGCCCATAGACTTGAGACCCAGGAAGCGCCAATGTTTCCACTGAGTCCTTAAAAAGCAAAGGACTGATGTCCCAGTTCAACCAGTCAGACAGGTAGAGTACCTCACTGAGGGAGGGTCTGCCTTCAGTTGACTAGGTGAGGTTTACTACATAGGGGTAATCTGCTCAGCTTTAACATTTACTGATTCAAATGTTAATCTCGTCTAAGACACTCTCAAGACACAACAAAATCATGTTTGACCAAATATCTGGAGACTCCATGGCTCAATCAAGTTGATAGATGGGAAAATGTTGAAACTTTTAGATCAGTGATATGGTTTAAATTGTTTTAAAAAGATCACTCTATTGTGTGGAGAAAAGTCTGCATACAAGGAGCAAGGTTAGGTCAGGAAGAAGATTTCAGAGGTTATTGCAACAATCTAAGCAAGAGATGGTGGTAGCTTGGGTCAGCATAATAGTGGATGAAGAAGGGGAGAGATATCCTGGATTTTTAAAAAATTGAGTAACATTGAGATACAACATTATATTTTTCATATAATATAAAACTGAATATAAGTGAATATAAGGTTCACTCTTCATTAAATATATGATAACTCTCCACCAAATTTCTGATAAGCTTCTACCACTGTCCATTGGACCTACGCTATCCTATGCTCCCACCCCAACCTCTTCCCCTCTGATAACTTCGGTTTTGATGTCAGTTTCTGTTTTGTCTTGTCTGATTGTTTGCTTTGTTTCTTTATATTCCACATGTGAAATAATTTGTTATTTGTCTTTTTCCTTCTGACTTATTTAACTTAGCATGATCCCCTGTAGTTCCATCTGTGTTGTTTGAAAATGCAAGATTTCATCTTTTATTTTCTTATAGCTGAGTGGTATTTCATTGTGTAAATATACCACATCTTCTTTATCCAGTCATCTGTTGGTGGGGATTTAAGTTGTTTTCATTTCTTGATTATTGTAAACAGTCCTACAGTGAACACAGGGGTGCATATACCTACGTTTTTGAATTAGTGTTTTCATATTCTTGATTAGATACTTAAAATGGAATTACTGAATCACATGGTAGCTCTATTTTTAACTTTTTGAAAAACCTCCATATAGTTTTCCAGAGACTGTACCAATTTACATTTCTACTGGCAGTGCACAGCAAGGGTTCCCTTTTCTCCACATCCTCTCCAACACTTGCTTCTAATAGTTTTGATATAAGCCATTCTCACAAGTATTAGATGATATCTCATTGTGGTTTTGTTGCATTTACTTAATCATAAGTGCCTGTTGGACACTGTATATCTACTTTGGAGAATTCTCTATTCAGATCTTGTCCATATTTTAATTGGTTTATGTTTCTGTGGTTGAGTTGTATGAGTTCTTTATAGATCTCGAATAGTAACCCCTTGTTGGATGTCGGCTGCACAACTATCGTCTTCCATATAATTGACTGTCTTTTTCTTCAGAAGGAAGTTATTTTAATTTTATATAGTCCCATTTGTTTATTTTTGGTTTTGTTTCCCTTGTCACTGGGATCAAGTCCCCCCAAAGATCTGGGTAAAGCTGATATTATGAAACATATTACTTATGTTTTATTTTATGTACATTATAGTTTTCAGTCTTATATCCAAGCCTCTAATCCATTTTGAATTAACTTTGCTATGTGGTGTTAGTGATCTAATTTCATTCTTTTGTATGTGGCTGTCTTGTTTTTCCAACACCGTTTGTTGAAAGACTTTCCTTTCTGTGTCATGTGCTCTTGGTTTATTTGTCATAAATTAACTGATATGTACATGTGAGTTTATTTCTGAGGTCTCATTTATATTCCATTGATCTGTATGTCTGATTTTATTTCAGAACCATGTTGTTTTGATTACTATAGTTTGAAATCCACGAGTCTGACACTTCAATATTTCTTCCTTTTTCTCATGATTGCTCTAGCTATTCAGAATCTTTTGTGATTCTATAGAAATTTTAGAAAATTTTGTTATATTTTCTTGAAAAATGCTATTGGAATTTTTATAGAACTGGTATTAAATCTATACAATGCTTTAGGCAACATGACCATTTTGACAATATCAATTCTTCCCAATTCTAGATATATTTTTAAGAGAAAGCCCAAAGGACTCTGATAGGTTGAAATGTGGGATTTGACATGAGAGGCATCAAGGATGGTCCTAAGGTTTTGGGCCTGAGCAATTGGAAAGTTAGTTTCTATTAATTGAGGTGAGAAAGATGGTTGGGACAGCTGGTTTGATTAGGATAAATTCAGTGTTAGATTTTGGACACGCCAAGTTCAAGATGCTTGTTGACATCTAACAGAAATGTATAAGTCATTGGGTATATTTAACTGAAATTTAGGGGTGAAGTTTCGTTCATTCTGGAGTGTAATAAATACTGATTGAATCAATGACTGTCTGACTGATTAGTTTTTCCTGTGAGCCTCTAACAGCCTTCTATTTATCACTGATTTCCATTGTCTAGGGAGACCACCCTCAGTAGTCAAAGTAATGTCAGAGTTTCTGTTCTAGAACAAAGTCTCATCAGGATATTTACCATGATGTTCTTGCTAGCTCTCTGAACTGGTAAAGTCCTAGGCCAGTGGTGTTCACTTTCACTGCAGTCACCTGGAGATTGTTTAAAATGCTCTAGTTCTCCACTCCCAGCTTCTGATTCAAGGAATCTGGGTGAGCCTGTACACTGCTAATTTTAAAATGTCCTTAGATAATTCTAATGCACATTCAGAGTGGGGGAAAACTATTATCTATGCTCCTGCCTTATGATCCCCTGGAATTAAATTTTTTGTTTGCTGGGACTTAAAAAAATGTCAGCTCTTTTGTCACATCTCCAGGAAAATTCTGAAGTCTTAGCCAGACATGCTTGAAAAATACCACAAGTTTAGAAGAAGGAAAAAAAAAAGTGATTTGACATAGTATTATATTTTATAGTTGTTATTTAGAAGTAATGAAATGGAATATCATGCAGACAAAATAGATGATTTTGTAGACAGTACAGTAGCCAGGAAAAATGCTTATGAGAGATAGTTAAACAAAAAAGCAGAATGTCAAATTGTGTCTAAGTTATGAGTGCAACTACATAAAATTATGTAGACATATAAATAAATCACTGTAGGGGAACAAAGGAAAATATAAGCAGTTGATGTGTTAGTGCAATTGAATAGTGAAGGATGTGTCTTTCTTCCTTGAGTTATTTATTGTTGCGGTAATAAAAATACAGAAATGGCAATGTAGCTCACAGCCCATTCTCTGTCTCTCCAGAAGTCCTTAAGATATTTTTTGTTACACATTTCTCTGACGCTGGGACTAATTTCTGGACTCATTGAGGAATCTCTCCCTCGCCTAGTAAGTGCTTACTGTATGCCAACACAACGCTGCTGCTGGTGTGGGAATAGATAAATCAATCATTGCTTTCCAGGAACTCACTGTATAGAGGGAATTTGAGATATTAGCAAACATTACAACAATTCTAGAACAATGTCAGGGATGATAATAGGGATATGACCAAAGCTTTGTGTTAGTGCAGATAAATTTCCTTCAAGGGAATCCAGGAAGGTAGAGAAGAGGAGTTGACATTTGATCTTGATCTTGAAAGATAAATAGGAGTTCGCCAGATAGAAAATGGATGGCTATAGTGTGGAACGGGAAAGAACAGGCAATCTAAACAAAGTATGTAAGGGCAAAGGGTTATGAAAAGCACGGAGTGTCTAAGAAATAGCAAATAGGTTTGGATGGAATGTGTTCATTTGTTAACTCACTCAACAAGTAATTCTTGCATATCTCTTGTGTCTCAGACCTTGGTCTAGATACTGGGGAGATCAAGAACTATCTATTTTGACTACGCCTCAGATACTGTTATAATAATTGATATTTATGGAGAGCTTAATGTGTAGTAATTCATGAATTCCTCCAAGTGGTCATATGAGAGGGTACCACTCTTATTTCCATTTATAAATGATGAAATAGAAATTTAGAGAGGTTTCAGGACTCGTCCACAATCAGAATTATCATGCCGTGGAACTCTGGAGCTTAAAGTCTTAGTGAAGGAGACAACGAGGCAGATGATTAAAAAGAATGGTGGTAAGTCCAAGATGAAGGTATCGGAGCTCAGAGGAAGGGTTAGAGGGGCAATCAAGGTGGACTTTTTGGTGAGTTTCTGAAAATGAGCAGGCACTGGAAAGAGGAGGTGTGGTTTTATGGTGATTATTGATGATATAGCTGGTGAGGTTGGTTGGAGCCAGTTTAAGAAACATCTTGAATATCTCCTTAGGAAGTTGGTATGTTTTTCCATAAGAAATGGTTAACTAACGAGTTTTTTGTTCTGGTTTTAATCAGGAGTCTGAGCCACGTGGGGCATTGATTCAGTCACATTCTCCATGAACACTCAGTCACTTAGCCTAATGAGGAGAAGAATGGCCTGGACAATCTAAATATAATGGACATTGGGTGAGAACTTCATCCTGCTCATGGAATGTACCAGGTCATGATCAGCTGTGCTGGGAGAGCAGCTGATGTGCTTTATTTACTATAGACTCTTCTGGCCAGTGTTAAATCTGCTTTCTCTTGAGAGCACCTGAGGCCCTCTGGCTAGTATCGCAGAAGGGCTGGAGAAGAAACTCCCTCTGACCTACAAGTAGCAGAATGAAAATATAACTGAGTCCCAGATATGCTAGCATCTCTCTAAGATATCAACAGAACCTGGAAAGGTAGACTTGAACTCACTGGCCCCCAGGGGCTGAGGCTGCTGAGATGACTGGAACAGAGAGAAATGTGTAGGTTTAGAAAAGCTCTGGCTTCAAAATGAAGAGTGCAGCATGATGAATGCTGCCAGCTGCATGGAGTAGCCGATTGAAGAAGCTATAAAAGTCAGAGAAGCATAGTAAGCATTGATCCTGCAGACCACATGCCTAGAGAGGGATTTTCCCCCGCCCTCATTTATTATTGCAGTAATGCGGGCACAGGCTGTGAGGAGAATCCAGGGGGCCATCAGTCTACATTTAGGCGGCTGTAAGGAGAGGGTATTTTTCCTCTTTCTTGGAGAAAGTGAACTTGGGACCCAGGCAGAAAGCACATGGTTGTGTTAGAATCCTCAGTAGTTAAGAGAATGTGTTCTTGGTTGAATTGGGGAGGGGATTTATAAATAAATATAAATCCTGAACTAGCAAGTCTCCTTCTGTACCCTCATGCGAGAGGACTAGTGAACCTGAAGCCAGAACCTAGAACCCAGCTCTGCTGCTAACCTGGTTGTTTCTGTGCACCTAGTTCCTTCACTGTGAAGGGTGAGGGAGTTGGACTAAATGATATTTAAACTCAGTCTTACTTGCCTGCCATTTATGGATACCATTTTCTGAATAAAGAAATCAAAGACCATTGATAAAGATGATCAAAGTGCAGATTTGTTCATAACAGGAAGTTTCTGAGGGCTGCGCGGTCTAAAGGGAGGTTGGCGTGGTCTTCTCTGACAGCAGCGACTGTGGAGGGATGTTGTCTTTGAATGATTTTGAAACAATAATGAAACCAACGAAAATTCAATCTTTTTTTTATTATCACCATGCACTGACAATTGTAAGCAATGTCAGTGAGAAAATACTCTTCCTCACTTGGGTGGACCATTCTCACCATCCCCCTTCTTGGTATGTCGCTGTCTATCTGTACAATTCTTTTGTTCAGTGCTCTTTCAACTTCTCTGACTACGTAGGGGAGAGACTCTTTAAGGCATCAGCTCTTCTGTTATCACTTCTTAGCACAAATTCGTCTCCAGTAAAGAAGAAGGATGAGTTATGTTGAGTCATTCTCAGCAAGGAGGGTATAATACAACAGTGGACCAGAGTGGCAGCAAGGGAGCAGGGAAATAAAAAAGGGGAAGACTTGAACGTGTGATGAGGTGTGGAATGGGTAGACTGGCTGGTTTAAGAAGTTAAGTCCTTAAACATGAGGTTTAAGAATGTCAGATGAATGGATGAAGAAGATGGATGAGTCTAGAAGGGATTATGCTAAGTGTAGTAAATCAAAAGAAGAAAGATAGATACTGGATGACCTCATTCATCTGTGGAACATGAATAGACAAAACAAAGAAACAGATGACACAAAACAACACTTGGACATCAGCAATAGAACCAAGGTTGCAGCAGGGAATGAGATGGGGGTGTCAAGTGGTGGCAGAGCCCTCTGGACAATGGTGAAGAGCACTTGGTGACGTGGCAGAGGGCAGGATGTGCTGGCATATATCTGAGGAATGGGGAAACTGCATTTGGTGAACCTACACATATGAGTTTATTTTAGTTAGTAAAACAAGGTTACTGCAATAAAATACTAAAAAAAGTTTTTCAAAAGAAATTAAGTCCTGTACATGTGGTCTCTGCATAAGATGAGGTCAGCTCCCTGAGGGCCCAGGTCAGGCTGGACATTTGGCGCCTGACAACAGACCTCACCCATATTTCAGTTCTTATGTCTCAGATCCTAATATTTTAGCCGTTTCTAGAATTTTCCCTTGGGGTCACCATAAATGCATTTCTTAGAAATGATCTACTCTGAACTCCTCAAGACATACTACCCACCATCTTTTGAATTAGATTTCCTCTCCACCCTGACCTGGCGACTAGCATAAGAAGGGATGCTGACACCTTCTGAGCACTTGCATAGCTTTCACTGATGTCTCCCTTCTGCAGATGTGGTCCCTTTGGTACCCAACCTTGGGTGTTTCATCTGGGTGTGTTCCCATTCTCCAAGGAGCCATTCCTACAGCAGGAAAATAATCCATGTGCCTTCCATGGAGGCTAGATGGGCTGCTCTGGAGAGAACCAGTGGGTCTCCCAGAAAAATATGAGTGTGGTGCAGGGAGGAGGGATGTAGAAGCAAAAGATAGTGTTCCTTGCCAAATTAGATTAAAAGGTTTTCTTGTTTGTTTTTCAAAACAAGAACCCAATTAAAAGCAATTACATTGACAACCAACTCAATCCAACCCAAATCAGACCATGAGAAACTTTTCTCTGGTTTCTTATACAATTTACTACATTTTGTCTTCGATACACACACCAGACGCATATCCCCTCTTGCATATTTAGCTCCTAATTGTTATTCTAATATGATTTATTTGTTCTGTCAGGTAGAGAAAAGAAAGGGACAGCTTCTATTGGAGGTTTATTTCTTTAATCTTTTCTGATTTTTAAAACCATCCATGCTTATTATAGAAAGTTTAGGAAAATAATACTCCAGGTAGAAAGAGCTACATCCTTTGAATCCCACTGAGGGATGACCGGTGTTAGCCTGCAGTTGTAGTGGTCCTACCAGAGAAGTTTTGGTTGCGAGGCCCTGTGTCTCAGCCCAGGTTTTATGAGAGGGCCACAGGACATCAGTCCTCTCTGGGCTTGGAGGAAGGGGGTTTTCTGTTTTTGCTGAGGTCCTGCCACAATCTTACAGCAGCTGGTTTCTCAAAGTCTGGGATGTTGACATTTTCTGGTTCTTTGTGCTGTGTCCTTCTGTTTTCTGTTGGAATTCTCCTTGCTTGTGGTTGGTCACGTTTACATTCACACGTGCTCATGCACATATACATTTGCCTCACTTGTTAACATAAAGCCATTTCAAATTCATTTCAGTCACAGATACTGGTTTATAGCACCACACACGATTGGACTGTTACAGTGGACATTTATAATTTATTTCAGTTGCTTAGCAAGCAGTACCCCCATTCTAGTCTTGGGAAATGCTCACTTTGTACAGACCATTCTTCTCCACAATGGAAACCAAAGGGGAGAGCTCTCCCTGCCCCAGGGCGGCAGGAAGTGGACCTGTGATCTTGGTCAATGACTCAGCACTACCATCTCTCATGTTGGATCTTGCAGATTCAGGAACAGTTCAGATATGATTTATGGTGAGCCTTTGAGATTTGGCATTTAGCCATTTGGTTTTGAGTATCCCTTGGTTGCTGTGACCTGTGGCAGCAGACGCCCTGTCCTGCCCATGTGGGTCCTGAGAGCCTCCAGTATGGTTCTACTGTCTATCCTGAGTGCTGCCATGTCTTGGTGCCCAGTTTCCAGCCTTCTGTTGATTCTGTGAGCTATCTCCTAGTCTTCAAAAACATGTTTTCCTGGAATAGTAGCCAGACCACTTCTACTAAAGAATTCTAATTTGTACCATTTGATTTTTGTCTTAAAGATCCAAATGCTACTTAGTAATTCATGACATGCTAATTTGAATTTTGGTTATAATTTGGAGCCTCTGCTTCCCCAGGCCACATGAGTGGAAAAGTAAGGGAAAGGACTGGAAAGGACAAAAATAGAAACAGTATTCCCCTGGTTCCACATCCAGCTACAATCAGAGGGAACTTCAGTCCTTCCTTTCAAGAAACTACACACATTTCTGGACTGCTAACTGCCTGGCATTTAGGCCTGTAGTTGTCTCCTTTGTCCACCCCAGAAGTTTCTGGGAACTCTCCAGCAAGTCTTCATTTTTCCATAGTCATTTGTTGATGAGCTCCTGATTTGCTCAAATCTTACTTACTAATCAACTATTCAGATAGATTCTTCTTTTTGGAGAGAAACAGTGATTTCAGCTATTGTTCTGGGCTATAATCTGGGCCTCAGAAATGGTCATACACTTAATGGTGACCCCATGGAATAATGCCATTATCCCTTTCTGGAGCCTATCTGCCCAAGTCTTTCCTTCTCTGTCACTCCAGTTCTGCCTATCTTCAGGGAAATTATTTTCAAGTCTTGTGATCTTATCTCAAGTCATATCCAACATAATATGGTTGAGTGCAGGGGAGAGAGAAGTGATCTGGAGCTATGTCTGCCTACTGTTCTGGAACAGGGCATGTAAGCCCCAGAGGAAAGCCAGTCCAGCAGATAGAAGACAGCACTAAAAGGATGTGTTGAGGACAATGGGCCCAGAACGATCCTGCCTCAGGTCAGAGTGGGAGGCAAGAATGAGGTCTTTTGTAAGCTTGATGACCTTATAAAATCTCCAGGAACCCAGCAGCCAGCAAAGACAGGAATCTAGGTAGGTAGACAGAGAAGCAGTGTTCTAGACAGTTGGCAATAGTGTAGAGATAAATAGTTCTGGGTAGGGGATGGGAGGTGTAGCATAGAACCAGGGCAAATAAGTAGATTTTTTCCTTAAACTGTATCTGTATTCTAGATATTCCAAGTCTAAAGAGTCCACTGTTAAGAAAGATTGGGAATTAGGAAATTCTAAATTCCTTTTGGAGGTTGATAATTCACATTACTATCTTAAAATATATGAGTCCTATAACTGCAAACAAAACAAAACTTGCTTAGCAGGTGAACAAACAAGATTATTTAGACAGAAGATATTTTCTTTCTTTCTTTTGGATAACTTTTCAACTTCATGAGAATTTGAAGTGGTAGTGAGCTAAGTCATAAATTGTTTTAAAGGTATGATTATCTTGTAATTCTAAAACAGTATATATAATCCATAAAAGGAGCTTTAAAATAGTAACAAAATACCTTAAAATCCTTTTTATAAGCCCCTCTGTGTGTCCCTTCTGGTTCAAATTCCTCTCCTCTCTCAAGAGATAACTCCAACCTGAATTTTATTGCTTTTGTATGTGTTTCCAACAAAAATATGGTTCCGTTTCACCTGTTTTAAATAGCAGATCAGTTTGGAAATGTTCTCGTTACTATCTTCTGGGAATTGCTTTTTAAAAATTAAGCACTGTATGGGTATGCTACATCTATATTGACACGCTCTGTAATTAATTCATTTTCATCACATTTCCTATCCCATGTACAAATGCTGTTTATAATTTCCTGCCAAGCATTTGGTAGTACTTCCATTTTTTACTTTGTTGTTTGTAACAGTGCTGTTGTGAGCGTCTTTTTCATTTATCCTGTGTGTATGGGCAAGAGTTTCCCATGAGTATCTCTATCAGTGTGACTCTTTCTGGATCATAGGCTGGATGAATAGCATTGAATTCACAAAACACTTTCCAGAGTGGTTGTACAAATTTACATTCCCACTGCTATTCACATATCAACTAATACTTGTAATGTTCAGGTCAAAAATTTTTTTTTTGGCAATTTGCTAGGTAGGTGTGAAATAATATTATGGTTACTTTCAATATTTCTATATCCTCATATTAGTTAGATTTTATCTCTTCATTTAGTCCTATAGTCTTTATAGTTCTCTTTCAACTAGGAAAATATAGGTTATTTACACTTAGCATTATTATTGACCTGTTTTAGTTAAAATTTCCCACTCATTTTGTGATTCCTATTTCCCCACAATATTCTGTCTGCCGCCCCGCCTCCTTTTAACTTTATTTTAAACTGGGTTTTTAAAATCTTTGTATTTTAACCTCACATGAAATTGAACATTTTCCATTCTACTTCTATTATTTGAGTGATTGCTCTTAAAATTAAAAAAATATGCTTAATTTGTCAAAATATGTTAATCAGTAACTTTTTCCTTTCTTATTTGTATTTTTCATTTTTGATGAACATATTTATATCATATCCAATAACTGAAGTCTTCATGGGTCTAATTTATGAATTTAGATTGTGAGATGCTCACTGGGGCTTAATTGTAAAAATTTTCTGAGCCTAGGCTTAAGGTGTATTATCTGCAGAAAATCTGTATTTGCTATACTCCGTCTGGAATTATGATCCACTCGAGGCCTCCTAGCTTATTACTAGAGAAAAAACTTTCAGATTGTGATTTCCATGCATATTCTTCCTTGAGTTGTTTCAAGGGAGACCTTTATATTTCTTCCTTTCTTCATTCTAAAAGCCTAAACAGGCAAACTTCCTTTTGTCTCCATTCGTGGAGTTATTTTTCCTAGGTCACCCTTTCACTGAGAAGACCAGCTTGTAATGGTCTCAGATTCATGCAAGAGTCTCACCTTCCTGGGCCTTTCCTGGAAATTTTCTTCAGGAAAATTCCACTCAACAGGAAGCACCAGCACACTCCTCTCTGGTTTGGTGTTTTTGTCTCCTCTTAGACTTATGAGGAATTATTTTACTGGCATGCCACTTCTGCTAGAGACACCCTTGTCATTTAAAAATATTTCATGTAGTCTTTTGGTTTCTTTGTATCTGGTGACTTTTCAAGATCTGAAATACTGTCATAAATAGAAATCAGAGGCTTCATTTTATTTTCTGCTCAACTGCTAACATCCTCCTGAATACTCTTTGAGGAACAGCTGTTTGGGAGATGCTGTGTCATGACAAGCCAGATTTCAGGTTAATTTAAGAGAGAACTTTTTGTTTGAGGGTCCAGAAAATGGAGGGTGCTGAGGAAGGGGTGCATTCTCTGGAGGTTTAAAAGTGCATCCATGATGACCTTTTAATGGGTCATTTTGGAAAGCAACGTTTGTACGATGGGCAGAAGAATGATGAGCTAAGAAATATGGACATTTGTGAAAACTCATAGTTCTTTGGTATTGGTGGTCATCCTAATGGTGAGCATAGTGGAGAAATGCATGAACATCTGCTGAGTTATGTACATGTGACATATGTTACAATGGAGACGTGAATTTTCTCCTTTATTCCATGTCACAATCTTACTGCGGTAGATGTTATTATCCCTAATAAACAGAGAGGAAAAGTGAGATGAAAAGAAAATGCATTTCATAAGGTCACATGTTAAATGACTGAGTCACAGTAAAGTTTGAGTTAGTTGGCTTCAAAGCCAAGGATTTTTCCTTCACGCTTTGCTGGTGATGGTCCCTGAAGAGGACGCTCTAGAGGGATGAGTCTGTCATCCCTCTCACAGGGGTAGTTGAACAGATTCTTTCCCGCTCTGACTTTAAGCTTCTCTATGTTCCTCTGCTTAATTCCTCATCATTCAGATTTTCAATTGCGATTTGAAGGGGAGAATTATATACAACCCCCAATCAATTCTGGCTGAAAAAGGAGAGCTTCCAAGTACATGCCACTGGGGGAATCACAGAATGGCATCACTTTGATTTTTACTGCAAATGCTTAGGGATAAACATGGTTGTAAATATGCCAGCCTGTTTAGGAATTTAAATATTCTCTGAAAGCTCATTTGTTCTGTCACCTTTACACACACAGCTGCTCACTGTGTGGGAGTGATATTCCCACCCCAACCAGCTGCTCCTCCCAAAGGCAGATGTGACTGATGTGGGGACTGGTGGGTGCCCCTCACACTGAGGACAGAGAGATGGGAAAGTAGCTCTTTGAAGGAATTACTGACAGTGTTGCTGTAGGAGAGTGTCTCTTCCACGTTGATATCTGACTGCTAGCAACTTTTTACTCCTTTTCTCTTTCTGCCTCAGATCTGGGCAAGCTTAGAAGAAAGCCCTGATGCTCCATGCTTCCATCAGGAAGAAGTTCAAACCACTGAATCCCAGGCCCTCAAACCAGCTCTATCCTACAATTACAATAACAACTCAACCTAATCGTCTTCCATTGCTCTCTTGAAGTCATTTTTGGTTCCATGGGCGTTTATCTTGCTATTATCAGAGAGTTTCATTATGTGGGAAATGAACCTTTTCATAATGTCTTGGCATGTACGTGTATGATGTCACTAATCTTGACAGCTGGAGTCCAAATTGGGGTAGGGAGCAGTCTATTCTCCCTTTGCAGTGTGATCACAGCAGTTGGTAAGGGGAAGAATGAGCAAGAGATGACAAGGTGACAGAGACCTAGGTTTCTGAGTCCTTGGATCTATGCCAGCCACCACTGTTTCTGCAGTGCTCCTGACCGCAGGGTATGCAAATGGAAAAGTTTGGCACATGTCCCAGTTTTATCATATAAGACTTTGATACCAAGCCCCCAGGTGTTCCTCTGTTCACATATCTATCTGACATGGACTGCTCTTCTCCATGGACTGGAGGCAGCTTAGTATCAAGAATCAAGACAGGTTGAGTTGCTGAGTCTTCCCTTCCTTAAGTACATGCTCAAATATCATTTATCACTAGGTCTTTAAGAGCATGTTAGTCAGCAAAGAATAGTTTGATGAGATATTTGCCTAATACCTAGAACTTTTTCTACTCTCTCTTTTTAGGATGAGGGAAATTTTGGAAATGAGTATATTCTGAAAACATTTTATCTATTTAGAGTCCTGGAAATGAGAGTTTCAAAAAGGGAGATGATGGATAAGAATCCTCAAGTAGGAGTTCAGCAGTGACCCCCATAACTGCCTAGTCTTGGTGAAGGGGAAAGAGAAAGGGAGATGGGAGGTAGATGGGGGAAGAAAAATGAGAGCGAGATAGAGAGAGAGATAGAGAGAGAGAGAGAGAGAGAGAGAGAGAGAGAGAGAGAGAGAGGAAGAAGAAGAAGAAGAAGGAGGAGGAGGAGGAGGAGGAGGAGGAGGAGGAGGAGGAGGAAGAGGAAGAGGAAAGAGGGGAGGAGGGAGGAGGGAAGGGGCAGGAAAGAAGGGGAATAGGGGGAAGGGGGTGGGGAAAGAAGAAGGAAGAAGGTTGACCAGAAGCCTAGTAGTAAGACATCTGACTGTCCAATCCTGAGTAGACTTCCTTCTGGTGTAAAAAGAGGGATGGTATACAAAGAGGTCGGATGCATTATCAGTACTCAGAAGATAGGTGGATTTTCCCAAATTTTACCGTGCCAAGATGATGAGATTATAAAATTAGAGAAAATAAATATTAGGATATAGAGTCTTATTTCTTTCTTTCTAGCCTGTATATCTTTTATTCCTTTTCTTTTCCTGTTTTTTTTTTTTTTTTAACCTAATTGCATCTGATTAGCACCTTCAGTACAGTAGTGAATAGGACTGGGGAGAGAAGACATCTTTGACTTGTTTCTGATCTTAGGAGAAATATATTCCCACCATTTGCTATTGAAATAGCTGTACGCTTCCCATAGACACCCTTATCAGGTTGGAGAAGTTCCTTTTTGTTCTAGGTTTGCTGAGAGTTTATATCATGAATAAGTATTTTGAATGCTGGCAAATGATTTTCTGTAATTATTGAGATAATTATATAATTTTTCTTTTTGAGACTGTTAATGTGGTGATTATACTGATTAATTTTTGAATTTTAACTGATCTTGCATTCTAGGGATAAGCTCCATTTGGTCATGATGTATTAGCATATTTATTTGTTGCTAGATTCAATTTGCTTAAATTTTTTAAAAAGAATTCCTTTATCTGTTCACACTGAAAATGAGTCTGTAGTTTAGCGTTCGTAAAATGACCATTTGGTTTTGGGAACAAGGAAATTCTGGAGTCAGAATGACTTGAGAGTTCCCCTTAACTTTTATTTTATTCAAGAGTCTATGTAAAACAGGCATTATGCATTTTAATATTTTTTTTTTGTAGAATTCACCAATAAATCTGTTTAGGCCCATGGTTTTCTTTATGGGGACATGTTTTATTTTTGTTGTTGTTGTTTTGAAATTTTATAATTTATTACTATATAATATTAATATTATATAAACCCATATGTGCAGATTCTCCTTTCAGCAAGTATATGATAACACTCCATGCCCACCACCAGATTACCAAAAGTCCACCACTGTCCATTAGAGCCTACCACCATTGCTCCCACTCCTCAGTTCTGTTGTCAATGTCCAAAGGCTGGGTTTTGTTTTATCTATTGGTTTGCTTTGTTTCATTGTATTCCACATAAGTGGGATCATTATCTTTTTCCTAGCTTATTTCATTTAGCATAATCCCCTCCATTTCCATTCACTTTGTCTCAAGTGATAGGATTTCACCAATTTTAGGGCTGTGAAGTATTCCATTACACACATGCACGCACGCACACATGCACCTGCACCATATCTTCTTTATCCATTCATCTGATGATGGGCACTGAGGTAATTTCCAATTCCTGATTATTAATAAATAATGCCGCAATAAACATGGGAATTCATATATCTCTGTAAATTAGTGTTTTTAGATAAATACTCAGAAGTGGGATGATGGAACTATATGAAATGTACATTCATAATTTTTTTAGGGTTCTTCATACTGCTTTCCATAAACGTTGCACTAATTTACACTCCCACTTCAGTGTAAAAGTTTCTATGGAGAGGTTTTTATAAACAAATGTCTTTCATAGGTAAGGGCAGGGCATTCAAGCTATTTCTTCTTGAGTAAATTATGATACTTCGTGTTTTTAAAGGAACTAAAAAGCAACATTTTGTCTAAGTTGTATTTATTGGTATAAAGTTATTTTTTAATAATATTTGCTTATTCTTCTTTTAATGTCTATATGAGCTATAGTTTTTCACTTCATTCCTGATATTGGTAATTTATTCTCTCTCCCACTCTTCAGTCTGCATAGAAAGCTACAGATTTTATTTATATTAAAGAATTTGGGTTTCTCCATTATTTTTCTATTTCCTTGATTTCTTTTCTTATCGTTATTATTTACTTCCTTCTTTCTTTGAGTTTGCTTTTCTTTTTCTAGTTTCTGAAGCTTAGGCCATTGATTTTAAGCTCTTTTTTAGGATAAGATTTTTCAATACTATAAATTATCCTTTATGCTCTGCTTTAGATTTTAAAAAAAGAGAAAAAAATTTGCTATATTTTGTTTTCGTTGTTTCTTCAGTCAACGTATTTTCTAATTTCCCTTGTAATTTATTCCTTGGGAAATGGGCTATTTAGAAGTTAGTTGTTTGGTTTCCAAATATATGAACATTTCCATATATCTCTCTGTTATTGATGTCTAATTTAATTCCTTTGTGGTCAGAGAACATAATATGAATGATTTTAATCCTTTTAAATATATTAAAATTTATTTCATGGCTGAGAATGTGATTATCTTGGTAAATAATTAGTAGGTGCACTAGAAGAGAATGTTTTCTGTGTTACTGGGTAGAATATAATGTTCTAAATTTAGATAAATTTCAGTTAGATCTAGTTGACTGATAAAATTGTTTAAGTCTTCTATAATCTTATGAATTTTCTCTTTACTTATTGTAACAATTATTTAAAGAGTAGTGTTGAAATATCTGTTCAGAATTGTGGATTTGTCTATTTCTTCCTGCAGTTTTAGTTCTGCTTCAAGCATTTAGAGCTCTGTATTAGGTGTTTAGTATTGTTAGGTCCTTTTGAAAAAATTATTTCTTTATCCCTGATAATTTTTCTCTTTCTGGTCTGATTTGTCTTTAATATAGCCTCTCCTGCTTTCTTCTAATTAGTATTAGGTTGCTATATCTTTTTCTAGTCTTTTACTTTTATAATTTAAATAGTTATTATTATAATTTAGAGGGTTTCTCAGACAATTTATAGTTTGGTCTTTGGTCCGTGACATCCTTGTCTTTTGATTAATGTATTTACACATTTAAAGTGACTATTGATATCATTGGATTAGTATCTACCAAATTCATAACTTCCTATTTGCTACACTAATTATTTTCTTTAAAAAACCTGCCATTTTTTTTCCTTTTCTAGTTTCAGATGAGCATTATATATGACTGTTCTTTCTCTTCAGCATATCAGTTATAATTCTTTAAAAAATTTTTTTAGATTTATTTCTGGTTCGAGGTGATGACATAAGAGAACTCTTGTTTTACTCTCTCTAAGAAAGCATGCTATATAGGAACTCCCTCTGAACAGAACTTACAGACTATGCCTCTGATCGATGGGAAGAAAACCCACATCGAAGAAGAGTCAGCTTGGAGAAGGAGCGGCAGGCTACTGGCCTGGACTTGGTGAAGTGGTTGGTAAACATTGTGGGGACCCCACAGACTCTGTCCACCTACTCCCAGCCTAAGGAGAGGTAACTGAGTGTGCCCCTACCCTGACTGGCACAAAGGTAGCCACAAGGGTTGGAGACCACAGGTGAGTGAGTGCCCCTTGACCTGCCTGAGGAGAAAGTGTTCTTCCTGCACACTGATGTGTGCACACTTCAGAGGTGACCCGGAGACCACAGGCACACGTATACCTCTCCCCCTGCCTGAGAAGAAAGTGTGCTTTCTCTGCTCACTTCCACACATGCACCCCACAGCTGGCCTGGAGACCACAGATGCATGTGTGCCTTTCTCCCCACATGAGGAGAAAGTGTGCACTCTCAGCTGACCCAGAGACCACAGGCATGTGTGCACAACTTCTCACTTGAGAAGCGAGTGTACTCTCTGTGACCCTGCGCTAGGGAAGAAAAGTGTACCACTCTCACTCTACCTGAAGAGAGGAAAGGGAAAGTGAACCCCCTGCACCCTGTCTGAGAAAAGAAAATGCACTCCTCCACCCTAGCCTGAAGTAGGAAGAAATCTGAAGTAAAAAAAAGGAAAGCCACAGTACTGAAGTCAAGACAGAAAAAAATTATCCCCAAAACCAAAGTCACCAAAGAAAACACTAATGGTCCCAAGAGAAGATGCCAGGAGGCCACTATAGAAGAACTCCATAGATATGGACTAGGACAACCTAAGATATAGAATTAAAAAAAATACTTATAAAAAGCTGAATGAGATGCAGGAGACACATACAACTACCCAAAGGCAATTGGTAGACCTCAGAAAAGAAGTGACAGATAAAGGGGAACCTGTCACCAAACAGATTGAGGACATGAAGAGAGTCCTAGTAGAAATCCTAGAAATGAGAGAGACAGTCAAGGAATTGAAGATAAACGTGGTAAATTCCGTAAACAGACTCAACATCGCAGAGGAACAAATATCAGAAATTGAAGGCAAGATAGCATGGGTGATCCTCATGGAAAAGGAAAGAGAAACAAGTTGAGGAAAAATGAAGAAAACCTATGAGAGATATCAGATACTATGAGAAGGACAAAACAGGGTCATAGGTGTTCCAGAAGGAGAAGAGAGGAGAGGGAGAAAGGAGCAGAATACCTATTTAAAGAAGTAATAGCAGAGAATTTCCCACATCTGTCACAAAGAGTAACTATAGAGGTTCAAGAAAGTGAGAACATCAGATTTTTAAATGTAAACAAATCTATCCCACACACATCATAGCAAGATTAGGAAAAGTAAATTATAAAGAAAAATTACCCAAGGCTACTAAAGAAAAGAAAATCATAACCTACACAGACTTATCAGGATATCAGATTTCTCAATAGAAACCCTACAGGCCAGGAGAGAGTGGCACAACATCTTCAAAATACTAAAAGACAAAAACTACTAGTCAAGAATACTCTACCCTGAGAAATTATCATTTAAATACGTTGGATAAATAAAGGTCTTCAATGATAAAGCAAAGTTATGGATTTTTCTATCACCAAGCCTGCCATTTAAGGAATCTTGAAACGGAAAACAAAAACAAAGATTCACCAAGCCTTTAGGATGGTGATAAACAGGAAAGCAAAAGCAAGAACAAAGATGAGATGAATGGGAGACAACACAAAAAACAAAGAGGGGGAAAGAAAAATAGGTATTCTATACAAATATGTAAATATGATATGGCATCAGCCCATAAAAGAAAATCATAGAAGAGTGCAGTTAGAGACAATACATGAAACCCAAATATAAAGAGCAACATAATTAAGAAGTAGACAAAACTGACGAAATAGACACAGAATACCATCCAAAGAAAGAGTCAAACCTAAACAAACAAGCAAAGAAGCAACATACAGAGAAAATAATAGGGAACACAGGATCAAATGAAATAATAAAGCCCAACATTTCAGTCATCATCATAAACATGAATGGACCGAATCAAAAGACAGAGTGGTTGGATGGATCAAAAAAAGGACCTATCACTATTATGCCTACAAAAACTACATATCAGATAAAAAAATAAACATAGGTTGAAAGTCAAGGGCTATGGAAAATTATATGAAAGCAACAATGATGAAAGAAAATCAGGAAATGCAACATAAAGAAAGCAATATATGACAGGCCCACAGCCAGCATCATAATCAGTGGTGAAAAATGGAGAGTCTTTCCCCTGAGATCCGGAACAAGATAAGGGTGCCCACTGTCACCACTACTTTTCAACATAGTTCTGGAAGTCTGGTCAGGGCAATAAGGCAAGAAAAGAACATGGAAAGAATCTGAATTGGAAAAGAAGAAATAAAAATATAATTATTTGTAGATGACATGATACTATACCTAGAAAACCTTAAATTTTCCCCCACAAATCACTAGAAACAATAACTGAATGCAGCAAAGAATATAAAAATCAACACACAAAATCAGTAGCCTATATGCAAGCAATGATGTAGAGGAGAAAGAAGTTAAAGTAATCCCATTCACAATAGGACCAAGAAAGATCAGATACCTGGGAATAAGCTTAACAACAGAGGTGAAACACCTCTGCAATAAAAATTACAGGATCTTAACAAAAAAATGGAAGAAGACACAAAGAGATGGACAACATTCTATATTCATGGATTGGAAGAAATCATCATAGTAAAAATGACCATTCTACCCAAAGCAATATATAGACTCAATGTAATCCCCATCAAAGTCCCAGGCATTTTTCAAAGAAATGGAGCAAATAATACTGAAGTTTGTATGGAACCACAAAAGACCTCAAATAGTCAAATCTATCCTAAGAGAAAAACAAAACAAACAAACAATGGAGAAATCACACTTTCTGAGTTGAAACTATACTGCAGAGTGGTTTTTATCAAAACTGTATGGTACTGGAACAGAAACACTTCAATCAGTGGAATAAAATTGAGAACCCAGGAATAAATCCACACCTATACGGACAGTTAATCTATGACAAAGATGCCAAGGGCATATAATGGAGGAAGGAAAGTCTATTCCAGTAAATGGTGTTGGGAAAGCTGGAAGGACATCTGTAGAAAGAAAGAAAGAAAGAGAGAAAGAAAGAAAGAAAGAGAAATTAAACTACTTATTATCACCAAGCACAAAAATTAACTCAAAATGGATCAAAGGCCTGAACATATGACCTGAAAGCATGAAATATTTAGAAGAAAATGTGGGGAAAACACTCCATGATCTCAACCTCAAATAGGTCTTTGGGGGAAGAACAACAACAGCAAAAGAGACCAAAGCAAAAACTAAATAATTGGGATTGCAACAAAATGAAAACTTTTGCACAGCAAAGGAAACAGCACTAACACAAAAAGATAACCCACACAATTGTAGAAGATATTCACACAACATATGTCAAATAAGAACTTCGTCTCCAAAATACACTATGAGCTCATACATCGCAACAATAGAAAGGCAAATGACCCACTCCAAAAATGGGCAAAAGAACTGAATAGACACCTGTCTAAAAAAGACACACACATGGCTCATAGATACCTGAAAAAAAATGTTCTACACCATTTATCAAAGAAATGCAAGTAAAAGCTACAATGAGATACTATCTTACTTTGGTGAGAATGGCCTATATTGAAGACTGGAAATAGCAGGTGTTGGAGGGGGTGTGGAGAAACAGGAACTGTCTACACAGTTGGTGGGCATGTAAAATGGTGTAACCTCTTTGGAGAATATAGAGATTCCTCAAACAAATAAAGATGAATCTACCATTAATTGATCCAGCAATCCCGCCTCGGGGCATATACTGAGAGGATATAAAATCTCTAATCAGAAAAAAATCTGCACCCCTATATTCATAGCAGCATAATTTACAGTAGCTAAGATGTGGAAACAACCTAAATTCCCATCAGCAGATGAATAATAAAAAAAAGCTGTGGTACATATACTCAATGAAATTCTATGCTGCTAATAAAAAGATGAAAATGTGCCATTTCCAACAATCTGGATGGAACTTGAGCGGATCATGTTGAGTGAAATAAATCAGAAAGAAAAAGAGAGATGCAGGATGGTTTCACTTACATGTGGAATACAATGAAGGAAACACATGCAAATACAAATCCCACCAATAATTGCAGCACTCAGGATTGGTTATGGGAGGAGAGGGGGAGGGAAAGAGAGGGAAAGGTGCTGGTAAAGGACACTGGAACTCTGGTGGTGGGTGTGGTATCAAATATAGATTGATTTTCCCTATCAGTGTCCTAAAATTAATTTAACTTTGTGAACCAAAGAAATAATAAATACTATATTATTTTATAATAATATATGATTATATATTTACAATTATATGATGGTTGTCCTAGAGTTTCAATATGCATTTACAACTGCTCTAATCTGATTTCAGATAGGTTTGTGTTATTACATGGGTCATGTAGATACCTTATAACATGATATTCCCAATTCTCCCTTCTATCCCTTATGCTATTGCTGTCACTCATTTTGATAACTATAAGCTATAATCACCCAATATGTTTTCATTTTATTTATTTTAACTTAATAGGTAGGAATAAGTAACAGAGATTTTGCATTACCTTTATTTATTTTCTTTAATACTCTTCCTTCTTTAGATCCAATTTCTGTTCTATATAATTTTCTTTCTCTCTGAAGTGTTTCTTTTAACGTTTATAACAAGGCAAGTCTATTGGTAACAAATTTCCACTGTCTTTGTTGGCAGCACAGTCTATAAATTGGCCTTTTTTCCCCTTTAAAACTTTAAGTATTTTAATTTAATCTGACTGACCTGCCTTTTAAATTGACGTGTTTACACCAGTGGTTCAACTGCTTCATGCATTCAGCCTTATCTCAATTCAATTGCAAGCTTCTAGAAGATGGGTGCCATCTTTATCACTCTAAGCTTCCAAAATGACTCTCAGAGTAATGCGCTCATTTATTAAAGGAATGCTATAGGCTCTAAAGAATATTTTGCATCACCTCATCCAAACCCCCCACTTTACAATTGGGTAAACTGAGGTGAGAGATTTTGTACAGCCAATACGTATCTGACCTGAGACTAGAGTGAAGATCTCTTCACCTGTAATTCAGGACTCTTCACTGTGATTGGATGTATCATAGCAGATTATCATTAATAAATGTATAAATAGATTGAGTATTTGCTACTATACTTATAATAAGTAAGTCCAAAAGACTTTATGTGAACATGGATGGCATTGTTTAAGGGGCTGTAGGTTGGAAGAAGACTTAAAAATCCACTCATATATTAAAATATGGTTAAAGTACTTTATATTTTTAAACATAGACACCATACATCTAAAAATTGTAAGGATATACTTCATATTAACTTATTAACACTTTTTGTCCCTGAATTTAAAAAATAAGGATAATTTTTAAGTTCGAAGTTAAGCATTTTTAAAAATAAACAGATTAAATAAATAAATAGATTTTAAAATAAAGTTAAATGAAACATCTAGTCCAATGAGCAATTTCAGGATTTTATTGCTCTTAAAGATCTTCATGACAAGTTTCCTACTAACGCTATAGCTAGTGTAATCCATCTTTGGACACCACAGACTTTTGGAATACTTTAATATGGGACTCGAATCTGTTTCCCTCCAGTTTTTGCCTTTGACACTGTTTTTTCCTTATGGCCATTTGTTGGAAGTGTTATCTTAATTCTATCTGAAAGCCCTTAAGCCATTGACAATGGTTAGCTTATTCTCCTTCCATTCAAATATCCCTTATCCTTTCTTTCTTTTTAGCTTTAGGATATTTGGCAATGTCCTTAGCTGTGAGAACCATCTCAAACCACACCTCAATAGGTCTTTGGGAACCCCAGAGACTGTGAGGTGGATCTAGAGTGTCCGCGGATGGGTTATAGCCTCAGAGCATTAATCAAGTGCTTAACATGTACCTGTTGTGAGCTGGAATAGAAGAATGAACATTAAGATGCTTCCCTTGAGATTCACAGTCTGGGAAAGACAGATTTATGACAGATGATTATGAAGTAGCTTAAGGAAGGAAAAGGTATCTGTTGGAGCACAGAACTGTGACCAGCTCTCTCGGGGGAATGTGGAAAACGTTGCATAGGAGGTAACATCAGAACCGTGTCTTGAAAGGAAAGAATGGGTTTGCCTTAGTCCAGCACAGTGGTAGACAAACTGAGGCCAACATCTTTTCCCTAGGGCATTCTTCATCTCCAGATAAAGTGATGAGTTACTTAGTGGCTCCTGCTCAAGAACAGTTTGTTGGCTAGTTCAGTTCTTGGGGAGGGTAAGGAATGGAAATGCTGTCATGGCAAGACCATGAAGGCGCAGGAAAATCTTATAATCTAATAGGTATTTTTCTCCCTTTCTCTAAATTTGAGCAGAGTTTTCCTTACAAGAAGATGAAAGACCTGAGTCAACTTTCCCCTAGCTTTTGGTAAATCAGATTCTGTCCAGAGTGTGACATTCAGCCAAACCCTCTGAGCTGATTATGTCAATCACTTTCTCCTCCTGCCACCCCGTTCTTAGAAAATCTGCCCATTCATAGTGTGGAGAGGGCGATTATAATTATCATGTGTTTCTACCTCTAGGACTTCTGATTGTACTAATGTAGACACCTGGCTTGCTGAGCTAATAAAAGATTCATTGCAGGAAAAATAAAATGGGATTACAAAGACTGAGTCATGAATATGTGGAAGCTGAGCTGCAAGTTTCTGTCAGTGGTGGCAAGGGTAGGGGGAGAGAAGCAGTCACTATTTCAGGGCATTCATGATGGACCATGTAAAAGTAGATGAATGAGCACAGAAATTGGTCTGGGAGAGAGAAAGATGAAGATAACAAGATACTACAGTCATGCTGACTGAGGTAGAAAGAGACTAAAGGAAGAAGAAAGACTGTATCAACTTCCCATTTCCTGTAAAGCTCATTGTAATTGAGAAAAACTGAAAATGTAATATTTGATGCTGTATGAGTTTCAGGGAATAGATACACACTGCACTCACCCCCAGAGTCCCAGTGCCATTCAGGTCTGTTCTATCATATTCCCCCAAGGTCCTTAAAATAAATGCCATTTTATTCATATGACCGTAAGTGAGTATCTGTTCTTTGAAACATTGGTTCTTTGAAAGATGTCCCATTGACTCAGTTTACCTCTTTCTTTCTTGTGCAATGGCCACATTAATTTGCACTACTGACCCCTTCTCCAGATGCCCTATTGTCTTTTACCCTGAAGTGAGAAACCCCTTTGAGTGAAAGACAAGCTTTGGTTGGGACTGGCATGTAGCTAAGAATGATCCATGAACCCAGTTTGGAAATGTAAGCTTTAGCTTCTTGCCTACTTTGTGCTCTCTTCACATGTTTGGTCTCACAATATGCAGGAACCAAAGACAACTGGCCTCTGGACCTGCCCTTGGCTTTGAGACTGCAGAAATGTTTCTCAGACCCCTCGATGGTGGGCTTGAGAGGCCCATTGATTTCCTCAGAGGCTGGTGCCTGATGCTCACACAGCAGTGCTGGAGGAGTCAGTGAGGGGCCACCTAACTGAGGATAGATGCAGAATAACACCCCATGTCCCTTGAGTCAGATTTAACTTTAATGCTTTCCAGCCCAGGTGGTTCAATTAATTGTATTTATTGAGCATCTACCGTGCATTAGTTATCTCATCTTTCTTTTCCTTCTTCCCTCCTCTTCTGAATTCTGTCTCTTAATTTACATCCTAAGAACCTTTTTCTCTCTAATACTCCCAGGGGTAACTGACTCATCTCTCTGTTTCACTGCTAAACTTTCTCAAAGAGTCATCCACAGTTGCTGTCTCTACTTCCTTAACATTCTGCTAAGTCCTTCTCTCTGTGCCATCTATCTTCTGCTTTCCCTGTGAAACAATGTGGTTTCTGAATTTCTGTGTCATTACAATAAACATCTTTCTTCTCGAGTTAGTTGAAGTGACTTTCTCTTCCTTGAAACTAAACAACTTCAAAGGTATTCATGGTTTCTTAATTCTCCTCTCTGACTTCAGACATGATGATTAGTATACTCTGACTCAGGGTGTTCTTCCTCAAGGGTCCAAGGGAATGGGGGATTTCTCCAATAGAGATCAAGATCAGGAATCCCACATCTTGTCTGACCTTAGTCATGTATTCTCCCTTGATGTTCTTGAGCTAGTGACACAGAAGCAAACGGAAAACCTTGAATCACTATGTTACTGGTTGGACCAGGGCTTGACACCTCACTATGAAGATTTTTGTAAAATTGGTTGAAACAGGCAGCTTGAGGTCAAGCCCGTGGAGAATCTCCCACAGTCGATCTTCAAACCTGAGTAAGCAATGGCTTAGCTGCAGGAAGCAGAAGAGAGGGCCTGTCAGTAGCTTGAAACCTGAGCAGCATTTGTCTCACTCTTCACTGGGAAGCTGCAAGGCCAAGAGGAAACCATGAAAGGGGCAGGGACGGCAATAGAGACGCCACTTCTCGTGGAGGGGTCAGAGTGACTTAGGTAATAGAGGAATATGGTCTCTTAACAAAGTTTGATACTTACCACTTATTAACCATAGCCCATTTTTAGTATACATATTAATATATTTAATCTATTTGTCTTTTAGTTACTCTTGACCCAATCACATAATCACTCAAGGTAATTTGACATGTAATTGTTCTGTCATTCATTCACAAAATAGTTGTGTAATTCATTCACTTATTGCATGTTTACTGAGTCAGGCAGTAGAAATAAAAAGTGAATCTTTAAGGTCAAGTCCTTAAATGCCATCTCCTTAGAGAGACCATTCTTTGACCCTCGATCTACTTTATGTCCCTCTCTTATTCTCCCTTAAAGCAACTTCTTTTCCTTTCTATAACAAGATACTAGGTATAATTATTATTTTATATAATATTCAGGTATCTATTAATATGTGTGTCTCCCACTACACTGCAAGATCCAAGGAGGCAAGATTCCTATCTGTTTTGCTCACCAGTAGTGTAACCATTTCCTGCATATTGTTAGTTCTTAATAAACGTGTAACTGTTGAATGAGTTATGAGTCACTGTGCATTTCATCTCTGACATTTGCCCCATGCTCATCATATATTCTAGGTTTATACTTCCTCTCATATGCAAGGCATATTCAAAGTTCTATCTATGCTTAAACTATTCCAGATATAATCAGATACAGTTATTCTCAAGTTCATCCATCTATCCATCCATCCATTCATTTAACTATTATTTATTGAGCACCTTCTAATTACAAGGCACCATGCCAGGCAGTATATAAAATAAAAAGATGAGTAAGACATAATCCTTGTCCTCATGACATTTACAACCTAGAAGGGGATTTAAGAAGTTATCCAATATAACAGTGGTGTTGGAGGTGCAGAAGATTTCCAACTAGAGATTTCAGGAGAGCTTCCTTGGAGAAGGTGGCATATGAGCTAAGTGTTCAAGTGTGAGCAGGATTTAGATAGCCAGAGGTAGTACAGGAGAGCCATCCCAGATGAAGAAACAGAGTTAACAATGTATAGAAGCAGAAAAAGACAAACAGTGTAGTGGGATCCATGATTGGCTCACAGCCTAGGCTACCTAGGGGGAAGTTAAGGAAGGCGAGGATGGGACATGTGGCATTTTGTTTTTTATTTGCTCCCCAGTGGAGAATCAGCAAAGATGGTTTGATAGAGGAATAAAATAAGAGTTAGGAGGGAGCACAGGAGAGACTTAACTGCCTGTCTAGTTTTAAGTTAGGTAGATTTTTGCTTATTTAACTAAGATATAAGCAAAATACGGGGGCAAGAAGAGTGCCGGGAAGAATGGTATCTATTTGGTTAGAATAAATGAGAAACCTTGTGGAGTAAGTGGTACATCCCTTTGCCTTCAAAATAGCACAGTGACTTAAGAATATTAAAAGTGTCCAACTCAGAATTATGATAGCCATTCTTATCCTTAGATTGAGAAATCGACGACTTCATAGCTGGGTTGTGTTAGTTTGCATAGGATACCATAACAAAATCCCACAGATGGGTAGCTTAAACAGAAAAATAATTTCTCAGAAGTCCAAGATCAAGGTGCTGGTTGATTTGGTTGCTGGTGACGTTTCTGGCTTGAAGATGGTGACTTCTCACTGCTTCTCATGTCTTGTGGAGGAAGAAGACTTCTCTCATCTTCTTATATGACCACATTTATGTCAGGTTAGCATTCCACTTTTATGACCTCATTTCCTCCCCTCTGCCACCATAAAAGTCTTGTCTCCAAATATAGTCATATTGGGCATTAGGGCCTCCACACAGGAATTTAGCCGGCTGAGTAGTTCTGTCCATAGACTAAGGCAAATCAACTGCTGGATCCTTTAGAATTAAAGACCATGCAGGCTTCTAATTCTGTTCAATTTTTGCTTCAAGGAGCATTTGGCACCTCAAAGAGCACCTTCTGGGACCCCCTCAAAGGACAAAGTGTAAGTAGACTCCACCTATTAGCTATATTAGTTCTCCAAATCAACTTACCCCCCAAAAAAAGGGTGCTCCTAAAAGCATTTAGGAACCCCCTAAACTAGTTTGATGACTTCAATTTTTATAGAGAAAGGATCCTGAGACATATAGAGATAAAGAGATTTGCTTACATTCCTTACATTGCTTACATTTGCTTGCAAATGCTAGAGGTCAGTAAGCAGAACTGAACCCTGTGCATAGACTTGTAGTCCAGCGTGTTGTGTTTTGTCAGTTGTTCCTGTCAGATTCCTCTAGGTCCAAGAGGGGACTTTCATCTAGAAGAGGAACTAGGTTTCTGGGCCTCCAGCAGCACCCTTGTGTTTTTATTTGTTCTTCCTTCCTCACTTGGTTTGCATGCCCAGATTACATAATGAGTTGAAAGGAGTTAGGCACTAGTAAATAATTTAGGTGTTTTTCCTAAACAAATGTACTTAGAAAATTATGCCATGCCTAAGTGTTCCTCTAATGTGCTGTTAGCCACACAGAGGAATCAGAAAAGGTAAATGGTTTCCTTTCTGGAGATGGTAGAGGTAGATCCTTGCTACATAGGGAAAGGGTTCACGTGCTGAGGTTTTTTCAGATCTTCTCTAATCTTTTAAGAGCCAAAGACACATAATGAAGACAAACCATGAAAGTGTTGTGATAAAGCAGGAACTTGCTTGGGGTTCTTTCTAAGTTTTGAGTTCCCCAATTTGTTGTGGAAAAAGAAATCATCTTGAAAAAATCAATTTTCCTTCTGACTAGAGGAGAGAGAGAGAGAGAGAGAGTAGCAGAGAGCTTTGTGTATGGTCCCTCCCTGCTCCCAGAATAAAGCTCCCTTTCCTTTCTCTTGTCCACAGAGATGTATCAGCTGAAGCTTCTCACTGCCACTGCAATATTCAGGCTATCCAGATGGCCAAAAACTTTCCCTTGGATCATCTTTCCTTTATTCACTCATTGTCCATCACACCCCAAATGTCTTATCTTCCCTTCAGAGAGCCATTTCTAGACCACCTTGCCTCCTGATATTGTGATTGTTAACACCATACTTTTTCTCTCCTTAGAGCACTTAATCTAGTATATAATTATACATTTGTATATTTGATGTCTGCTTTTGCCAGACTCTAAGCCCCACTTAGGGACTGTGATAAATCCCAGTGTACTAAATGTGTCTGATCAGTTTCTATCACATTATGGATACTCAGTGAAGATTTACTCATTGAATGAATGAGTTTAGTTTAGTTTCACTAAACTAGGTTTAGTTCACTAGGTTTAGTTTCACTGATGTGGAAGTTGTGTTGTTTTCTCTTGTTTTGTTAAGGATTAACTGTTATATTAAATAATCTTAGTAGCTGTGGATTTGTAAGCCTAGAGTCAAGAATTTAAAGGGTGAGAGAAATGATTGCAGTTTGTAATTGGTCAAGGAAAGATCAGACCTTGGAATGGGACTTACTGTGGTAAAGTCAGTCATTAAATTGTTCAGCAAATATTTATTAATTAAGAATAATACAAAAGAATAAGAGATATGGCATGAATAAGATAGGAATTTGCCCTCATGGAGCGGATAGCAAAATGCCAACACAAATTAGCAGGGCTTTTGAGATAAAAAACAGGGTGATGAGTTGGCATGTACATGGAATGAGCTATATTGAGAGGGATTCAAATAGGGCTGCTCTATAACAAGACCTAGGGAATGAGAGTATATCAGCTACGCAAAACACAAGCTGAAGGAGCAACAGATGCAAGAGCCTGAGGTGGGCATGAGTTTAGCATACTAGACAGAAAGGAGACAAGAATGGTCAGAATAGAAGGGAGAGTATGGATGGAAATGAGAATGACCCCAGAGAGTTCCCAAAGCATGATGACTGTGAATTTTATTTTATGAATGACAGTCAGTCACGAGAAGATTTTCAACAGAGGAGTGACATGATTTGGTTTATATTTTAGAAAGGGTGCTGGGTGAAGATTGGATTAGGGAAAGGAAAGATAGAACCAAAGAGACAAGTGAGTCTATTGCAATAGTCAAAAAGAGAAGAGATAGGAGCTTGACCTTAGGTGATAACAGTGGGATTGAGGAGATGTGGACATTTGAGATTTATTTGTAAGTAGATTTGATAGGTCTCAGTGATGGATTGAATACAATGAGTGAGGGATAAGGAGAAATTGAGGTTGAGTCTAGTATGACAAATGACCTTTTCTTTGAAGCCATGCATCTGTTCAATATGCTACTGACTTGATCCACCCTGCTTTCCATCGTTATAAACCATTAAGTCTTCCACTATTCCCTCCTTGGCATCACTTAGACTCCATATTTAGCATCTTAATTCGATAATGTACAATCTGTATGTCTCATATCTTGATCTTCACAGCTCATTGAGCCTCTTTAACTGGTCTGCAACACACATGAATTAAACATGGTGGGTAAAGTGAAAGAGACTCTAAGTGGCAGAGATCCTTGCTTTCTTAGTCAAATATTCTAAGCAGAATCCAGGACAGGATTATGCCTGCAAAGTAATATTGATGGCCACAGTCTCTGTAGGAAACATGGTGAAAGTGTCTTAGGCAGAGAAGGATGTGAGAAAATAAAGGGTGGAGATACAAAGTCTGAGATACCAGGGGCCTCCAGTCAGCACATTGACCAAGTTGGCATATGGGGCTGAATGAGATGATTCATGTTTTATTAAGTCAGACTGTGTGTGCGTGTAGACACAGAGCCAAAGAGATGGGGGAACAGAGGGAACTGATGGAAAAAAAATGACTCTAATAATGGACATAGCATAACCTTTGACTGAATTCTTACTGTTTATCATGCATTGCACTTAGCTCATCTGGCAACATATACTATTTAATCCTCATGTTACCCCTGTGCAGATTTCCATTTTAAAGGTGAGAAAACTGAGACTCAAGGAGGTTGCAGTAACTTGCATATGGACAAGTAACTAATAACTGAAAGAGAAAGGACTTAAACCCATCTTAATGTGACCACAAAACCTGAGTCCTTAACTATTCTACACTGCCTACCTCTAACTGAGGACTAGATGGGCGGTAGAGGAGGGGATAGATGGAGAGAAAGCCTAAGAGAACAAATGTACTTCTTGATATTGCACAAAAGTAGTTGACTAAAATGAAGGAGAATATAACCTGAAGGAAAAAAACTAGATTAGTATATGACATGAGAGTGGATCAAATCTGATGAAATTTCTAGAGAAGGACACGGTGTGTTAACAGCCTCCCGCTCTATTTCCCTGCTGACAGTAGACTCATAACTTCTGTCTTTATTGCTCTTTCTGCCTCTAGCCATGAAACTCTTTACCTTGAGATGAGCATACAACCCCTGAGTCCTCTGACCCAGACAAAAGCCCATCCTGGGAATGGAGAACTGAAGAGGAGAGCAGCAGGTATCTTGATGCCCTAGTGAGGGAAATTTGTGCTGGATGAAAGATCCTGAAGGCAGAGAGCTTTGCTGTAATTAGCTGAGATTTATAACTTGGCACAAGAACTTCTCATGTTAGATATTCAATTTCCCTGTTCTTGCTCCAAGTTTGCAAAGAAATTCCCTTAGCACTCTGGTGGCTCCTGAGTCCCAAAGGACATTCCAGGAAAAGACTGTTTTACTACTCCGAAAAAGGACTTCAGTAAATCAAGATTCATGTCTTCTGCATCAGTGTCTTGGTTTCACTATGCTCAGTTTGTCTATTAACAAATATTTATTGAGACTCAAAGAGATTCCCATTTATCGAGCAGTCTCTGTTAATTTATTGCGTGATCATTAGTATCATGGATGCTGATGTACCATACTCTACAAACAATGAACCTGACAGACATTCTGTCCTCATGAAGCTTACAAAGTACTGGAGTAGCTAGAACAGGAAATTATAACTGCAAGCTGCACTTGTAATATAGGAGATATCTAGTGTGACCTTCTGGCATCAGCAAACCCCAGCTATTCCCCAAACTCCTCCTACTGGCACTTCTTTTGAAGGGACCCACTTTGCCCCAGGTGGCTTGATCATTTCTGGATGAAGACCAGAAAACTAATCTTTGATGAAGCATTAGAGATATACATGCTGACATGCTGGCATCAGGACCTCAGTTTGTTAGTTCTTTGACCTAGGATGAGTAATTTTTAATCACAGGGGGTCTTAGTTTCCTCATCTGCAAAATAGACACCACTCATTCATGCACTAAATGTTTATTGAGCAGCTCTGGGGTTACTTTAGCTAGAGGGACAAGAGAAGGCCTCTTTGAAGATGGTGTATGAGCTGAGACTTGACTGATATGAAGACATTGGCCAAGAGGAGGTGAGTGGTGGCGGAGGTTTTCCAGAAGAAGGAGTATGCTTGCAAAGGCTTTGGTGGGAAGGAGAAACACTGTCATCGTGGCCCACAGGCAAATGCTATTAACTGCTGATACAAGAATATTTTGTTATTGTTTGTCTTCAATATTTTTAGATGTGGTTAATATTCTGAATCTCAATCCTTACCCTCAAGAAGCTTTCTCTGTAATTAGGGAGGGAATACACAGAATCCTAGAGAAGAATCTAAGATGACGGATAACAAAGCACTAAGAGGTGGGATTCACAGAGAATGTGTTGAAGAAGATTGGGGTTGGGGGAAAGAGATATCAATGTGGAAGGGAGGGGCTGATATGGCCTCCTTGTCATGGGGTTAGATAAGCCAAACTGTGACTATGATCTGAACCAGAGATGCCCCAAGCAGTGGAAAACAGGAAAACTGCACTTCAACCTACAACCCCACCTTTGTCTGTGGCTAAGTTGGCCCTTGTAGAGGAAGGAACGTGCTGTTGTCATGGCTTTGACTATCTATGGAAGCACTAGTCTTGGGAAGGGCCCTTAGGAGTCCTGGGGAAGCAGAAGCTGCATCTAGAAAGAAATAGGGGAGAGAAAGGGAAGAATTGAAGGGGTGAAAGAAGTAGCCCTAATTTGATAGGAATTGGTTCAATTGGTTATACCCCTGGCCATAAGAACTCAAAGTTCTCATCTGCCTCCTACCCTCCCCAAAGCACTCAGAGCCATAGAAAACATGGTTCATGGACCTGGATGCTTAATTCTGGCTTCATTTCAACTCCAAGATTGGATTTTTTGCTGTAACCTGTGCTGGGAACCATATGGGCATTTCAAACATCCCATGCCCACAAACCAATAAATACAAATGAAAACAAATCAGCTCAAAATATGTTCTTGCTGTCTCTTGCAGGCTGGGCCCTGGTGGGTGGTGACAGCTGCAGAGGAGGTAAGCCCCCACACTGCTGTCAAACTGGCTGTCCCCCAAGTTCCTCCTGTGGTGGCAACCTTTTCATCTTTCGACGGGAACTACTCCACCCAAGGGAGCCTTTTCACCTCTGCAAGGAGGCCAGGAAGCTGTCTTATTGAGTATGGGATACTTGAGTTTCTTTCAGAAATATTTATGGAGTGTCCCACCCTATGTGGTCTAATCAACCAGGGAGGAATAGCAGACCCTTCTAATCACTGGTAAAAACAGAACCCTCTATTGTAGACACAGTGATGCTGTGAGGACAGTGACCTTTTCTCTTGGTGAGTGTGGTTGTCCAGGACAGGGGGAGGGGGCATGTGTGGTTTTGATACATTGACTATGAGTTCTTAGTAGAGAAATCTCAGTTTACAGGTAAGTCAAGATGGGAGGGAACTTTCCTGACTTAAACTAGACACAGAAACAGCTAAGAGTGGAATCAATTTTCCTGGGGAAATGTAATTGGAGAGCTGTCTATTTATTGGTACTACTCCCCGGATTCAAGAAGAGGGACAACATGATCTCTAAATCAACCCACACATACTTATTGAGCACCTACTGTTTGCCAAGTGCTCTCCATCCTAAGTCTTTTACCTGGAGCTGAACTGTTGCTCTAGAGCAGGGGTCAGCAAATGATGGGCCAAATCCAGTCACCTGGTTTGTCAATAAAGTTTTATTGGAACAGTCATGCCCATTCATTTACCAATTATTTATGGCTGCTTTCCCACAACACTGGCAGAATCGAAGAGTACGACAAAGGCTGCATGACTCACAGAGCTAAAAATACTTATAATTTTACCCTTTACAGAAAAAGTTTGCCATCCCACTCTCAAGTTTTGTGTTCAGATAAAGAATTTCACAGTAAGGTGGTAGCTAGGGAGGGAAGGGAGGCAATATATATTAAATGGGATGGGGCACAGTAGTTCAGCACACAGCCCTGAAATAAAACAGACCTGGGTACAATCCAGCTCTGTCACTCACTAGAAGTGGGTCTATGGAAGTTACTTAGCTCCTATGTATCTCAGATCCCCATCTGTGAAATGGCTCTGACAATTGTACTTCTCTCCTAGGGTGGTCAAGAGGATTGGTGCGATTAAAGTAAGCACTGCCTAATGCATAACAAGTGTTCATAGAGTGAGGCTGTTGTTTTTATTACTAATCCCATGTTCCAGGCAGCAGGCTGAACACATCATGTGTATTTAATTCTTGCACTGTCCCTACAAGGGAGGTATTATTATTTCCAATTTACTCAGAGGGATCTGAAGTACAGAGCATTGTTTTAGGTCAGGGGACTCATGAGTGGCAAAGTGGTCAACATGAACTTGCGCCCTGGGGAGCCCTCAGGAGGGACAATGTCAGGAAAATGGTTAGGAATCAAAGTGGGGACAGGACAAGGGCTGAGAAGATTCAAAGCCCTTTGCAGAGGTCCAGTCAACAGCAGTCACATCTCCAGGAGGAAACTGTGAAACATTTCTTAAGTAGGCACAGAGGTGGGGCTTCTTGGAGAGGGAAAGCAGAGTGCAACCCCCCAGCCTGTGGAAGAAATTGGCCTCTGGGTAATTTCCTTTTGAGAAATGGAGCCACAGTGGCCAGGGCCCTGAGAAACCACGTGTCAGGGAGTGGACAAAGTCTGATTTGGGACATGAGATGGAATTGCGTGGGTTTCTCCTCTCCCTTATATCCTCACCTCTCACCTCCAATAACAGCCTCTTCATGTCATCCTGGGACTGGACAGCAAGTGCTTGGGTTGGGAAGAGGCAGAAGAGCTGACATGAGAAAGGTGTTTAATAGTCAGAGCAGATGGAGAGTGATGGAAGGGAGGGTGGCAAAGCTACCAGGTGGTGTCTTGAGAATAAATCATACATATTTTAAGGCAAGCACCAGAAGCTTTATTCAGTTACCTGGGTCTATTGATGTCACTTGGACTAGATCAATATATCTGCCTGAAGAATTAAGAGGAGAAAATCTATGTGGGATCTGCTCTGTAGGGAGAGCACGTTGGTGCCAGAGTGACAGCTGCGTGACGAGAGTGTTAAGCACTCATGAAGTGATGTCCTGCCATCTCCCTGGCTGGGGTTTGGCCCTATCTTAGAAATGAGCAAGTGATACGAGGGGAGGGAGAACAGGTGGGAAGCTGTCCTTCCCTACATTCCCACACAAGAGTCAGTGTTTATTGGGTTTCTGTGATGTTCCAGGCTGCATGCTGGACACCAGAGTCTCCAGAACAATGAGACACCATAGTTGTTCTTACGCCACAAGTTCTGGGTTTGAAATGTCTGTGGGATAGGTTTTGGGGAGAGACATTAACTTCCAGGGGCACTGGCAGAGCAGGGGTGTGGAGGTGACCAGTTACCTGCATGATACTTTATGGAATGAGGAAACTGAAAGGTTGCTTCCCCCAAATTAGCTCCCCTCCATTCCTGGGGTACAGCACAACATCCAGGCCTGCAGGCTGAGTCATCAGGGGTTGTTTAGTCTCACATTTTTTTGTTCCATCTCCTTTTTCCTCCTCTCCTTTTATTTTTATTTTAATTAATTTTTTTGTCCATGTGTGGGAGGACTTCATTAAGTTAATTAAAAAGGCACCAGGGTAAAAGCATGACAGAAAACCACTTGGGGTTTCCTGAACGACTTCAGTAGAGATCATCCCTACTTTCTTTTACCAACATTTTATTATGAAAAAATGTTAAATATACATCAAAGTTGAAAGAATTTTATCAGGAACACCTGTATGCCTACTACCCATGTTTTGTCATTTACATTGTAATACACGTGTACTACCATATAGTCATTGGTTTCTTCATTTTTCTAGCCATTTATCAAACCATCTCAGCTCCCATCTCAAGTGAATCAGAAACTCTGAAGGTTCTGATTCCCAACAGTGTGTTTTAACAAACCAGGAGACTCTGACACATGCTCAAATTTAAGGAGCACTCAAAGTTTTGGATATGTTTCAAGACAAATTGGAGATGTTGGCACACTTAACCCTACATATGTCATTCAATAAGTATTTATTGAACATTTATCAGATACAAGGTACTATTCATGCTAAGGACACAGTAGTTTATAGAGTGATAGACTAAACATAGCTGTCATTAAGTTGAGAAAGACAGAGGGTTAGACGTCAAAAGGGAGAGTGAATGAGAGAGGCATATGAGCAAAAGTAAGCAAGTAAAGTTGAAAACATTTCACGCAATTACTGTCATACAACGGACTAGCAACTGAACAGAAGCAAGTAGATCAGAATATCAGGTTTTTTTTTTGTTTTTTTTTTAAGGAAAAGTGCCAGGCAGGAACGAAGGTGAATAGGAAGGCAGGGAGAGAGAGAGAGGAGGAAGAAGCACAGTATTTTATTTAGTAGTTCATCTTGGTTGCACCCCTCTGGGTCTGGGATACTAACCCAGGTCCTTGGGATGTATGTGGATTGCACCAGCTGGAGATGTTGAAGCTAACCACTACTCCACCAGGAGGCAAAGGACTTGTACTGTTAAGAAGTTTCACATTGTTTGCCAAGTGGTATTTAGAAATTTGTTACAGATCAGAAACTGCTGCGGTCTTTCACTCTTCCTCCTTTCACGGTAAAGATTACAGCCAACACAATCTGCTTGTTCTATCAGGTTGTAGAGCAGGGTGGGTGCTCTCCATGGTGCTGAAGCCACCTGCCGTCAGTCTCTACCAGGGACTGACCCAGCACAAAATCACCCTACTGGGTAGGCACTTGGAGCCTCCAGGCAAAATTCCAGAAATTGACTTAAAAACATTCTCTTCAGATTCCATCAATACAGAAAGAAAAAGGAAAAAGAGAGGGAATGACATAGTGAAAGCCCAAAAGTGAATTTCATTGTGCTACTTGTTTCTTTACACTGTCAGGCAAATAATTAGACCTAAGTAAGTAGAATTCTCTGAGTCAGTGAGTGGTGTTCCATGTTAATTTAACAGCCTTAACTGAACTGATTTTACGTATAAGTGAAATGCTTTGTGACACTCAAGAGCAGTGATTTTAAAAAGTGTGCCCTTACTTGCATCAGCATCACTTGTGAACCAGTTATAAATGCAAATTCTCAGCTCCCACCTCAGACCAACTGAAGCAGAAACTCTGGAAGCAGATCCCCAAAATGTGTTTTAATAAACCCTCTGGGTGATTTTGGTACTTGTTAAACTTTAGGGAGCTCTGTATCTAGAGCAATGAATCTCAATGCTGGCTGCAAACTAAAATCACCTGGAGCTTTGTAAAATACTGAGCGCCACTTCTCTCACCCAAATTGAATCAAAGTTTGTGGGAATGAAGTTCAGGCTTTGATGTGTTTTAAAACTCCAGCAGGTGATTCTAGTGTTGCACCACTGCTTTAACATTTTAGAGAACACATAAAAATATCCATGGAGTAAATAGGAACTACAACTCCCACCATTACTTCCAGCTGTCAAACTTGGGCTTCTGCACCATGAAACTTTTCTGAAGTTCGTTGACTAGATCCATCATAGATGCACAAGGACTTCTCACTGATATGAAGTTTGTACTGGTTTGTATAAAATGTACTTAAATGGAATTTTGCCATTATAAGGTCTTATGTGATATTGTTTGGATCTACACCACCACATTACAGCTTTTTGATGAGGTTACCACATTTTGATTTATTTCTGACTTTTCCTCACTTCCCCCCTTCATGCTGTGATACTAGATGTTCAGGAAGACACAGCCATGTGAAACAGAAGTCATGAAAACAAAAGATGGAGAAATTTTCTAAGTAATCTTAAGGAGTAAAATAGAGTGCTCTCAGCACATCAACTCTACACATCTCTTATGATACGTGGTTGGGACTGGCTAAAAGATAATATGTACAACTGTTCTTTATAAATGGTAAGGCATTCTAGAAATTTAGTGGCACTATAACTTTTTAATTCTACGTTAATAATGATGCATGTTAGCATCCTCCAAGAGTGTGGTCTTATTCTAGAGGAATCCAAATGATGCACATTGAATGAAGCATCTTAGCAACATTTCTACTAGAGTTCCTTGAAGTTATGGACTCAACTGGAAGTTAAGAGCAGCCAGGATTTCATCTCCTTGTCCATTCTCTAGATTTTATAAAATAACCCATAGCTGAGGTACTGTAAGAGTCTATCATTAAAGGCATCATAATATGGAAGAAATTAACACAGGTTGAGGCCATTTGGGAACAATATAGTTAAAATGCCTTTCACCAGTTTCATTTTTTTTTCTTTAAGTCTTAGAGATATTTTTAATCAGTGTTTTAGAACTGGTATCTTTTTTTCAAAGTTGAGATTTTAATCTTAGCAGGGGTGGTACTGGGAAAAATTTGAAGTAAATTAATTTCAATTCAGTTTGAACAGATGCCAAAACATGTATCTTCATTGTAGTGCAAAGCTATTTGAGAGACGTTGAAAACCACTCTCTTCCAAAGTTGCTTCAAAAGTTGTCATGCTATTCCCTTGAATATTTACCATGATGAGCACCCCAAAGAGTAATAGACTAGCAAATATAGGTTATAGGGTGGGAGCTGAGATTGGAGAGGTAATTACCCAAGCCATCATGGAAGCTATGCCTAAGTTAAATAGGAAAGTTGAGTTCCTTCTTCAGGCATCATTCAAATTGGAAGGGATTTCAAATCATTTAATCTTGTAGGCTTCAGATCACTCCAAGAGAGGTTAGAGGTTAGCTTGGCAGAATGATAATAATTTTCTCTGCACTGCTACAAAATACAATGGAGGTAGAAGGTGATTGGGGTAGTACTGTATCATATCAAAGGCTGGAACTTGGTATCACGTGAATAAGAATTTTATCTTTGCCATCTTTGCTTCATACTTTTTCGTCCCTTTCTGAATTCTGTATCATAGGGCCAAGTCTAGGGTGAGACAGCATTGTGTCTAAGGGCAAAAAGAAATTAAGAATGTACTAGCTTTCATGTCTAAGTGCCAATTTTGTACTTACATGAATCTGAGAGTGATTGCTTCCTTAATTTTATTTTTCAGGAAGAGAGAGGAATTTTTACTTTATTTTCATTTTCATTGTTTGCGCTGGTTGTTTCCTCCTAGACCAGGTCTTGAACCCAGGGGTCTGTAGCTTGTGTCCTTCAGAGGCAATTTACTTAACCGCTACTCCACCTCCTTAAATTTTAAACCCTGGTCCAGGTCCTGCTCCACTTACTCTAAACACCTAATATTAAATGACAAGTCACCATATATTTCATCCTTACCTAATCACTAGGAAAAGCATCTGATAAATTAATCTATGCCAGAGTGTTGGGCATATACTGAGATACTCTTAGGAAGACATGTGTGTCCAAAGAGGATCTACAGAAAGGCAATAAAGATCCATTCCATACCTTAGTAATATATCTCTTCTTTTAACTACTAGAGTACTCCTTCTCTGTATCATCCACTAGAAACCTGGAGTATCCTCAGTGAAATTTTAGGCTTCCTGAGGGTCTTATAAATATCGTCCACAGTCACTAATTTGTTTTGTATTATATGAGAACTCATAAATGTACTGATTAACTGAGATTATACAGGTAAAAATTTAGATATCACTGGAGGATATATTTCAGGGATAGGTTTCTTTCTCAAGCTAAGACATATATAGGAGGAATCACACTACAGAATAGAAAGTGGAAGTCATGGGACAGGTACCATGAAAGGAGGAGGAGATCATCCTTGTACTGAGAAATCAGGGAATATGAATGGGTAGAATTTAGATCTGCAGAGAAGAGAATACGGGCATTCCAGGCAGATGAATCAGTATAGACAGAGGCTTAGATACAAGAAAACACATAGTATTCTATAGTGGGTGTACCACTTTATATTCCCACTACTATGGACAGGGATTCCCTTTTCTTCACATTCTTGCCAGTAATGATCTTTGTTTTTTTAAATAATGGTCATTCCAACAGGTGCGATGTAATATTTGATACTACGTTGTGGTTTTGATTTTCATTGTCCTGATGACTAGTGATGTTAAACATCTTTTCATATACCTACTGACCATTTATATGTCTTCTTTGAAGATATACCTATTTAGTTTCTTTGCTTATTTACAAAATCTGTTTCCTTGACTTTTTGTTATTTTTTTAATCTTAAGCTTATTCATTTTTTATCGTAGTAACTTATTGTACACATTAAAATAAATTGATAAACATAGATGTCAGGGGCTGGAAGGAAGGGAAAATGAGGAAATATCTATCAAATGGTACCAAGTTCCAGTCATAGAAATCTACTGTTTGCCTACAGTAGACAATATTGATTATATACTTTAAATTTGCTAAGCGCAGATATTACATTAAGTGTTATAAAAAAAATAGAGTGTGCAAAGAGATGAATATTTGTATAGCATAGATTGTGGTGCTGGTTTTGTGGGCATATATGGTGCAAAACTCATCAGGTTGTATACATTAATTATTAATTATATCACAATCATATCTCAACAAAATGGTAAAAATCATGGAGTATATAAAATGAAAGATTAAGATATTTCATTGACTATTGGAAAGAAGTAATGAAAGGTAAAGTTGGAAAGAAATGTTGGGGCTGGGGGTGGGGAGGGGACAAATGGTAGAGGCAGTTCTGGACGGAGATGGAAGATTATTAATGGTGGGTGTTGTATGACAGCAGATATTTAGTGAAGAGAGTTGCACTCCTAAAACTTATATAGTGTTATAAAACAATGCTACCTCAAGAAAACATATTAATAAATAAACATTTTTTAAAAACTAAAAATAATGTTGGGTCAAATTATGAAGAAGGACTCCAAATAAAGATTCTGAATGTCATCCTAAGATCCATGGACTTCAGGTCACAGAAAGTGATATAATTGGGTTGAGTATGTTTTATTAGAGGAAGAGAAAGGTTCCATTTACTTATCATATCTCTCCCTTTAGCCCATTACTGTTTAATTTTAGTTTCTTGTATAGATGAAATGTATTTGGAGTAATAGACCCTGGCGTTTGGACAGCTCCTGAACATGAGAATTTATTACACTTTAATGTAAACTTGTAGAATGGTCATAAACCTTATAAAAACTCATGAAAATCAGGCAATTTGTCAATATTTACAAATGAGACACTCTCCATGGAGGGTATACTTTGTGAGTGTTCTTCAGTGTGGTACTCAGGGCACCCAATAAAGTGTTTACAACACGGACAGTCATGGAGTCTCTATGAATCAAAGTGACTCCATCTTAGGACCCTGCTATCTTAGGACCCTGACTGCCGATTGACTTCTTCCAGGAATAGAGCCAGAACCAGCTTCTGAAATCTCTGAACCACTCATCTCTTTGCTCCCAAGATATCTTTAGGAGAACAAAGATTCCTGGGTATATAGCTCCAGGTTATTGGAGTTGGTATTCTTATACAAATCTTATACTTAGATGATAAGAAAAATGTTTACAGGGAAGTGTATAGAAGACCCCTAAGTTTTGAAGGTGGATCTTGTCTCATCCAAAGCCTAGCTTACCATCTCTAAATTAAGGACTCTTATAGGTTGCTCTTATAAATTATGCATCTCCTGGATAAATTTTGGATTCAAATTACCTTCTCAGTATGGAGAACCTATATATCATTGTATGTATATGCGTGTGTATTCTATCCTGAGAATCTATAACTATAGCTATTCATTGATAATATCTAAATATACACATTAATAATGTATATCTATGGTGATAAATTATTTATAGTTCACCAATAAATTTACCTCCATTATTTCATTTTGTCCTTACAACAGCTTCAAAAAGGGGGTGATACAGTGATTTTTTATTAATAAGGACAGTGAACCATACAGAACTTTGTACCTAAAGGTCAGTGGGTCTCTAGAATACAATTGTTCTTTTCACCACTCTGCAAGGCTCATCTATTTTACACTCTTACCAAAGGTCAACCCTTCAGGGAGTTAAATCTTTGGTTCTTATAGTAAATGCTCTCATGTATCTGAGACTGTAACCCTTGAAACTATGAACATTGACAGGTCTGTGAGAGACAAAATCAAGGCAGCTCAGCGGTTCTATAGTCTTTACTATAGAACTTCCATCTTTGAACTTTTATTTGTCAGTGAATTTTCAGAATAAATGAAGTAGAGAGAAGGGATATAAATAGTAACAAAGGCTGAAAGAATATTATTTTTAGAAAAAAGAACTATTCAATATTACAGTTATTGCTTAGACAAGTTAATGGCACTTGTGTGAAGAGGACTTTACACCAAACCATTGCTAGAGTTCTTACTGTGTGCTTCTGAATACTGTACGACTGATAAGCTCATTACCCCAAAGCCCTGAGCAACTCACTTCCTGTTGAGTCTCCACTTTACGCTTCTCCCCACAGAGATTGTTGCTTCCTGAGACTGGAGTCTGGAGCTGGAAACAGATGCTTGGGGACCTCACTGCAGTCTCAAAGGAGATGCCTGGAAGTTTGAAGTTGGTGTAGCAAGAAAGGAAGTCCTTTGTTAAATTCATTCTTGCACTCAGGCAGAGAGGAAAGGATCTGCCAAAACAGAAACAATGACTCACTTGTACAGCTCTAACAGAGTTGACAGAGCATCTGTACCTGGGTTATCTTGTCAAGTCTTCAGGACAGCCTGAGGAGGCAGACAAGACAAACGAACAGCACCTTGAAGAAATTGAGACTTAGAAAAGTAAAGAGCCTCCCCCAGATCCAGAGCCATCTGGCTAAAGAACGATGAGGTCAGTACACAGAGACCAGATCCTAAGTGCTTTCTGCTACCCAACTTTGCCTTCCTAGGGAGTGGAAAATCTCCATACTCAAAGAGCACCCTTGTCCAAATTCAACCCCCTTTGACAATCCTTTTTTAAAAATCTCGGTCGGGTGTATCCTTAGTTCTAAGCTTAGATATCCAATTTTAGGGTCACCCTCTCTAAGAGATTCTGCTTTTTGATCTTGACCTCTCAGCTTGGGTTTAGGACACAGTGCACTGCTCTCACCTGACCTTTACTTTGATGATAGCACTTATTACTTATTTGCTTACTTAGTTTCAGCTACTTAGCTACTTCTGTAAATCTGGCCCTTATTTATTATTTCTCCATCCTTCTTGGAATAATGCTTTGCCGGTGGGTAGTATAATTTGAACTGAATGACTTTGTCCAAGTCCTTTGTCTTTATGTGGAGTTAGCCCCATGTTTTCTCCTGATTTCTTCGTGATGCCTACTCCTCTCTCTTTCAGAAAAGAATCTTATACTCACTCTTAAGAGAAACTAAGTGCAGGATTCTTTCTTGAGGAGTCTTCATTTTAACTATCTTCTGACACTACTGTTTGTAGAATTTTAATTCCAGGGAATCCCACATGTATTATTTGGTGGTAAGGGCTTGGTGTTGTTGAGATAAGACTGATGTTCTCTGATATGTGCACTAGAAAAGGGGGAGGGGCAGTCTTGGAGACTTTCCGTCTCTTATTTATGAGAGCAGGTAGGAGGTGAAGCTATTAGAACATGATGTGTGTGTGTGTGTGTGTGTGTGTGTGTGTGTGTGAGCATGTGTATCCACCCATGCACCTTGAGATCCTAGAACAAGAAGAAAACACAGAGATGAACCACAGTCTATTCCTCCCTCAGAGACAAAATCATCAAAGGAAAGTCTCCAGAAGTCTAACACTGTTGGAGTCAGTTACCTGTTTCCTGCCTCCCTGTCCTCTGTCCTTTCTTCCTCCCAACACATCAGAGGAGAAGTTGGCTAGAGATTGTCCTAGTCTAGAATTTGGGAAACTAATTCAGGCTCCTGTATGGGTCCAATAAATATTTGCAACAGGAAGGATATAACAGGCACAGAGCAGGCTGGAGACTTTAGGACTGAACAAATAACCCAGGGCAGGAGCACAGCACACCATTCATTCTCTCCAAAACATCATGAAAATTTAACACCCATAAATGTGTGCTCAGGTCACTTAGTCTCCTGTCCCTCTGGGTGCACACACTCTTAGTCACAGGCACATTTGTTCATTATTGGTTCCATATTATTTGGTGCTGACCTACTCATGCCAGGACCTATAAGGGATACAAATGGGGGAGAGTAGTTGGGTGCATACACACTCAGCTCACACACACCTGGGATCACATCTGCACAGCCCTTCCTCGTGCTGTTCTCAGCTTTGCTTACAAGCAAAGTTTACAAGCTCCAGCGGGACAGAATCTAGGGTCTACTGATCTCTGTCTCTTTCCAAATCTTGCCCTCAATGATTTGCCCATAGGTTTTACATATAATCTTGAATGAAAATATGTATATTCTTGAATGAATAAGTGAATTAATGACGAAAGTGCAAGTATCACCCATACATTAAGGAGTTTGCAGTCTATTCATGGGAGAAAAGACTTCCAAGATCTCTTCAAAGTTTGCAGTTCTGTTTTTATGAAAAATCTATAATGCAATACAGAATGTAACACATTTCACATAAACCTACACACACATATTATCGTAGGAGAGAAGAGACTCAGCCTTACATTCAACTTAGTTATTGAGTATCTGCTACTTGCCCAATAGTGTTGCAGGAATTACTACCTCATTACATCCTGACAATAACTTTCTTATTCGGTGCACAATATAGTTTAATGATGGTAGTGGACATTATTTACTGATAGTTGTTCATGCCAAATAACATGTTAAACTCTCTATATAAATGATCTCATTTAATCCCCACAACAAACCTGTAACTAGGGCATGAATCTTCTATTTCAGTAATGGGGAAACTGAGGCTGAGGAGAGTCAACATTTCCAAGACACACAGTCTTGGTTACCAACCACCTTGGGGCTTAAATCCCATCTGCTTGGCATCAGTATCTGGATTTTTACTCACTTTTGTGGGATGTATATGGGCTCTGAAAACACGTCCTTCACATGTTGGTTCCTGGCCCACCAATGTTCTCTCTGTGACCTTGGGAACTTCAGGCTCTTTGAACTTCAATCTCCTGATCTGCATAACAGGGATAGCAAGCTTTTCCTTAAAAGATCATTGTGAGAATTAAATGAGATTATGTATACGAGCTTGCTACATGGTAGGTGTCATGATGTCAGTTCTTTTAAAAAATAAGGTAACTTTAAAAATGGACCAGCCAGTAAGCACTTGTCCTCCAAGCCTGCCCTGTTGGAAGACCCCTCCTTGCCCCTGGCCAGATTCTAGAGCATTTCCAATCACTTTCAGATATTAGTTTTGTTTTCAGGTATTAAAAAGAACAGGTGGATCTAAATCAATACTTTCATTTCACATCCAATTTCAGCTTTTCTCTTTTTCCCCAGTTCAGGCCCTTTCCATGCACAGTAACTGCTGGTGCTTTATTTCCTTAAGCTCCCTGTCTGATTCACCTGCTGGTCACTGCCTGGGTCTCCTCCCAGACTGGGGTGAGAGGAGCAAAGGAGAGAAAGGAACTTCTGACCCACTGGTGCTGCTGTGGTTTGGTAGCAGGTCCTCTGTCTGCTCTGTGGGTGCCCAAATGCTAGTTATGCTGGTTCCTTCCCTCCTGGCATGCTGTAGCGGGCACCTTAAAGGTTTTCCTCTGGGTCCTCCAACACTGGGGTCTCCAGGTGACTTCCAACGACTTCCTCTAAGCTTCTTCTTTGGCATCATCCTCCAGCCTCTCTGCCAGGATCACGTCATCCCAGCAGCTGGCTGTTAGGGCAGGTTTCCCTTGGGACAGCTCTAGTCCAGCTCCTGCTGCAGTACCGTATTATCCCAGAGAAAGCGCCACCGAGTCAGAGACTTTCTCCTCAGCTGGCTCCTGAGCTTCATGACTTTAGCAGGTCACGACCAGATGCCAGTCTCTTCTCTCCATGCCCCTCAGGACCACCAGGATATAGTTCGGATTCTCCAAAAACTCTTGCCCTGATTTGGTCCTATGGAGCAAACATTTTCTTCTCTGTGCAGACAACCTGTACCTTCTAGAAGTGATTCTCCTTAAGACTGAGGTGAGGGGACAGATATCAGGATCTCTTTGAAGGCCAACAACTTCTAGTTAATTCCCTCCCAGACCACCCTCAACTAACCTTTGGTCTTCTCTCAGATATGAGATTGAGGTGGGTGGTGGGGTGAAGGGTATTAAGGGAATTTCCCTATTTCTTTGTAAATCCTGAAGATGAGAGGTGTCTAGTACCCTTTGGAAAGTGTGGGCCCTTAATCATCATTTTCCTCAGCTTTGGTATTTGCTCCAAACTATTATACATTTAGAATAATTTCCTGATTTTTATTTTAGATGTAATCTGTTGTCTTTCTAATGAAGAAGAAGAATTTAGACCTTTCGCTACCCTCTCTCTTTACACCCTCCCTTACCTTCTGTTCTTCACCTTCCTAGTATAGTTACATAACAGTTTTAATTAGCTGGTGTATTGTTATTGCTTTGTAAATGTTCACAGTTGTGCTACATCCTGTACTGATTACATTTCTGTTCTTTTGTTTTCCCTAAAATCAATCTTCACTCATTTTAGTTGTTTGCTTAGTATGTATAAATAATTCATCTGAAAACTCCTTGACCAAACTAATGAACTCTTTGTAATAAATTTGAACCCATGAAATAATCTGCTCTGTTTTAGCAAAAATGTTCACAGGAACCTTCAGTCACCCTTCTTTTTAAGGCCCTTGCTGTCACCTTGGGATTTTCCTTCAATGCCATCTAGAAAATAGTATCTTTTAACAATGATAGGTCTCTTTTTGGATTTGATATCTTTCTATTTCTTGCTTTATGTTTATTTGGCTTTGTTTTCATTTTGATGGAGCACAGACTTTAGAACTTCTTGAGAAAGATACAGGGTAGGTAAAATGTTCAAATCTGGCTAAAAATATCACACAGAATAAGAGAAAGCTTGGCTGGGTATTGAATTCTAGGTTAGAAGCAACTTTTTCCCTCTCAGAATTTCGAAGATATTAGTTTACTGTGTCCTAGTTTTCGATGTTTCTGTTGATAAATTTAATGCCATTTGGTGTCTGGTTTTTCATCTATTTTTTTCCTCTTCTCTTTATCTTGCTTTTCTGAAATTGCTATTCTGAAATCATGTGTCCTGTTTTGGTTCTTTTAAAATTTATTAGATTAGGAATGCTATGTGTCCTATCATTTTCCTCTGGAATATTTATCGGCTTTTTCTGGATATTGAGCCTCTAACTGAGTCCCATTGTTTCAAACACTTTCCATCTTGTTTTCTTCTTTTACTATCTGGAAAATAGTCTCACTTTTTTTCTTCTCGTTTATGAAAACTTTCATTTTTGCTATTATAGTTTTAATTTACAAAAACTCTCTTGGGATCGCTTGGGTTTTTATAAGAAGTTGCTCTTATTCTATGGATACAGTAACTTCTCTTTTAGGAAATTTCAGCTTAACTTTTTCCCTTACGTTGTTTGTTTCCTTCAAATTTACTGCTTTTAATTGTTTTGTTTTGTTTTGTTTTTGGTTTCTGTGTTCTAGTATTTAGACTCTAGTTAACCTCCATATTTTCAGGAAGGCGATTCAGCCCTGCTGCACTTGCACCTGGTCTCCCGAAGCCCCAAGTCCTATGTAAACTTCTCCAATGCACACACTTTTATCAAGGGTTATGTTAGATGGGAGAGGGGCAGTTTCATGGTACCTTGTACCAGCGTGGACCTGGGAATCTGGACTGTTTATCTACACTTTTAAGCATTCTCCTGTCTTTACCTCCCTCCCTCACACTTGTCATCAAGGGTATCTGGAGGCTGCCTATTCTGAAATCTATTTGTGGTTTGTAGTGATGTCTCAGCTTGACTTCCCTCAGAAGCATAGGCTTTGTGCACTCCATTTCAGCAGGCAACAAAATCCCAGGGATAGAGGAGGCAGGGGAAATGGGAGTAAGGCAGGGAAGAAGACAGAGCCAATGCAAATGTATGTTGCTCTACTGACTACCACTTGGCTCAGAGTGACTGAGGCCTCAGTTTTATGGGACTGATATTCAAATAAGAACGAGTATACTGTGGTACAATCTGTATGAGGGTGGGAAAAAAAGAATATATCCACTAGTCCTTTGCTCCTACTGGTCAGTGTTTTAACCCAAAGGAAGTTAACATCCCTACAGTTTTTAGTTGCTTATAAAGGGCTGAACAGGTTCCCTAATGTCAGGGGGTAATTTCTAGGGCAGCAGCATTGTGAACTGTGCAGTGCAGATAGGAGATGAGTGCTGTTGGATTGTGTTGGATCTCATGCACAGATTGTCAGGACAGAAGAGGTGAATGACAAGGCCAAGATGCATCACAGGCACTTGATAGGGATGGGGATCAGCTTGTCTCCTTCATTAGCTTCCTCACTGCAGGAATTTTAGGATTTCTCTGTTCTACTAAGTCAGCTGTCTCTTTTCCATCAGCTTTCCAGTTTCTAAAATTATGTTGCTATTTCTTATTTGCCGTTGTCTCTACTTTCATGTTTTTGTCCACGTGAATTAATATTTAAAAATCATTTTTAATATTTTCAGAAATTTTGAATTTTAGGAAGTAGATATAAATGTTCATGTCTATTCTGTCATGAATCAATGTCCATAGCCATCTACATGAAAAGATTTTTATGAATACCTTGCTCTCCTCTGTCCGTCCTTTCATTCACTCTGATAGTTCCTTGATTGATTTTTTTGTCCCTGGTCTGAAACTAGTTCCTTTTGTGTTGTCTATGTGTGCTGAGGCCCATCGTTGAAATTTCTTGACCAACAGCTCCATTAGAGAAGAGAGAATCTCTTTCAGAAAGAGGGTAGAGGGCATGCAGAGTAGTGGAATCTTGGCTAAGATTCAAAGGACCCATTGGTGTCCACAGAGGAAGACTGGATATGGAGGCAGGAAGGACTTTCTAGGCATGAAGAAGAGCAAAGAGTAAAGGCAGAGAAGTAGGCAAGATCACAGTGTGTTCAAAGATGGTCAAGTAGCTTTGAGGGCTGGTGTTTGGGGTAGGACAGGATGTGAAATTGGGGAAGTGTTCGAGCAGTAAGTGACCCAATTCTATCAGTGCTTTAGGAGGACTAACCTAGTGATAGGACTGGGATATTAAAGAAGGAAAATCTGGAGGCCGTGAACAGCTCGAGGAATGTAGTAGCTATTTGGAAGAAAAACTGGGAGATAGACCTGGCAGATGCCCAAAGAGGACTTAAAGATTTGCTGGGCAGTGCTAAGAACTGAGGGTCAGCTTGGACGTGCAATCTTTAAATGACCAACTCCTTCTCATCCTTTCAAGAGTCATTTCTAGGGTCACATCCTCCTGAAGCCTTTACTGCTACTCTCCCCGCTGCTGAGTCAGGGGCCCTTGCACTGCCCTGTTTCCTGAGCTTGGATCCTCTATAGCACTTCTTGTACCATCATTACTGAACTTGCCTGAAAGCTCCTGTGTGGGGTGTCTCTGTTTTTTTGAACCATGTGTCCCCAGAGATTAGCAGTCTTACCCATAATAAATGCCCAATAAGTGTTGAATTATTGAATAAACACATCGAGGGTGCCCTGCTAATATATGTTTGCTATTGGCTTTCTCTGGCAATGGTCAGCAGTCATGAGCAGGAACAGGGGAAGCAATCTAAGGAGGTAGGCCAAGATCAGGAGCAGGCATGGAGATTCTGAGATCAAGGTTTCAAGAAATCAGAGGGGGCAGCCTCCAAACAGATGCTTCAGAACTCAGGCTAGATCAGGAGGTATCCCTTGTGGACACAGTTGATAGTTACAATTAGAAATAAAATTTATTGATCATAGGGAGTCTTTCTGTTGCTTCTGGCATGAGGCTTATGATGAAACTCTGATACGAAGGACCTGTATTATTACTTCCACTTTACAGGTGAGTCCGTTGAGACTCAGGTCACACAGGGAGCTACATATGAGAATCAGAACTCAAACTCATACACCCAACTCCTCCTCCAAAGGATCTCAGCTTTGTCACACACTCACTCCAGACACACATATGCTTGGCAGATGTACAGAGAGCACACACAGCCTGCGCACACACATACAAAGACTTTCAGATTGCAGGTGTAACAGTCACAATTTATGTCATTGTGGGTCTTCTAGAAACTCCTGTTTCTAGGCTGTCAGGCTGCAAAAGCTGCCAGAGAACAAGGGCAAAAAAATCAAAGCATCTCCTTGACAGCTCCGATTAAGTGAAATATGAGGTGAAAGAGAACGAAATAAAATTGGGAATGAGATGACAGGTTTTTCTATCTGACAGGAAACGTTTGAAAGCCATTGACCTGATTGCCACCCATTCATCACCCTTATTTGCTGGTCCAGCCCCCTCTCCCTATGCAGGTCCCTTCCTGGAGTTCACTAGAGAGAACTTTGTTTTGCAAAGGGACTATCCCTGCCATGTCAGCTCAGAAAAGTACTTTGTGTCATGGGTGAGCTTCAGACCCCCAGGATCCGTTAGTATTCTGACTCCTAGCACTAAATTCCCACTCAAGCATGACTGGTTTCCACAAGCTCCCACTCAAGCATGACCGGTTTCCACAACAGCTCCTCTTTCTAGTTCCTAATTCCTGTGCAGTCCCCATATTCCCTTAGCAACCCTGAATTTCCAGACCATATTCTCCAGTTCCCAGAAAGCTCCTTCACCTCATTCTAGAACATTCATTAAACAACCACAGCCCATTCTTTGGATTGCTTTCATTACCAGATCAGCCCATAATTCAAGTCCGTTTCCCCCATACTTAATTTAGGCTTCCATTTTCAGGACAGCCCTCCATCTGCATAATCCAGTACTGCATTCAAGGAGCGTAGCATGGTTTCCCTGGTCACTCTCCTTTCCCCTGTCCACCTTGAGTCTGGTCCTGGTTTGTGGGAACTTAGGTGACTTTCCTGGTTACCACAGCCTTTTTCCAAGCCGGTCTCTTCCCAGTGCTTCCATCCTCACCCTCTGGGTGAATGAGAAGCACAGAACAGGTGCAAGGCCTATGGGATGAGGAGTTACAAGGTCGCTGAGAAGTAAAATGTGCCCAAACACCTCTGCTCCTGCCTTGGGGAGGAGGGCTATTCAGTATTTTATAAAGCCTTATTTCAAGATAGCCTTTGAAGAGGCATGATATGCATTTCTCTGCCTTCTCCACCATTGCCCCCTGTGGAAGGGGCCAGGGACATTGTGACTTCACCCGAGCCCTAGATCAGGGACTATGCCTCCCTGCCTCCTGCTTTAATCCCAGCTTCTTGTATCAATTCTAATCATCCTTCCTGAGTGCCATTTGTATCCCATTAATTAACAACTAACAAAAAGTCCCTAATGTTTCCTAATGATCTCTCCTTACAGATCTGTCTCCATGTATCACAAAAGAGACACTCCATTCTCTCCCCTATTGACCACTCTCCCACACTTAATATCAAAAGGATTAGCTATTACCTTCATCTCTCCTGCACTAATTCTGGGACCTTGGGGAAGTCAATGAGTCACTGTGTTCTCTCCAAAATTGGGAGGTAATAGCTCTTGTCTTTGAGGGTTGCAGTAAGGTTTATTGACAGAATGCACATGAAAATGCCAAACACATGGCATGTAGTGTGCCTGGCTCTCTCTGTAGGCCACTCAGCTCAAACACATGACTGGTTCTTTCCTGTATACACACTTCACCGTCAAGGAAAAGGAAGCCACCCAAACCAGCATAAAAAGAAGACCAAACAGAAAGAGGGCTTTCAAGACACACTCGTGGCTCAGGCACTAAATCTATGGCTCTAGCATAGTCCACATAGGGCCCTAGAATCTGAGTTTGAGATACTATGAACAACTGAATAAAAGAATGCTTCTTCCTCCTCTCTCTTCATTCCATTCTTCCTACTTGCCTTCATTCCCGCCTGCTTCCTTCTTCTTAAAATAAAAAAAAAAGAAAAGAAAGAAGACTTTTAGGAAGAATACGAAGGTGCTTTCTGGGCCCTGGGAGCACGGTGGGAGCAGGAGGTCGGCTCCCAGACCTCATTCTCCATCTATCTGACTGTGTGTGTCTGGCTAACAAATGGCCTTTTCTCTCTCTTTTACTCCTCCACCCCATTGTTCCCTGCACACTGACTTCCACGGCAAAGTATGTTCAAAGTGGCCCCAGCCCCACTCCCCATGCTCCCTCAGCCTCCTGATGTCTGCAACCAGCTGCTCTAATCCCTGAGTCCCAACTCTACCCCTATGGAGAGAGCTGATAGACAGCAGAGGCCTGGCTTTCTTCCTGTCCCTCTAACCACTCCTTCCATCTTTGGCAGGTTTACCCTCCTCAGACTCTTTCCGTACTGTCTCCCAAGGTGACCCAGTGAGTGCTGTGACATTCTGTGCCTTCAGGAACCACACTGATGATTTGCTAGTTTTTAAACCATCCTACATCTTGAGCTCAAGACTCATAAATCCAGTGACCCAGTTTATTTCTATATTTTTTGTCTCCAGAGCACTTCCTCCTTTTTTTTTTGGAAGAAGTATTTTACTTTTATTTAGCTGTTTACATTGGTTGTTTCCCTTTGGCCCAGACTTGAACACAGGTGTATGTGATTTGCTCCTTAGAAGGCGATTGACCCAACAGATGCTCTACTAGGGTGTGTCTCCAAAGCACTTCTATCTCATGTGTGCAAAGCAAAGCTCCTGCTCTTCCATGAGTCCCACCTTCACCTACTCATTAGGTGCCTTCCAGTGTCCCTCATGCCATTATCCATCCCCAGGTGATCAGTGTTATTCTTGACACCTTTCCTTCCTTCACCCTCTATATCTAGCCCATCTTCAAATTTGTATATTTTATTCTCAAATATCTCAAATATCTCTTCTCTCCAGCTTCCTTGATACCCCTGTAGTTCAAGCTACTATCATCTCTTGACTACTATTACTATGATAGCTTCTTCATTCTCCGTCTTCTTAGAGTCCCTTTATCCTTCCTCTAATGTTCTAGGCATTGTTTATTTTTGGACAAAGGAAATTTAAAAATCAACGATAAACAAACAAATCCAATCAGGCCATTGACTAAAACTCCTTAGTGTTTCCCCTTACGTTTAGAATAAAATCTGAAATCCTTAACATCCTTACTTTTCTGTTCTGCCACTTCAGTTGGTCCCTCCAACTTCACCTTTTGGTCATTCTCTTTACTCCCTCCTTTCCTGCCATATTGCATTTCTTTTGCTCAAGACCATTGAGATCAAACTCAGTGGGAAGAAGTTTCTGGGTAACCAATCATGAGGGTGTTTTGTTAAACCACCAATGCCTTGTACAGCCTTCCTCCTTCCTTGACTTACCTTGGTCTTGATTTTGATTTCTTAAAAGTTGCAATCTCCCTCCAGTATTGAGACTCTATTCAGACATCTATACCCTTCTACTTGAATTCCTTAAATGTGACTCATTCTTCTGTTCTCAGCTAAAATAGCTTCTTTAAGGGAAGACTGTCTAGGTCACCCCTTGCCCCCACCCCAAATTTGCTGGGCCAACTTTTTCAAACACACTGTAACAGGCATCCCTATAAATTGTCATTCAGAGAACTAAATTATTACAGTTGAAATTTATAATTTTTCTGCTATTTGATTAATATCATTCTTGACTAAAATGTAATTTAGATGAAAAGAGGTCATATCTATTATTTGCTCACTGCTGCCTCCTCACTGTCTAACATTGTGGCTTGCATTTCTAGGAATTCAATACAACCTTGTTGCGCATATGGGTTTTACATGCATGGGTGTCACAGGAATGAGTGTTGCGGGCATGGGTGTTATGTGCATGGGTGTTGCATGAATGGATGTCCCAGCTTGGGTTGGGTTCTTACCTGGTCATGTCTCCTAAAGCCATGGAGATTGAAGTCTACGGGAGTCTACTCATTGGACCAAGTTCACCAATTTAGCATAGACAGTGGTTACTTCTGAAGACTGTGAAGTTCCACTAGAAAACTGTTGGATACTGTACATATTGGGGATCTTTAAGTTTTAAGAATCAGTGTATCTCTAAAATTTCAAGATGTATAAAGCTGTCAGTATGAGAATAAGAGAACATGATAAAAATTGGACTGTCAGAAAGGGCCAACATTCATTATGTCTATTGATGCAATGAGGGTTTATTCACTCATTCAACAAATATTCATTAAACACTTACTGGAGTCTGATACATAATAGAAATCTGAAGTAAGCAGGATGTATACAGGAGCTATTTCCTATAACTTTGTTCCCACAACAATTCTGGGTCTGTTGCGATTTCCCAATTTGTCAGACTGATAGTTAAGAACATCTTCTTCCTGTGTGTACAAACCGATTTTCTTTTAACTTTGAGGGTCACCCGTCGCTATCCAATAACACCCCAATCCCTTACATGGAACCCAGCTGCACCTCCAGGACTAACATTTTCAGCAGCAGAGACAAAAACAAAGTTGCCTCCAGCTCAAACCTCAGATTGAAAACCAATCCCCTGTAAGTCCTTACACGAGGATTACCCAGTATTCTGGATGGAAGGTGCTTCCCATCAGAGCCACAAAATGTCCATTCTACTTGAAGGAAGGAAGAAAGGAAGGAAGGAAGAAAGGAAGGAAATCTTTATTCTTGACTCTGATTTGACTTTCCCCAGACTTCTGCTCTCTCCTAATTGTATTTCCTATAATAAACCTTCCTATGGAGTGAAGATGCTCAGAGCGCATGGTTTTTCTTTTCTACAATAAGGTCTCATTTTTCTTTCCTTCTGAGGTGAACATCTGTTGAACCAAATTGATAACAATAGGGGAGCTGTTATTGACATGGTGTACAGTGCCTCATCTGACCAGATGCTTAGCAGCTTAGACCTGGGGAGAGTTCCTGGATGACGGGGAAGAAAGAGTCAAGCGGGCAGGCTAGGTGATGGGCTGGAAGGGATTCTTAGTTACTCAGCCCATTAGCTCTTGCTGCTCCCCTTTGTGCTTGTCACTTTCCATTTGTTTCCCTTTTGTCTTTAGTCACTTCATTTTACTCTGTCTCCCTACCCAGGCATGTGATGTTACCTGGTACCATTCCAATTCCAAACCTGCTGCATATTAATCTTGACAATGCACCTGCAGTTTCACTCATTCTTGCTTGAGCTGGTGATCCAAATAGTCCCATCTGGAATGGATTGGCATGTTTATATCAGGAGTTGGGAGCAAGGCACACTACTTCACATCTTCATTGACCACAAGCCAAGGTAAGCCATATAGTAGGTAACTGACATGCAGGTGAGAGAGACCACAAAGCTGGTCTTATGGGCCTTTAGAGTTTTTTTGTTGTTGTTGTTTTGTTTTTTTTGTGGCTACATGACTCCTTGGTTCATCCAGGTGTGTGTGTGTGTGTGTGTGTGTGTGTGTGTGTGTGTGTGTGTGTGTGTGTGTTTTCTTATTAGGGAATGCTGTCTCAGTAGTTACTCATGCCAGGGGGCTATTCAGAACTGGCAGGGACCTGGCATTTGCCCTTTGCAACTACTTTTGGAAGGAGTTTCTCATGTGGTGCCCAGAACACCTAAAGGGAACCCCTTGAAGTCAGTGAGAAGGTGGTATGAGGGCTGGCTAAAATTCAGGTTCCCTGACCCTCACGGACCCAGAGAATGTGAGTATCTAGGGTGGAGGCAGGCCGCAAATCTAATTTTAACAAGACCCCCAGGTAATGTTTTCTAAAAGAAAAGGTGCAGGCAGTAATGAAGACAAGCAGGCAGGAAGATAGAGGAGGAAGAAGCAGTTTATTAATTTCATTTAGTTGTACATCTTGGTTTCCCCCCACCCACCCGGTATGTGAACCAGGTCCTTGGGATGTATATAGACTGTGCTGGCCAAAGACAGCAGAGCAAACTGTTATTTCACCAGGGAGTGCCATCCCGGGGATTCTGACTCAACCCAGGCTTGACGGTCACTCAGATCAAGGAACCGCTGCAACCCGATGCAGATCAGGGTTCCCGATCTCGGTGCACTTGACCTGTTGGGTGGAGTGCTCTTTGTGGCAGGGCTGTTCTGTGCATGGCAGGGTGCTTCACTGCATCCCTGACCTCTGCCCACTAGATTCCAGCGGCCACCAGAATTGTTTCTAGGTATTGTTAAGTGTGCAAGTCACAGAGGCCATGGCCCCACAGCACAAATCGCCCCCTGTCTGAGAACCTCTGGTGTAGGGGACAGAGAGAGAAGCTGCCATTGAATCAAAAGAGATTTGAATCTGGGCTCTCCCAGGGCAAGTTGAGAAGCTTTGTCTAAGTTTCTCTGCATGTCTGAGCCTTGGAGTCCTCATTGACATGATCCGGAAAATGGTGATACTGGCCTCACAGGATGGCTGGGCGTGCTGCAGAGTAAGTGCTCCCCAAAGATAACTTTCCAGTTTCCCTCCTGCATTTGAGAGCAGCTCCAGATGGCAGGATGTTTGCGGGCTGAGTTGGAGGACAGGAAACCTCCCCCTTCAACGGACAAGGAGGTGGAATGTAAAAGTTAAGAAACAAAGAGAACGGCGTCTATACTCACTGAGGAGAACAGCTGACAGTAGAACAGGGAGACAATAGCTAAAAGAGCTTTGGGGGCACCACATACTCACCTCCCCCTCTCCTCTACTTGCTCTAGGGGGCCAGTGACCTGGGACCATTTCTCATGACCAATTTGTGCCCTCGGGCCATGGCCTCTGTGACTGAGTCTGTGGCCTGCTGTGTGTTCCCAAGTTGTGGATGGCCCAGTAGGTCCCTGGTGTCTGCCTGTGTATCTTCCTCCCCATCATGCCCTGCCCAGCTGGGGCTATGCAGCTGCAGACCCCAGGGTTCCCAAAGTGCCTGCAGCCTGTGGGGGCACAGGAAGGCCACATTCAAGAAGAGTATTTTTAGCTGCCCTAATCCCTGGATGCCTATTTTTAGCACCCAGCAGAGGGCTGGGCAGCATGGCCAAGTTCAATGGGGAGTTAGCGATTAGCTCCTGACAGGCATACTGCTCTGCCAGCCCGGTCCAGCTGGCACAGCTTCAGGTGGGATCATCACAGTGGTGCATTCCAGTTTCACAGCTGAGTTTCACTGAGGCACTGGCGATCACCATTCAGGGAGCTCATGTTTCCTGCACAGCATCTGAAATCCTCCAATACCAGAATGCTCCAAGCCAAAGGTTTGGAAAAGAAGTCCAGACTTGCAGGAACTAGTGAATATCCAAGAAAGGAGACAGAGAAAGAGATGGGAACCCAGAGCATCTGGGGACAGAGGGGACTGCTAGCAGAGACAAAATGACAAAGACTAAAGTAAAGTAAAGGAGGCTTGGAGATGGGATAGCTGAAGCACAGAACCAAGAAAAAGAGAACAGAAGAGAGAGGAGAGCAAACAAACTCTGCAATCTGGACAGCTGGAGCATCTTGAAGGTTCCCAGTGTGCCAGGGACTGTTGTGAAACACATCATCATCTCTGTACACTTTAACACCCGCAATACTGGGATCCCCATTACTGACTTAGTGGCAGGAAGGGGATGGTTAAACATTTTGCCTATGACAGCAGGGGAGCGAAGGTTTGAGCTCGCGTCTGCCTTCAGAGCCCAGGCTTACCAGTGTGCTCAGCCCATGGACTGGGCTTGTTCAGGGGCAGGATGGAGGATGGGAGGTGAGATCAACAACACAGCTGCAGTTCGTTGAGTCATTTGAGGCTAATACCTCATCTGTTTCCCTGGGAAGGCAGCTTTTGGAAATGGGCACCATTGATCCAGGTGTCAGACTGAATTACAGTATTTGTCCCAAATGTGTGTCATGCTGATAGGGTCCCTGTGCCACCGCCAAGGCTGCCGACATGCCTCACGTCAGCAACCAGAGTGCTCATAGCTCAGCTGTTTGACTGTTTGGAAACAGCATCTCGTAGCTTGTCATTAAGCTAATTGAACTGGTCACCTTTTCAGAGGAAGGAGGCGGGGGCTGAGGGGAGTGTGAGATAATAGCTTTGGACTTGCCCATTGTCATTCATACTTGACCTAACACTGCCCACTGCTCTCCTCTGGACCTGCCACCGCCCGCCCCCCGCTGCCCCCTCCAAGACAGCCCGTGATAAATGCTAGGCATCGAGAGGAATTATTCTTGCTAATAATCTCTGCCTCAGAAAATCTCGGCCCCTGATGGAGATCCTCAGTTCATCTTTCTACATTTGTTGAGGCTTCAACCAACAGAGGCAACAAGAAAGCCATTTCCAACAAAGGCCAGCCTGTGTAGACAGCAATCATAAGTCATTCCTTCTGCTCCTCCTGTCACCCTCCCACCCTGCATGGCCATCCGTCCTCATAAATCTCCTGAGCAGTGGAGATTTATGCAGAAACTGTGGCTGCCCCAGTCTGGGGGGCCTCTGATTTTTCCTGACACCCACAGGAAGAAAACTGTGGGATGATGTTATGTTTGTTCTATGAGACTACTTTATGTTATACTATCTACTAAGTCAGAATATATGAAGAGTCATGTATTCATGGTGCCTCACGGTTCAATATGTGTCAGGGAGGCAGGGGATGGAGACCAGAGGGATCCCTGCCCTCAAACAGTCTGAATATATGCCAGAGACAGGAGAATGTGGGGATTGTTTTCCAGACCTTCAGGGCTGGAAAACCAGCTGAGTCATTTATTGTTATTATGGGGTCTTTGTAGGCTTCCTGTCTCTTTTGAAAGGGGCAGATGCCTTGCCTTCAAGAACAACTGCCCTTAAGGATGTGGCAGGGTACATGGAAAGGCAGGAGATGTGATGCATTGGTACAGGAAATCAGTCACTGAAATGTTAAACCACTTCCATACTAGCCTGTAAATGATGTCAGAGGTTGAGACCACAGCCTCCCTTTGATGGTGTTGGAGGTGGCCACCACGGTGGGGAATAAACCTGGGAACAGTTGGGAGCAGATATGAGGAGCGCCCAGTAGCGGCTGAGCCAGCTGAGATGATGGGGTGTACACAGTCTTCCCCTCCTCCTCCAGAGTGGCCCAATGTTGAAGGGGCATCAGAACAGGTGCAGTGTTCTGCAGACCTGGTGGCAGCATTGTAAAGGGGGACCGAGAGATGTTAGCTCTGGACCACGTGGGTGAAGTTAGCATCAGGTGCACACCCAGCCATGGTGTGACTTCTGCACAAAGCTCTGGGCCCTGGGGGCTTCCTGAGTAATGATTGAATGGAAAGTCGTTGGAAGAATTGATGCTGTTCCTACATCTGATCATAGTCCAGGAGGGCTATCATTTAGCAGGTGACAGATGCTTCAAACAAAAGCTTGCCCCAACTGTTCTTTTAAAAATCAGCACGCAAATAAGTTGTTATTGAAATGGTTTGATGAATGGCTTGCCGCTCACCTTGCCTCACTTTGTAAGGCCATTTTAGGTAGAGAACAATGGGAGATAGATTTTAAATCTGTTTACTTGTATATTGACTTATGCATTGATGCCTATGTCTCTATAGGTTAATATTTTGAATATGACCCTTGGAGAGACACATACACCCCTTGTCCAGTAACAGTCTTCAGGTCAAAAGAGCTGATAGCAGTGCAGTGTCCTGAACCAGCAGTAAGGACCAGCAGGCAGGGGGCGACCCAGAGGAGCAGGGAGGACAGGCAGGCACATTGGGAGAAGGCTTCCTGGGAGGGAAGAATTTTAAGTGAAGCTTGGAAGGTCAGCAGGAACATTCTGGGGCAGAACATTGTGTGCATAGGACGCGAAGGAGTAGACACTTGACACAGGGCACCTCTCTCAGAGGGCAAAACTCAGGAACATTGGGACCCTGGGGTCTGCCAGTGACAGCACCAGACACTTGAGCTCCCAGTGGCCCTTTGAAATCAGAAAAAGAAAAGCTGCTTGGAATCTTGAAAGGCTGGGAACAATGAGAGTGGTTACTGTCACAAGTACAGGAAGACCCAGACAGAGGGAGAGAGTGAGTCTTAATTAATAGTTTTTTGCGGCTTATTCTTGCTCTGATCACAAGGCTGATATTTTCACAGTCAATTACTAACTTCATTAAGTTTATTTGCCTGCCAGGCACCTGCCCTTTCTCCAGTCCTGTCCTGTTAAAGATAAATGGCTCCAGTAACTCAGCTGAGCCCTTCTAAACTTTGTCTCAAACTGGGGGCTGGTGGAGGACACCTGGAGGGAAGTAGCCATGTGGCTGAACCGGGGAAACCAATCAAAGGCAAATGCCAAACCTGCCCTTTACCAATAAGAAGGCAGGCTAAGGTTCAGAATGGAATTCCAAGCGCTTACGTGAACTTCTGAAGCTCTTCTTAATGTTGAAAGTGGACAGGATGGTGTGAGCTCAAGACAGTTTGATGGATAACCACGTGGTTCAATAAGCCATTTGTCATGACAAATTCGGAATATTAGTCGTGGGAGGGATCCAGCCTCCCATCTGAAGCTTGAGTCTTTCTGCACAGCGATCGCCAAGACCACACTTTACTTTCTCCAGTGATGGGGAGCTCATAACTCCAGCTCGTTCCATCCTCAGTGAGTCTGAGTCTAGACTCTCTCCCCTCCAACTTCAGACTTACGGTCTTAGTACCCTCAATTGAATCGGTAAGTTCAAAATGAGAAAAGCTCATTTGTCTTCTACAAACCTCGTCCTATATTGGGAGGAAGAGATGCTGTGGTCCCAGGAGTTTTCCCTGTATCTGGTAGCACATCCTGAACTTCTTCACCATTCTTCAGATGACAGATGTCATCTCTCTTTAAATATGGCATTCTCAGAATTGACCAAATACTCCAAGAATAGCCAGACCAGCACAGAGGACCTTTGTGGCCTGGCCCAAGTCCCCAACATCTATCACCTCCCTTGTTTTAGACATTGTGCTGCCATTAATCAGACCAGCTTTTGTGGCAACCACATTATTTCTGTTAATGAGTCCTCTGAGACTTACACACGGGCTAATAATCATACACTGCAGGATGCGTTGGTGGATCAGTGCCAGGAAATAGCCTCCTGGCATTGGCAATGAGAATATCGTGCGCTACAGGACCTGCTAGCAAATAAACTCCAGATAACGCCACCAATTTAACCAGGGGTTGTGGCACAGTAAACTCGCTATTATTTTTCAATGGTTTAAAATATATTTCATTAATTGGTTTTGTTTAGGAGAATGATTTTAGGGCTGTGCCAAATCTGTTTAAACCAGAGCAGGTAACTTGTTTGCTATCAGGACAATCACCCAAATAATAAGCTATTAAATGCACATTAACATACAATAATTGTGTAAGGAATAATGAAGTAATTAATTAACATTTAATGTAATTCATAGTAAATTAGATAACAAGACTTATTAAGTGTCAATTAGCCATATTAGCTACTGACACCTAAGTGATTCAACATGCTAATGCTAATTAATTTCTTATTTCTTACAAGTTAACGACTTAACAAAACTGTATTTACATATTTAGAGATTCTTAAAGTCACCAGACAGACCAGCAATAAGAGTGGCTGTCAGCGTGGTGGTTTGGGAAAACAGATTAGGGGAAGTTGATTAGTGTTTTATTTGGGGGCTCTTAGCATCTTTTTCTTTTTGAAAATCCTATATTCCTTTTGGAGAGTTTTTTTTTTTTTTTTTTAAGAAGAAAGGAGTGTGCAAAGGGGTTCTGGGGAGTGGATTCCAGGGAGCACTAGGAGGGGATGGGAGAGTGATCAGAGAAGGGACACAGCCTATAACTGGCAGGTTTCTGCTGGGGACAACCACAGCTTACCTTCCACAGGGATCCTCTGAGTGATCAGGTGAAAGAAAGGGGCAGCATTACCTCACCAAGGACAAGAAAGCAGCACTGACTCCCATCTTAGGAGATGCTTCTGTTTAATAGTTCTGCCTGTCTGCCCCATGGCTTCAGGCTGCCTGAGATCGATGCAGGTGTCATGTGAGGGCATACACTAATTTGGTCATCAACGAGTTTCAAGTCCAAGCTACTGGAAGTTCACGAAAGCCTGCATTTTTGGAATACTCTGACCAGGTCCTCCAAGGTCCCCCTGGACTCTTCACCCCAATTTTTTGCTTTACTCATATCCCAGGCTGGCTTCTACTGCATGTCAGAAACGTGGCCTCGTGCTCCATCTTTGAGCTCTAAGTCACCAGGACAAAGTGACTGTGGAATATTCTCTGTTCCAAGTCTGCAAACCTGGGAAGGGACCCAAGTTGGGTCAGCTGTGCACACTTGGACCAGCTCGGGGGTATGGGCACCGCTGTGGCTGTGCTCTCAGGACAAGGGTTGTTACATCTGTGACAGCTTCAAGACTAGGCAGTTGGACCCTCAAAGATGAGCAGCATGTTTCTCCTGTTCACATTGCTCATGGCCTGGGAGGAGAGAGAAAGAGGACAGTGAAACAGAGGGTGAGAGATGTCATTAGAGGAAGGGGTCACCCAGATGAAGATCATAGGGATACTGAAGGAGGTGAAAGTAATGCCTGAAGCGTGGAGGAGCCAGTGAAGAGAAAGGTAGCGGGTAGCGGCAGGCTGTCCAGGGGAGAGTGTCAAGAGGGAACCTTGAGAAATTGGCTCATTGTGTCCCAGGGCAGCGGTGTCCTGGGGGTCAGCCTGCTCCATCTCCCTTCTCAACCCAAGTGGGAATGAGAAGGGAATGAGTAGGGTCACCCTAGGTAGGAGTGTCCACTGAACTCTGCTCTGTACAGACACACAGAGTCAAATGCTTTAAAGTATTTTCTGTAATTCTTGTCATTGAAAGAAATGTCTTTTAGAATAAGGCAACTTTTTAGTGAGTGGATCAGTTTGAACTCTACAAATGTACTTCACGATCTTGTCATTCTGAACTCTGTATAAATTGTATGGGTAGTTTCTTATGTGCTAAATTCTCATAACAACCCCTAAGATGTAAGTTTTATTATTCTCAATTAACAGATAAGAACACTAAACCTCTGAGACTGAATAAATTGCTGAATATGAGAGTGGTAGAACCTGTTTTCAAACTCAGAGTTGACTGACTTCCAAGCCTATATTCATTCATTAAATGAACTCTCTAGACAATTGTTCTGCCCTAGAGTTACGAAGAGCAGGACACTGTGCCTGCCTTCAAGCAGTTACAGAGGTGCTCCAACAGAGAGAAGAGTGCTGAGACAAACACAGTGCCAATAGGTGAACATGGGAAGGACATTGAACAAATCAAGGGTGGGGGGTCACTCAGAGTCCATGACATATATGCAGTATAGATGTGAAAAATGAGTGGGCTCTAAGCAGGCAAAGCGGGGTGTTGTAGGTATATTTTAAACAGAGGAACATCCTGTACCAATGCCTGGATTGGAAAGAGAACCCATGGTCTGGTGGTGGGGTGGGGAGGGGAGCACAGATATTGAGAAAAAGGAATGTGGAGGTAAGCAGGGAATAGATTGTGCATGATCTTGAATGTCTTGTTAAGGCGTTGGACCCATTTTTGTTCTACTTCACCAAAGGGCCTAAGGATCCCTGATTCAGTTCTCATTGTAATTGGTTGCCTAGATTATGGAAGTCAACACAATGAGGAAAGGAATTCTTTCTGAAGCTGTGAGCCCTCTTCATGAAAAGGTCTTTACCAAACAAACCTACCGGGGGAAGATGAGGGCATGCTGTATAAGTGTAATAATGAACAAACTTCAGTGCCAGTCTTGGCTCTGGTATTACAAAATGTGATACTGGGCACATTTCTTAAGCTCTTCTTAGGCAGCTTCCTTAGAAGTGGGGCAGGGCTATTATGAGTAGATTAGATGTATCATACTGCCTGACCCAGGGCAATGAGCCCAATAGGTATTCTCTTCTCCAAAATTCCCTTAATATTCAGAAATAGCTATATATGTGTGTGTGTGTACATACATATATACACACACACATATATATGAACAATAATAATTGTCTATATACATAACAGGAAAGCTATGCCATTGCATTTTCAAATATTTGAAGGCAGTAATTGCTTGACTATTAAGACTTCTCTGCTTGAGGCTAAATACTACCTTTGAACCCAATCAGTCGTTATAGGACATGCTTTCTAGACTAACCAGGATGAATGTCTTCTTCTGAATAATAGATAATTGACAGCTTTTCCCATGAAAGTATCTTGGCTGGAATAAGACCAGAATCTGGATGTAGTCTGAGCACCACGGAGCATGATCGGGTTGTCATGGTCCTTGTTTGAGGTCCCCAAGTCCTGTTAGAATAGCCTTCACCACCATTACCTTCTGAGCAGCGACGTCTAACTAGAGGCACACGTGAAGTTTGTGACCAACTCTAACCTCCACCGTCCTTCCCCGCCCCACTTATTTATCCCACTAAGCTGCCAGGCCTCGAGGACACGTCCATTCTTGCTTGGTTGTGGCTACAGCTCAACACCAATGCACATTATGGGATTTTGTATAAGCATGGAGTCAGTGTGGAGTATAATGGAAAGAGAATCAATCTTGGAACTAGTTGGAGCTGGGTTCAGATATTATCCTTGAATCTACTACAGCAAAGCAGTGGATATTTTAATTAGCATTGTTGAGCCATAACTCCACTGTCTAGAAAATAAATATAAAGGATTATTGTAAGAATTAGCGAGCTTATGAATGGAAGAGTTCTGGCACATGTAGGCATTCAAGAAGTCTTTGTCTTTTTCTGTACTTTTCCCTAGGCTCTGTCATACAAAGATGAGGCTTAATTCCTCACCTAGAGTGGAGGCAGATCTGAATTTAATAAAATATGCTCTATGTAGTGAGACAGGTAAGCATAGGGAGTTGAGGGCTTGACATATAAAAGGTTCTCAATAAGAATTGAATTTATTTTTGCCAGATATCCCAAATTTTGTATTTATATTACTAACTTTGAAGAAATCTAAAAAAGTGGAACTTAACATTTATCTGGTCACATTGATTCAATTTTTCACCATTGTTCCTGCCTGTCAGAATAATTTTAGAGTCTTATTTTATAGTACAATACATGATATATTCTATTCATCTTTATGTGACCTAAGAGTCTGGTGTCTCATGCAGTTTCTTGACAGATACACTGACAAGTATGGCACAGGAGAGAGATGTGTGGCTGCCCACCGGAGGTTTCCCTCCAGGGTGTCCACTGTAGCTAGGATATCTGGGCATGGAACAAAATTGCTGGAATGAAACTCTACAGATGCTGACGAAAGTCCCTCCAGGGGCCCCAACCTGGTGTGGGAGAAAGCTGTCATGACTTCTAAGCTCTCAAGCCTCACTCTTTTTAATCCACAAGTCAAAGGATCTGGCCATGTAGTCTGTGATGGCCATCAGCTTGAAAAGCACTTTGTACTCTGCATTTCTTCCTGATCCACCTGCCACACCGCTGCAGAGGGATTCACAATTTAACGATATCACTCCCCTGTTTAAAACTCTTCTAGGGTAGGTTGCCTAAATCATGAACTCCAAGATCCTCAACATAATGCAAAACCCTCCATGATTTCATGTCTGCATTTTCTCATATTTTCTGGCATTCTATTCTTCCTAATTTAAGCTATAGACATCCTTAATTGGTTCTAATATGCCTCAATATTCTACCATCATACTTTTGCTTATGCCATTCATAATGCACAGGATGCCTTCCCTTCTTTCTGATCCCTGTGCCTTGTCTGTTCTACACAGTTTGAAAATTAGGGGTCATCTCCTTTGCTCATAGTCTTGGCAAGGAACTAATGGCCTTTATGGAATTCCCCTAAACTCCTATGCACAGTCCATTATTGATGTCCTTAGTACACAGATATGAATCATTTGTCCTACTAGGCTCAGAAAAAAGTCATGTGTGAAAGTGCCACTTCTGGTACTTTGTCAATGTATAAGAAATGATTTTTAAAGTGTGTGTGTGTGTGTGTGTGTGTGTGTGCACATGTGTGTTCTCAGAGTAATTCTACTAAATCTAATATTTTCCCTGAGAGTTAATAAAGAAAAAATTTAGGCACAGACTGGGGCCTGGAGAGATTGAGCCATGTGCCCAGTCTCTCTCAGCTGGGATTAGGGTCCAACTTTACTTTCTAGTCTAGAATTTCCACCAAAAGCAGTACTGCCTTTTATTTTTCTGTAACACCCAGAACTTTCTATATTGGTGGTCCTGAGTTACCTGGGAATGCTCAGGCAAAATTTTGGAGCCAATGAGATGAATTCACACTGGGATATAAAGGACAAGTCACTGAGCTGATTTTTGGCAAGGTGATTTTCACCTTAGCAGAGTATCCCTGCAGACAACAAAATCCTCCAAGAATTGACCTTTATTGGTAGGATTTTAGATATTCTGGCAACTGGCACAGGACATATCATACATACACACATACACACACACATACACACACACAGACACACACACAGAGCATTTAGTGAGCATGAAATCGCACAGTATAAGTAACTGTCTTTTCCAACTACCTGTAGGGTCATTTGACCCAGGGAAATTCTAGTTAGAACTGACAAAACTGGCCACATGCAAGGTCTAAAGGTTGGAGAATTTGTCAGAGGACAAATGAGGATGGAAGGGAGGCTGAACTGGGGAGGGGAGGGAAGAATCCTAATATATGGCCTTTGAGAGAAAAGGTCAAAGGTTACATCCGTCCCCCAGCAGGTTAACAGAAAAGATGGGCTACAGGTGAACCCTCACACCTGTTTAATCTAGGCTGCAACACAGATCTCTTAGGATACTGAATATCAATAAACTGTCCTTTTATGGAATGACCACATGTCAGAGACCCCTTGTAGAGACAGAATACTTATCACCTGGCCCCTTGGATCTCCAACGTAGGCTTTGAGCTTAGGTTCTTTCCTAGAGTAGAGCTTTTGCTTGGAGCCTGGAGCTGCTTCCAGCTGTCACAGGAGGCATCATTAGTTCTTGTTGTCCCCTGGTTCATGTCAACAAGGAGCAGGAGGCTGCCCTAGGGGCAGCTGGCCATCACCTTCATGCAGGAAGTAGAATTCAGAGGCAATAGACCCTGGGCCAAGAGAGTGCAAATGTTCATCCATGCTTGTGAGATAAATAGGGCAAAGTACATGGGCTGCGCCTTCTTATCTACACTGCCCATCCAGGTATGACTGACCCACACTCTCCTTTCAAGTCCCACTTAATGTATTATAGTTAAGCTGCATACCTTACATCTTTAGCATATTGACCCTGAGAAAGTACTTTACAACCCAGTTCTCTGAAGATTCAAGAACAATTAAACTATGCATGTCCTCTGGATAGAAAACAAAAGGGAAGGTTCATTGTGTAGCAAAGATTTTGAGCCCTTTAGGTATTTTCTGGACCCACCAAGGAGACAGAATACCCCTCCTCCAAAACTTCTGGCCACCAGCTCCTCAAAACTGCTAATCTGTATTTGCCCCACTAATTAAAACCCCTGAGCCCAGATATAAGGTGTGCAGCAAAGCAGGTTCTATCCTCCATGCTGCTGCCCTTATGCCCATAAATTCTCTTTCTTTCTCCTGTATCTGATCCTACAACAAAGCCTTGACTGAGGAATGTTTAAGGCTGTGCAATTTCTATTTGCTCAGTGTCCAGGACCCTGAAGAGGCTACTAGACCCTTGCAGTCAGTAACATTTGGAAGTGTCAGGCAGAAAGGGAGTCTGCAGTGAGAAGAGGTACAAAGATCATGGGGGAAACCAGTGTCAGTCATTCAAGACCAGGGGAATGATATGGGACATGACCCTTGTATCTTCAGACTGGCAGAGGCACCTCCGGGACTGGCTATAAGTTGAAGACAGATTGTTGGAGAATAGCTTCTCCCCGCCTCATCTCCACCCCCCACACCCACGAACTTCAATGGTTGCCCAGTTTCCTTGTCTCCTGAGAGGTGAGTCACCTTCATGTCATAATTCAAGTCATAAGTCAATCTCCACAACATGTATGCTGGATTTTTCCCAGCAGAAGACATTTCTGGTGACTTAAAAGTCATGCTGGCAGTGTGCAGGGTGGACTCACTTGTATTCAGCTGTTAGCCTTGTTCCCTCTTGGGAACACTCTACCCACTGGCTGTCAGAGATGTGCTCTCCTTACCCTGTTCCCTCCTGTTTCAGCTCATGGCCACCTTGCTTTTGCCAACCCCTCTCCCCCTTCGCACCCCCAAAATAAGCCCCTGGAAATTGATGGGCTTCTCCGTCAGGACCTTGGAGAGCTCAGAACTCTGCCCACCTCTGAAACAGCAATCCCTTCTGTGACTGGCATTCCTACTTGATGGGACACCTAGACTGTGTTTTGGCACCCTCCCTCCCCCGCCCACTGACTCCTTCCCCAAGTGTGCCCCTTACTTACTGAAGGCACAAGGCTGGGGTTTCCTTTGCTCTTAATTTCCAAGTCCTGTCTTTGAACATGACCCATGGAGCCCAGGAAACAGAGTGATTTTATGATTAAGGAAACACTCTCCTATCTTGTTTTAGTTTATTCATACTCCCTGCCTCTTATTTACTCTTTGCCGCTTTACTGTGCCTCAGTTTCCCTGATAAGTGTGGCCAAAGCCTCTCATGGGTCTAGAGTCTTCAGGTTGGATATGAAAATACACTCAATCATTTTGGAAAGGGTAGGAAGAGGTGGAGGATGCAGTTCAGTCATAGTGTGAAATGAGAAAATACTCCCCAGGGACAATACAAATGAGTGTGATTGACCCCAATTTCTTCTTAAAGTCCCCTTCTACCCTGCCTATTGACAGAACAGGGTTCATGCAATCTGAAGGCAGAATGTTTCTCTCCAAAACTGAAAATACATGTGTGGAGATAGAAAGGTGTTAAGGGGAAGGGAAAGTTGTAGAGTAAGAAATAGATTTCAGGGACAAGAACTGGTCTGTCTGCAAATGCCTGAAGGTGACTGGAGGAATGAAAAGGGATTATTGGAGGGAAAGAAATTGTGAGGATCTGAGCCCCTGGAATCTGATTAGTGGTCTTGCCTCGTATTTATTGACCAGTGCTTGGCATGTACTGAACTCATGCTGACTCCTATAATCGTACCAAAGCTACTGAGAAAGGGAGCATCATGCCCGTTTCCTGATGGCTCAGTCAGGAGGAATGAGAGGTGATTTTAAGAATCCTGGTTTGATGATAATAAACTCATTACCTATGTATACACTTTGTGTAAACACTTTGTAGTTTACATAGCACTTTCTTATCTATTTTTTGTTCCATACTCTTGACAGTTCATGGAATAGTCATAGAAGGAAGCGCCATGTCCTTTTTATAGATTTAGCTATGTGTGCAGGTGTATATGTATGTATGTATGTATGTATGTATGTATGTATGTATGTATATAACTATATCTTGAACACCTCCTGTCTTGAATACAGAACAACATTTCCTCTGGCCATAGGTCTGTGGTCTAGGGGAATATTCTCCGCAGAGCAGGCAGGGTAAATCCTACAGCAAGATTCATTGAGCACAGTGTCCAAAATCTCAGGCCCCTGCTGTGATCTCATATCCCTAAGAAAGTTTGGAAAGTTGAATTTAATGTATTAAAATCAAGGCAAAGAGATAGACCCCTCACATTTCTCTAAGCAATCTTTATTAGCCTTATGCAACACAACCCACAACCATCTGATACAGCATGCAGATGCAGAAAGATAAGGGCTTCACCAAAATACGTGTTTAGTAGAGCCCAGGCAGGGAGAGGATGCAGGTCTTTGACTCTTGATGCAGTATTTTGTCCATTCAGTCAGTCATGCTGTTTCCTGAATGATCAAAGGCCTTTTTATTGGTCAACTTCCCAAGTCCATAGTATAGTGATTTTTGTCCTTATAGGGCCAGGTTTAGCTATTTTGTCTGTCCCTTTATTCCTTCCCCCACTAAACCACTACCAATGCCCCCACAGATGTGATGTCCAGGGCCTTTTGAAACCCCAGTCTGCTTTGAGCCCTTTCTAAGCTTTCCCAGCAGGCATCCTTCTTAGGCAGGTTTACTGGGCCTGGTGCCGGTTCTCTGAGAACTCGCAGATACGGTTGCTATGATCAGGACCTGACCCACTGACAGTCACAGTCAATACCGAAGTCTGAGTCTGGGTCTTAAAGGAGGATGAGTGTCTGCTAACCCTGCCCCGCCCCCGCTGTAATTTAGCCAAGGATGAGATCTTTCATCTTCATACAGATGTGTATCATTTAGGGCCAGAGGTTTCTAAAGGCTTTATTGCTTTAGGTTTGTTTCCCTCTCTCATTACTGGGTTTTAAGACTCCAGATGTCTTTGGGGCTCAACCCTTGACTGCAAGTGGAAACAAAGTAAAAATGAGACCAATTGCTTCAGGAGGATGGGTGGCAATTAAAGATGAAGATGGGTAAATGGGGAAGACAGACGCTCACCCTTTTGCCAGGACTCAAGTAAACATGACTCTGGCAGTAGCCCCGAGAAGAGAAAGAGGGTGTAAGGGAGAATATTTTGTTAATTATTGCTACTTTTCTAATGGTTGCAAGTGACTTCTCAGATTTTTTAAGAGGACAGTCATGGCTTCAGCAAATTATGATAATTATGTCTTGTTTTTCAATATTTACTATTTTTGCCTATATCAGTAAGTTATTTCACCTCTTAGTGACTTGTTTCCCTGACTGTAGGATAGGCAAAATCATGGTGCCACCCCCAAAGGGTTATTGTGTGAGTTAAGCAGAAACTGAGAAGTGCTCCAATCAGTGGCTAGAATATAGTAAGCACGCAATAAAACTTTTTAGTTATTCTTATTCTTTGCACAGCTTGTCTTAATTAGCTAGCAAGGGTTTTGAAAAGAGGTATACATAATAGTGCTGATCATAGAAGTTCTTGTATGTTGCTTTTGAAACTTATTTGGGCTATATCTAAGATAATATTTATCTTTTTCAATCAGTTTGCATCCTCTGAGAAGCAGAATGACAAGACTAGAGTAAGAGCTACAAAATGTTTATTGGGGACAACACCTGCGAAAGCTACAGGTCAGAGGGAACTGAACGGATTCCCCGAACCGCAGTGCAGATGGGACTCCTGTGAAAGGAGGGAGGGAAGGAAGGGGGATTGGGTAAGAAATACCTCAGGCAGCTTTAAAAAAGTGTTGACCAGGCAAACCAAGAGCTCCGGGACAAAGAATCCTGCATGAGACAGAACAACATTTCAGGCCCTGTACTTTCTCACTTTCTCTGTGTTGAGTCATTGACTTGGAACTTGAATGAGTGGCCTCAACTTGATTGCTGTGATGGATCCTGATAATGATGCAGCTGGGAGTCACCTACTCTCCTTGTGGCAGAATTTCTCTTGAATATCTGAGTGGCTCATATGCCGAGATGCCAAGTCCACCCCTTAGGCTGCTGAGATTCACCTCTTCAAACATGTTTGGGTAGCAGATCTGTGCTTCTCATGAGTCTTTTTTCCTAGAGAAGTCTTAGAAGGGGAGGTGCGTCTACCTGCCATTGGTGTCAGGACCTCAACGTCAGGACACTCATGGTCTCTGTCTTCCACTCTGAATTCTATCGCCCTCAGCTATCACATCAGCAAATGGGTGACTTATTTGGTTGTACAATCCTAATCCTTTTTCCTGGAGGGTCTGAATCCCTGGGAAGCATATTCTTCCCACACTACTGTGACTACTCTTATCCATTCATAGTCAAAATTGGGCAAGAAAGTACCAAGAGGCATTGAAGTAGAACACAGAGTTTTTCAGATATTCTTCTCTGTCCCCTCTGTGTAACAGCAGCCCTGTTGCTGCCTGCTGATCAGAGTTAAATATTCTTGCCTTCACCTGCTAGCAGTGGGTGTAAAGAGTTCAAAGTGACCAGGTGGAAATCATAGCTTGTACTTCAATGGGAACTTGGCTATGTCCTCTGACAATAATGTGCTCCTTTGGGGACTAGGATCTCTAATCCTACAGAGTCAGGAGCTGCAGGGATGGGAGTCTTTCAGGAGACCGTCGTAGTAGATTTACTCCTGTAAGTCTCTGGTCTAGTGCATTTATGGCACCCTGGAGTAGGGCACTTGCTACATGAAAAATGATGCTTCTGAGCTTTAGCTGTGCTTTCAACAGACCATTCCAACATTCCATCAGGTCTGCAGCTTCTGAATAGTACCATGTGTGATTAAACTAATGGATTCCATGGACATGTCCCCTCTCACTTCTCTGGTGGATGCTTTATGGTGGGCAATTACAGGTGATAGATAAACCTTTAGTTTATGCCCACTCTCATGTGCCCATCCACATGCCTGTCCTTCAGAACTTCGTCTTCAATCTTCTGGTCTTTTTCCTCCCAGATCTTTGACTAAGCAGTCAAGCCACTTTCCATTGACCGTATATCCACATGGATTCTCATCTCAGGCCATTTTTCCTTCCACACAAAGTGCGTGTATGTGCACCGTTCACAGCTCTGCTCACTGAGATTTGCATTCACTATCCCTGGAGTGACTATAGTGTAGTCACTGGGCTTTGGGAGTTTGCATATATAGTTGATTCACCTATAAATCAAGCTCAGACTTGTCTCTTTTCATTGATTATATGGTCCCCTCCCCATCCCCATCCAATCATCAGTGGGTGTTGAGATTGGTTCACTGCTGCCATTCTGGCATGTGATATGGGGGTCTGGGCTCTGTACCATGCAAGTTACCTGTGCCCGGCCTCTGCTCAGGCTAAATCCTGGAAATGCCCTTTTTATCTTATAATGAATTTCTACCTAGCTCACCTGACATTTGTACTTGGTGCTGTTTAGCATATAACAGATTTTGACACTGGTCATCTAGTGTCCCATGGTCAAATATTGCCTCTCTGCCATGGCCCGAATGCATTCCAGGAGTTTTGTTTTGTTTAAAGATTCAGGCTGTGTTCCAGACCAGGATTCTTTATGATTTTCCCATTGATATTTGCCATATACTCAACAGTGCATCTCTTCCCCTGTTGACACCTCCACGCCATAGAGGCTGTATGATCCCAGCAGCAGGCACTTCCTGCATTCACTCAAACATGGCAGTCCTCCTGTGTCGGCCCATCTGTGGGTCAGGGCAGTATTCCCAAGTGTGGAGTTTGTTGACTCTACAACCCAAAGAGGCATATTTAATTGGGGGTGTGAGATGAAGCAGTTTGTCTTTCTTTGGATGGTATATCCCAGCATCTCCCTTAATACAATTTCTCTGAAAACTTAAAAGCAACAGAAGCTTCCTGAATCTCTTAAGGTGTATTTTCCAACCTCTGGAGCACAGATGACTAACCAAGGACTCCTATATATGAGTTATCTCTTGCTAATACAGCATGAGGTCACCAGTGAATCACAATGCATCACTATGATGCTACATGGACTGGAAGTTCCAGATCTCCTTAGGCTTTGCTATGACAGATGTAGGAGAGTAACCTAGTTCAGGGACAAAACTGAAAATGATTATGATCTGTTCCATGCAAGTGTGAACTATTTCTGATTCTTTAATTGATGGAGGGTAGTCTGGAAATGAGTTCATTTACCAATTCAGTGGGAGCATACTATGTGCCTGAGACCTTACTACTCTGCTCAATGAGATAAGATACTGCTTTTGACATAGCAGCTGTGATAGGGCTAGCACTTGGCGAAACTTTGGGAGTCTATAGTAATGCTCTAGGGTCCATCCAGTTTCTTTTGGAGTCAGACTGAAGAATTAAATAGAGATTGAATGGTAGTACTACCTGTGTATCCTTTAAAGGTAGTACTCTTCTTCACCACCTTTTGGGAATACTATCTTATTTTTCACTTACAACATTAGTCAACAGGAGAGCAATTTTAGAGATTTCCACTTGGTATTCCCATGATGCTACCTTTTAGGCCAAAGACCCACTGTGGAGTTTGCTCCAACTGCCAGTTGTTTCAATCCCAATTATACACTCAATGATAGCGAAAATGACCACCAGATGGGTCCAGGAGACCCAGTGTACCCAATGGAACTAGACTTTCATGAGGTTGCTTCTGTGCTCCCACTTTTACAGGAAGTATGATGAAGATGTAGGTCAATGTTGACGAACTAGTGTCCAATAATCCTAGAAATGGCTAGTAGTTCTCTTTGTCCATTGAACAGATACTCAAGCAAATGCCTGTGGGTCCCTTTGGGAAAGGATTGAGAGAGTCTATGGCATTTACTTACATACTTACTTACATTACTTGTTGTTGCAGGTTCCTTCATCCTGGGAACACAGCCACCTCATTAAATAATTTACAGATCTGAAAATTGTCTCTACAAAGGATCATGACTTATTATTGGAGCAACTGACCTCCTCCTCCTCCTCCTGATAATGCTTTCTTACTTTCTTTTGATTGCATATATTAGGCAGAGCCCTCCCTTGTTGGCTGCCTGTCTATTTTGCCTTGAGGAACACTGTTCTGTTAATGATCTCCGTAACTCTCTGCAGGACAGGATCGCTTAACCATCACTTTGACTTTGCCCATCATTCTAGTAATTGCAGCTTTCTGGCTTCTGTGGTTACACACTGTCACCTCTATTGTTTGGCCTGAGGGTTTGGAGGGCATCATTCTCTTTGCTAATCAACCAAATTCTGTGATCACCTCTCCTATCTCAGCCTTGGACCGAAGAAGAGATCCATATCTGAACTTTCTAGTTTGGCAAGTACCTCTCTCACCCATCTGCTCCTGGAGGCCTGAGCCCTCCCAAGTCTTCTAGCCTCACTTCCCTAAGCCTTTTATCTCTGCCTCCATCTGCCACAGCAATTTATGCATTTCAGCTTTGCTCAGCATGGGCCTTCACTTTTTTCCAAGCTTCTGAGAACCACCCTAGTAAATAGTTTGTCCCGGATCCTGTAGTCCTTATCAGGGTGTTAAATTTCATTTCCCAAGTAAGTGCCCCAAAGTCAGTGAAATACTATTTATGTAGTCTCCTGTCTCCTTGATCAAGCATCCTAGAAATTCAATGCTATGAGTGCTTCCTTGGTGCCTGTTTGAACGTGTTAGCTAATTCTCACAGCTACTTCAGAGTATGATCTCTTTTCTCCCTTAACAGGCCCAGCATTTTCCTAGCTGGTCATGCTGACATTTACTCCTAGTTATCAAAATGACAGTCATAGGAGGTAAGAAATGCTCCTCAAAGGTGGTCCTGCTGATTTGTATGAGAGGACCCTTTGTAGTATTTTATACATGGGGGAAGTCCCAACTCTTGAAAAGGAAGGCAGGTCACTCTGCAAGTCCCCCAGAGACACAATCCACCTAGATATGCCATCTACTTTCCAAGGTCCCAGATTTTTCTAATAAAGTGCTCCAACTTTACATACCAGAACTGCCTTGGCTGAGCAATTCAATTATCTCTGAAGGGCCATGGTTCTAATTATGAGATTCTGAGTTGTATCTATTCTTCCATTGAGGTTGCTAAGGGTCAATACCAAAGAGACTCCAGTTTCTCAGAGGTAGTTTTTAAATGTCAACCACACTCGGTTGCTTGGTGGGACTCTTTAGGACATCTGTATGACTTGGGTATAAGGCAGCCAGTCCCTTTGAATGTATGTCCTTGTTCCCCCTACCCTTTAAATACCAGGATGCTCCTTTCCTTGGGATGTTATGGTAAGTCACCACTGTGACAACGTACGCAATGGAGTCATTATCTTGTGCCATGTGTTTCCATGGGCCCACACACATCTCCACTCAACAGTGTCTCCCTTACCACTGATCAGTCTTAAAGCCTCATCTTAGTCAGTTTTCTTGGAATCATTTGTCTCAGGATGTCAAAATGGATTTAGAAGTACAAGTGATTAACTGGGATATGATTATGAGACAAAGGCAGGAAGTGGGTAGTCAGAGAGGTATGCAGTAGGCAGGAAAACCCTTCGAACCATGATGCAGATATGACACTGTGAAAGAAGAGGCGTTAGGAAGGCAGATGGGCTAAGAAGAGCACGAGGCTGCAGGGCAGCTCCTGTAAAGTCCCAGCTGGTACAATGAGGAGAGACTTGTGCAGATGCTCATAGCAGAGTCCTGCCCTGGGCAGAACTGACCAGATGATAGGCTCCCCTCTGTGCCCAGTGATCAGCCTGTCGCCGCCCAGGGAGAGAGCACAATCTTGATTCAAACATTGCAGTCACTGGGGGTGCTGTGGTTAGATTTGTGGCCAACTCTCCTCCAATGTACAACTACAGTGAAACAAAATCCCTGTAATTGTATGATGGTGAATATGTGAGTAAACACATACATCAAAGTGTAGAAATATGCACACAAAGTATTTAACAGCAATTACTTCTCAGGAATAGAGTAATAATAGAATTGAAAGAAGTACTTTTACATCTTAATCCATATATTTCTCTATTGGTTTAATTTATATAATAATTCTCACAATGCTTTGGTGATTACAAATAAATAAAAGTATAAACATAACCTCTTGGGACCCTTAACACCTTTTCCTTACCTTCTATTTTGACTTGTAATAATATTCTACCTTTGCTCCTTTTACTTGCATGTGCTGATGTATCTTTACCGACTTTTATTTTCATCTTTCAGAGCTATTTTCTTTTAGGTGTCTCGCTTGTAACAACACATCATTAAAAATTGCAAACTCAGCTTGGGTTTTTTGTCTTTTGAGAAGGATTTTTAATCTATTTTTACTATTATGACACCTATGAGGGTTTACTGCTATCATTTTGCTCTTCGCTATAGCAGTTGGGTTACTGTTTGTAACAACAGAAGTCTAATCTATCTTACATAGCAGAAAATAAGTCTGTAATGTGTGATGACTTGGAAGATAGTGAGCCAGACTCAGAGAACAAGTACAAATTGTAGAAGGCAAGAAGAGGTGGGATTATAAGATTGTGTCCAGGATGCCAGGACACTGTATCTGGACCTTTTGAACTGCCCTGCCTTGGAATCCACTATTTCTGGTCATTTCTACCCAACTGATGGACTCTTTACTTCATAGCAGTCACCCGCGAACAACCTCTGATTGCACCTGCATTTCGGGCCATGTACTTCATTCTTCAGAGTCCCAGATTGTAGGATCTGATTGGCTGACCCAAGATTTAAGCCTGGGTGTCAGGGAAAGGATGATCTGTTCCCTTCATCTTCCATCACAGGAGTAAGAGTGCAGCCAGGTGCTGAGTGCTCAGGAAAAATAAACACACACTGTATAGTCACTGGGTGTTTATCACTTCTTTTTCTGTCTTTCGGTATTTTTACCTTCTTTTTGTATTATTTTTTTATCCTCTTCAGTTTGAAAGCATAGTTTCCATGTTGAATACTCTTAGATTTCAAAAAAAGTTCTTTTTATTTGTATACTTTTTGCTTTTACATTTCAGTGGATGCTTGAAGTCAACAGTAAAACATCTTCCATGTCCCTTATTAAAGATTAAAATTCTAACTTGCTCTTAGTCTTTCTCCTTCCCAATTAATTTCAATGTGCCTGTGATCTTTTCTTTCCTCATTTTCATTTCTTTAGCCTTTGCCTCTAAATTTTAAGAGAGTTCCTCAGATCTGTCCTTTAAATTACTGATTGCCTTTCTACAATAAAATTCCTCCTTTTTACTGTATCCAAAGTAGACTTGATTTTTCTAATACACATTTTTACTTTCCTTCAAATTATCCCATATATTATCCAGCTCTTTTTCAGTCATACGATTTCCTTTTTATTTCATTGTATCCTGAGTTTTGTTCATGTTTCTTAGAGGCACTGTATCTTGTGTTCTATTAAGAGTGTCAGCTCATTTCTGGACATTTTCTTCTGGGTTCTATAGTATATCGTTTTCCCAAGTTTAGAAGCAGAGTAAATTTGTTTAGACAAAAATGAGTTGTATATGGAAGTGGTAGATTTAAAATTTGTTTTGATGAACAGATTGTAAATCTTCTAGGATTAGATATTAGATGGAATCATAAATCATTCATTTTATTTTAAAACATCTTCATGTATATTTGATAATTTTATGATGTTTCTATAGAAAACAATTTGACTCAGTCTCCCCTTTTTCCACCTCATTCCCCAGCCTGGGCCTCAGAGCTCTGCATGTGTTCCCCTGTGTCTCATTCTGAATCTTCTGGTTGATACTCTCCCTTGTACCTTAATTTCCCTATCAGGCACTTTCTCTTGCTCTTCTTGACCAAAGGAAGGTCTTGATGTTTACCATAGGCAGGGTACGTGTGGGTCACCTTGACTTACTTTCTGTGTACTGGAATAAATCAGTGGACAGTTTGATATACATGACTTCCAGTCTAATTGTCAGCAAACTAGCTTCTTCTAATACTTCTTCTGGTTCTGATGCACTGTACTACTACCCATTACATCACAATTCCCCACAAGTCTCAGTGCCCCAGGTACCCTGTAATGTCTCATTTCATAAACTCATTCATACTAGTAATTATTGTAGTTCTATATTTGGCATGTTCCACTAGACTGTTAGCTATGCAAGGGCAGTGTGCATGTTTATTTTGTTTCTTGCTATTTCTCTGATACTTAACAAAAAGCCTGGCACATAATATATACGTCATGGATACTGAATGAATGAAGGAATGGGAAATTACAATTTACAATACCTACAGCTGCCTAGAGTTTTCCTGTTGCTGCTTCCAGATACAACCCTTTTTGAATGTGTACTAAGAGTATCTGTTAGGAACTACAGAATGACAGCTATATCACATCTTCTAAACTTTTTATATCATCTCAATTTTGTATACAGGTAGATTATATTCTCTAACAAACAACTCCAAAAGATTAGTTTGCTAACATAGTAAAAGATCATTTTTCACTCACATCCCAGGATGATGTGCATTGTTGTCTAGAAGAGGGAGAGGGGCTAGTGCTCCTACTCATAGAGGGACCTGGGATCCTTCAACTTGTGTCTCCATCCTCCACTGTCTTTGGGACTCTCTCCAATCAATGGGAGGATAAAGAAAGAGAGTGTGCAGGATTATGCTTCGGAGGTTTTCTTGAGTCCAGTCAGTCTGGAGGTGGCTGCCATTACTCTGCTTATATTCCATTGGCCAAAACTCAGTGGCTACTCTCAACTGTAAGGGAGATTATCTGTAAAATACAGATTATCTGTGGACTCAGGAAGAAGAGGTGAGCACTGGTGAACTTTGTCACAATGAGGCAAACCCTGTGTGATATGAATTTAAACCCAAGAAGAGTTTTTCTTTCCGATTCTACCTGCCTTTTAGAAAGCAGAAACTCCCTCCAGATTCTGTCATTAAGTCATCCATCAGTATTCATCTTCAGTGTGATGAACTTATCCTTATCTGTTTCTGTGGGTATTCTAGTGGGATGGTTGATAAAGATTTCACAAGAGAGTGCTAGCCAGGTGTAATTTAAACTGGAAGATCTCCTAGAAGACTTCCTGGTGGATGTTTTATTTTACATTGTTTTGTTTTGAACCTATATGAAGTATTTATTTCCATTATGGTTCATTTTGTTAGTGCCAAACCAAGCATCACCTCAGTCTGTCAAGATTTTCTTTGTAACTTTATACTATTCTCAGGGGTAACATTAGAGTTTCTCTAGGAGGCAGTGGTCCACAGAACCCAGGTCATTCTCTCTTTTCTTTTTAATTTTATATTTTGAAATAACTCTACATTTACACAAAAGTTGCAGACATAGTACAAAGTACTCCCAGGTTTTCCTTCATTTAACTTCCCTGAATGTTCATGTCTTACAAAACCACAGGACAATCATCACAGCCAGGATATTACCATTGTGCTGCTGGGGACACTGTTGGCTAATCTATACAGCTGATTAAAATTTCACCAAATTACTTATGAATGTACCATTTTCTGGTGCAGGAGGGAGCACTCATATTTATTTTTATTTTTATTTTTGACAAAGATGAGTGAGAATGGTAGAGAGGGATGGTGTCTCATACAACTTGGTGACTGGTTGACTAAAGTATTTGCAGTAGTTCATCTTACAACTCAGCTGCCCACTATTGTTCCTACTTGTGCCATTTACTTGCTTGGTGCCCTTGTTAAAGGGCTGCAGAGTTGAAATAATTCCAGGAAGGGAAGGAGTCATGAACAGCAGTAACTGTGCTTTTCAGGGTCAGCCTGGTTCATTCTCCTTTTTTTTCCTACCCCTGACTATATTAAGGTCAAGTTGCTGGGATTATTCATTCATCTCTACCTAGATAGAGAAGACTATGTTCCTTCCCCTAGAGTCTCTGGTTGAACAATGAATATAATTAAATTGGGAAGCAGTAGTAGGAATGGGAATGCTATTACCATTTGTTATTTGGAAAACATTTTGAACATTCCCAGACACCACAAAAAAACCTACCAAGTAATACCAAATAGAGACACTCTACTTATAGATGGCAGGGGAATCCTGTAGTCTTCTGAGACAAAAGTCATTAGTGTCCTCATTCTACAGGTAAGGAAAATGATGGTCCAGGGAGGAAAAATGATATGCCCAAAGCCATGTAGATCCTAAGTGAGAAAACAATGTTCAAATCTAAGATGTCTAACTACAAAGCCCAGTTGAATAATCATAATACCATGATAGTATATACTATTACATAGGTATTGGTATTGGATGGGTCAAAATGTAACATGCATCCGTGGCCTTCAAAGATTGAGTGTCCACTCTGACCAGAGATTGGAGAACCCCACAGGTACAGAAACATCAGTACAGCCCCAGGTAAAGAGCAGACCATGGAGCTGGGTCAAGTTCTGCCTCCATGATACTACTTGTATGAAGTTGGACGTGGTTCATAACCTATGTGTTGTCAGTTTCCTCTTCAGTAAAATGGAAATAGTTACTCCGTGGTTTGCAAAGATGAATTAAGAGAAACTATGCGAAATGCTCATTTTTAGTAATCAGCTAATAACAGCCTCTCAATAAATAGAAGCAATAATTTTTAAAATGAATGATTATTAAAGGGAAATGGACAATGAAAAGCCAAAGTCATGAATAGAAAGAAAAAAAAAACCAAAAACAAACCTCAATGACCAGAAACACACTGTCCATGAGAACTATGCTTCTGCTTGTGAGGCTCAGGGTCAGTGACTCACACAATTTCCTATGCAGCCAGAAGATTTTCATTTGTGTCCATTTGAGCCCCAAAGCAGGAGAGAAGAAGCAACAGTCAGATGAGAATGTTTTGATCCTTCAAGTAGTAGCATCTTTGGTACTATGTTGTCACTTTGTCCTGGACTCTGGCTCTTAAATCACATTTTAGATAACCCTTCTCTTGCCCTCATGCTTTATAGCTGTGACCCTAAGTGGAAGCGGGGAGAAAACCAGCTCTGAAAATCCAGCATTTCCTCTGTTGCTGCAAATCTTCAGATAGATCTGCAAGAACAGTTAGAGATAAATGAATGACCTCAAAGGACCTGGTTGCCCTTCTTTTGGTGTGCTGAAGGGAGATAATGGTGGTTTTTTTGGCAGCATCAAAGGTCGCACTGATAGATTCTAAACACTTAATTTCATTAAAATCTCACCACCATTTCTATTCCATTGTGGGGCTGCTAATGAAGGCGAAGTCATTTGTAAAGCTGACACCATATGAGACACCCCAGCCCTTGATGGAGAAGACACAGGTGGTTGTGCCAGATGTGTGACCTTACAGAAAACTCCATCTCATAGTCTAAGTCTCTGTAATTCAGTTTCAATTGCTCCATGGTGTCTCACCAGGCCCATCAGCAGCAAGATTGCCCTGTGTTCAGTGAATTACCCATCTCCCTCCAAAGAGTCTCGCTAAAGGAATTGGACTCCATCTACCATATGCTGCCTCTTTTTGTTTTTCCTTTTCTTGAGAAATGATTTCCAAATTGAGCTCACTGTTTTCTTCTGCAACCTTGAAGACCCAGCCAGAGCCCAAAGAAGGAAACCCTGGCAGAAATCCTATGTTTAGAGGTGAAGATCTTTGCTTCTGAGCAAGTGTCCCAGTGACCAAGGTGAGGTGGGGTAAGTATATCTGCCTCACTCCCTGGCCTCGAAGAAGTCTATTCTGTGCCTGGAGACTTTGAACTTTGACTGTTTTCCTTGGATTAGTGGTTTTCCTGAAACAACAGGACCAACCCTTTATCTTCAATAGACAATGAGATGGACATTACCTGTGTTTTTGGTTTATTTGCAACATCTTCACAAAGGTGTTGGTCAACACCAGATCTTGGGGAAAAATCTCCAGAATTATTTTTCCTTTCAACCTGATTGGTTTCTCCAAAGAGTCAGATCTGCAACTGGATTCAGGAGGGGGAATAAAGTCATAGGATGCATCAGGCTAAGTGTAGCCTAGCTGATCTTAGCTGGGAAAGCCTGCAATCAGGACTCAGGAGTGCTGAGTATGTTTCACACCCACTATACTCCTGTGGTGAGAGCTCAGAGCAGATGTCTAAACTCTCTCCATCTCAGTTTCTTTATCTATTAAATGGGAAAAACTATACCCTCCTTACAGAGTTTTGAATAGAAAATGAGATGCACTTTGAGAAATGCCCTTGGTAAATGCTAACAGGCTCTACAAACATAAGTTATTTTGGTTAAGATGAAATGTTAGATGAAAGTTTTATTTGCTATATTCCTCTCACCTCTTCTGATCTCAGCTGCTTACACCAAATCTCTTGGCCCTAAAGCCAAATGTCAGAAAAGGTCCCTGTTGTCCTCTGTGACTTGCAAAACAAATTCTTCTTCATCAGGTGAAAGAGCCCCATTCATTTTTTATCTCTAGGGCTGGCATGGAGAGCAGTGATAACTCCAAGTTAATGGGTGCATGAAGTTTTATAATTTAAAAGTCAGCTTCCTAAAGGATTTACACCTAGAATCCTGTATCCAGCCAAATTGTTATTTAAGTCTGAGGGTTAAAACAAAGGCATTTTTTGATATTGAAAAATTCATGAAGTTTCTTTCTCACATAATCTCTTTGAAAGAATTGCTACTGGAGGATCTATATTAACCATGCAGGGGAAGTATTTCTCTCCCATACCAAAAATCAACAAAGAAAACTGAAAAGTAAGATGTCCCCTCTTTACCCAGGAGGATGGTCAGCCAGTTAACAGCATACATGAGGATGAGGGGAAAAGAAGGTGACAGGTATTCCCAAGATATTTGTAATAATAAACATCCGAATCTACTGAGGAGGGCAAGGGGATCGGTCAGTGTGATCATGGACAGGAAAAGGTGGGGGTGGTGGGAATAACAAAAACACAGCAAAAAAATAGCAAGATAAGTTAAAAAGAAAAAATGCAAAAGGTGAACTTGTATCAACAAAAGGATATTTAACTTTTATTATCATGATGTGATTCTTGAATCTATGTGAAACTTTTTTCCTTTGGAAAAAAATTAGCTTCTTATGTATTTCCTATGTGTGCCTGTCGACAACACTTGGGGGATGATGCTTCTGTACAGATTCGGATTCATTTTACAGACAAAGACACTGGACTCAGAATCATGCAGTGTTTAAATGGTAGATCTGGGACCTGAACACAAGTCCTTTTACCACAAATGCCAATCTTTTCAGTACTGTACTCCACATCACATTGACTTCCTGCAATTACACAGCGACACACAGGTCAGAGGGGGACCCAGTGCAGAGTTTAGAAAGGTTTGGACAAATGGGCTCCACTGTGTTAGGAAAACTTTCTGTCCTAAGGAGAATCAGCTGCAGAGCTGAGTAGTTAATGTTTTACCTACCCAATAGTCATATTAAAGGATGACTATAGATTTTGCTTTTAGGGAACTCATATGTAACATGCAATATTAAATTCTAGTCAGCAAGTGTTTCCATAAAATCATTGTCTCATATTGTTTGGTGGTGGTGGTGGAGGTGGTGATGGTGGTGGTGGTGATGGTGGTGGTGATCACATTAGATTGAAAGAGGAGCTGGATCAATCCAGGAGCCTTCCTGGAGAAGGTGACCCTTGACATCTGGGAGTAGGTGGAGTGACAAATAGTCTGTATCTCAGGATGACAAGGGTTCAAAGGAATTGACAAGAGACTATATGTTTACTGATGGATAGCCTGTGGATTTTTCTATTTCACTATGCTTGTAACATAAAATTGAAATAGACCCAATAACTATAAGCTAATATTTACATAATGTATTGGCACATAATGTGCTTGAAAAGCACTTCAATTTTTATTATTTTTCACATTTTAATCCTTGCAGCAATTTTGTCAAACAGGGTCTTCATCTGGGTTCCCCAGAAAGCAGAGCCTGAGATAAAGGCTTATGCCATACTAATTTATTAAGGCATATCAGAGAAGCTGCACAGATCTCATCTCAGAATAGTCAACTTGGGAGGAAACAGGGCAAAGAATTTATCTACTGCCTGCTTTCTCCTACCAGTCAAAGATTTGTTCCTGGCATTTATCTCCCCACACTTGAGGGTTTAAAATGTGTGGATGCCAATCAGGACCTTGCAGTATGCCAAGCCTTGGGGACAACAAAAAAGCCATGTGACAGGAGGCAAGCTGTCCAGGTGAAGGCATAAGTTGAGATACTACATGTTAGTCAAGACACATGCAGAGTTGATTAGCACAGTGATAGCTGAAACGAGAGCCAAGTGACATGAAGTGGCACACAAAAGTGTCTGACACAGTCTGACACACCCCTTACACTGCTTAGGTCTTCTTGTGCTGCTGTTTATGTCTGGTTCCCATGTGACAATATGACTCCTCCATTTGTATAACAGCAAAGTTATCTTGATTCTTCACTCAGAAATGAGGTACAAGTCCCATGAATCAGTTATTCAAGGTGGTATCTGGGAGCAAATTTTGAAAGGATTAGTGAGTCCCCACTGCTTGGTCTGGTCCCAAACCATAGTTGACACTCATGATCTTCTTCTGCCATCATCTATTCTATCTAGATTTCTCTCAAACTTAGCCAATGTGTCAGTTCGTCTGGGTTGCTGGCCAGGTGGGGTGACCTAGACTGGCATATTCAGAGTCTGAGCTCTCATAGAGCAGTCGTTGCTACAGCTGCCCATTTAGCATTCTCACTTGTCACAGATGCATTAGAGATTTCCCAGTAAAATCTCTTGGGTTTCCAACCTTTTCTCCCAGCATGTCCGCTCCTTCCAACCTTCCTTATATAGAAGCATTTTTGGCTCTTTGTGGTAAGCAAATTTGATTGCCCTCACAAATTCAGTGATTCAATTCTTTGACTGCTGGTCTAAAGCCATGAGGACCCCAAAGTAAACAGGGAGCAGTCAGAGTTTCAAGCTGAGTGTAGCCCCTACTGTGCTTACTATGTCCCCAAAATGGAACCATACTGAAGTGTCTCTCAATAAAAGGAACTCTAACCCAGCAGAAGCTAAAGCTTCAGACTGAGTCACTGAGAACAGGGTGAGAGGGCCAACCCCACATCCATCTCTTGGTTACTGAGTCCCCATATCGCAGCTATTGTGTTGTGAAAGCACATAGTTGTCTTTGGTCCAACATAGAGACCACCTATAGAAGGAGGGTGCTCCAAGTTACAAGTATTATCTCTAAAGCCGAACTTCAGATGAACCTTTAATAATAATAATAACCTTTAATCAGTCTGTGAAGTCAGTGTTTTTGGTTGATGGTGTATCTGGTAAGAACAAAGAACATATGGCCATGTGTCCACTGTCACACCTCCTTTGTTATAAGATAAGTCCTTTGGTCTTATGTAATATTATGTATTATAGCATGCTGCTAAGTCAGCCATATATTAAGTTCTCCGTGCTGATATTTAGAAAAAGTTGACTAAAGATCATGGTTTCCTGCCCTCCTCCAGGGTGGAAAGCATTCAGTTGATCCACTATGGAGTCTTGGCTCATCTCTTAGAGGAATAGTTACCTCAAGGACCAGCTCAGTGGCGATGTATAGGTCAGCCTTGGGGATTGGGAGCCCTTGTTTTGGTAATATGAACAACCTCTCTCCCTGCCACCATGTTCACTTTGTTAACAGGCTTATTGTGACAACACTGGGGGTGCTGGGGAGAAGTCTGATGACAATCATAAGCTGAGGCACCCATCACTCCACAGTCCAAACCCGTCTCTGTGGTGACTGCCCTCTGGTGGATATTAACTCAAAGATCTGCAAATTCTATTCTCATTTCCTTAGGCTTTCATCCCCTACTTTTCTACTCTTTTGCCTTTTGAGTTTCAGACTGTCCAGTTGAGCCATTTACCAATGCCAAGAATGCCACTTCCCCCTTCACGCAAATGGACGCACAAGTGTACTGATCCCAGGTCTGTCCTCTGGGACAATTTATCTTCTCCATTACATTAAAACCACCCAGAATGGGTCTTTACTGTGGCAACAGCTCTTTTTGTTAGTACCAATAAATGTTGTTGAGTCATCTGTGACGCTGACTAAGCCATTTCCTCCTTCATCAGTTGTCATAGGGAAGCCCCCATGGGGCCATAGGTTTGCACTGAGAGAGACACATCAGTGCACTAGAGGTAGATAATATGGAACTCTGGGTCACATGCCCACATGATGTACTTGATTCCTTTGAATCCGCTTGAACCTTATTCCAAAAATATAATTTCTATTAGACAATGATAGTTGCTGCATTCACTCAACCTTATGACTTGCTGGGTATGATAATTTTCAGCTTCTGATGGGGAGCTCGGGTCAAATAATTACTTGATATTCTATGGTCAGGCATTTAGCTTCTGCTAGGGTCCAGTAGTATACCAGGAGCTATTTTTCAAATGGAAGGTAGTTCTCTGCTGCAGGAATTATTGCCTTTTCCCAGAACCTTAGGTTCTGCACTTTAATTCTCCTTGTTGAAGCTTGCCAGTAGGAGCAATCTTATCTACCATGGATATCTCCATCACCCTCAGATCTGCTGAATCATTCAGCCCCAGTGGCAGGTAGGTTCTTCTGTCGCTGGGAATACTGCAGAGCTCTCTTGTTCTTGGCTCTGTTTGAAACTGACAACTCCTGAGTCATCCAAATTTTTGGTCACAGTATTATTCCCTAGTGTGGTATGTTCTACCATAAAATCCAAAAAATGTCTAACAGCATTGTGCCTTTTTCTCAGTGGTAGGAAGTACAAAGTCTAACAACTCACACTTTACCTTAGAGGCAATGTCCTGGTGTGCCTGAAGCCACTGGACATCTAAAACTTTACTAATATGTCAGGCTTTTGAATCTTCCTGTGGTTTATCTGTCATCCTTTAGTATGTGCATGTCTTACTAGGACATCTATAGTGGTTGTCTCTTCCTGTCCACTGAGTCTACTTGGGTAAGATATTATTACTAGTGGATTATAATAATGTTCTGTGGAATTCTAAGATGATCAAAATCCTGTAGACTATACAGTGATGGAGTTAACACAGCCCTGGAGAAAGACAAATGTGGATTCGGCTGTCTCTGTCAGATGCAGATAAATGATTTTATTCCCTTATTGATAAGGATGGAGAAATAGGTATTTGATAGCTCAATAGCTGCCTACCAAGTGCCAGAGGCTGTGTTAGTCTGTTTCGGAGACGATATAATATCCAACATGGAAACTATGATCAGGACTACCACTTACTTATTACCACTTACTTGGTCCACCACTAAAGGCTTATATTCATTTGGTTTTTGTAAGGCCCACCCGTGTAAATTAAATGAAGCTATGATGAGACTATCACCCTTTGATGGCAGCACTAACTTCTGCAATTATTCCCAGTCTGTGCTTCTGATTACTACTTTTCTCAATACAAAGGGTGAGGGGGTTGGTCAATTTCAGAGGCTTCCACATGACCATTGTTAGCATAATGACCTTTACTTCATAGGTCGGAAAGCCCATGTGAGGACTGTCATCTGTTAAGTACATCTATCCCAATTATAGTCTTGAAGCCCAGGGGTGAAGTCATAGAATGGGTCTGTAGACTTGATGGACTCAATGCAAGATGGAATAGGGCCAGGGTTCTATTTATCACCTGGCCTCATGAACTCCTTCTCTAACTTCAGAACTACAATGGTATTTCTGGTCCCATAAATCAGTGTCAGAAGCCATAGAGAACAGTTCTTGAAAAGTCAGGATATTCTCCCTTTCACAGTGCACATGTAACCTGAATTTGACTAGAAGTCCCTACTGGGAAGAATCAGAAAAATATTTACCAGGTATACTAATAGTGGCATTCCAGAATCCTAATTCAAGCAGACTCAGTCTTACTTTCAATCAGTGAGTTGTGGATATGCATACCGCCTTCGATCAAGGAAGTAAATAGGAACCAGGAATTTCTATTTTGAAGGCTAAATAAATAGCCTTTTCTCATCAGCTCTTAAACTTTTTATACATAAGTTGAGAAACACTCTACATGACTCCAGGAGCCCTGTGATATATTAGCTATTGCCTAGTGGTATGTAAAGCTAGTTCAAATCAGTTCACAAGAACTGATTGTGCATGACTCTTCCCAACTCAGTGAAGTTTAATCGGTAGCTTAAAACGATCATGGTGGGGTTATTTACACCACGGAAATTGGCAAATACTACAGTAAAGTGGGTTTTTAAATTTTGTTTGGGGTTTTTTTTGTTTATTTTTGTTTTGGAGTTCTTGTTTTTGGAGAACTGGCTGTTAAACTTTCACCAGCATGTCACTACCATTGCCACAGACCCTTAATGTTCAAAGCATCCTGATTTCTATTCTGATGTTGCTGCCAGTTAAAGCACTTATGTCTACCTTACCTCTGATGGTGAAGAACAGTCACCTAGCTTTCACCATTCCTTTACTCTATAAACTCATTGATACTAGGAATTCCAGTTGCTAGAATCCCAAATTGTACCAGTAATTTCCGTGTACCCGTGAAAGTGACTGCTAGGCTTCTCTAAGATGCAGTATCTCCCTTCTTCAAGTGATTCTACTGCCTGAGTGAAGTGGCTGTCCTCTGTACCAGCCTAGATGACATGGTCAAGTAGTGGGTTCTCAGGTGTTAGAAAGTGTATCCACTCTAAAATTCTCACTTCCTTGAGTCTTGTGATCCCTTCTTAAATACAGCACCAAGGAAATTCCAAACTTGCCACCATTTTACTACAGGCCATTATCATGTCTAAGATAAGGAGTCATTCCAGTAGATTGGAAGGGTAGGCTGTAGGTATTTTTTCCAGAATATATGTGAGATTCACCAAGTCAAAACAAATATTTCCTTTTTAGCCTTCTATTTAATCCCTCTCCCGCAAAGATCCATTTCTGTACCTTACCCTGGTTGCTACTAATACGTATTATTAAGGTCCTGTAATTTCTTCAGCATGTAGGCTATTTCCTCCCAAACCAGAGACTGTACTTCATTGCTTGAGCTGTGCCGAGATCTGATCCTAGTTATGTTTCTGGAGGCACTGAGAGACAGCAGCAGATTTCGAAGAGAATAATCATGACCTTGCAAAATACCTGCCTGAAGTGAATTCATTTCAAGGTCTTCAGGCAAGAAGTTGTTCTCCTTGGCGAGGGAGAAAGAACAGTTTTGTCAGTTTGTAGGGTTCAGTGGACTCCAAGGGTGCAAGTTTCTCAGACTTGTCGACTTAAACACCCAATCGTGTTTTCATGATCCCTCTTTTTTCCTAAGCCCTGACTGTAATGTAGAAGTTGTGCATTTATTTTTCATGACAGTTACAACACCCTTACAATTAGATCCCGAACTTCATTCTCAGCGTTATGTGACCCAAAGCTTTAGAGAACAGAGACTTCTTAAAGCTGCTACAGAGGTACTCTGGCTTTTACATCGAACTTTGAAGTGGCAGTTGGCGTCCCAAAGCCTATCATTTCTTCAGTCAAGGTTTCTGATGTGTTAAGATCCAACTTACTCCATATAATTATCAGAGCTCCTCTACTCCTCAAGCACCACAGACATCATGTATTTCATGCCTCCTCCTGTACTTTTCCCCAGTTAAAATGAAGCAAAAATTTAGTATTTTATGCCACTGTATGCAATGGGTTATCATTACCCTTCTCACTACCAGCAACCAGCTTCATATTGCTATTAGACTCTGAGTGATTCACCTTCCCAACCCCAACCTGAGGTCTACATGCAATGGTCTTATTTTCTGCTGCTGATACCAACTGTCTTAGACTGAAAATGGAACCTAAAAACAGAAAAAAGAAACTGATAAAAAGATTTGTGTGTTATTGCTTTATTCCAACATGGAATCCCAGGGAGAAAGAATGAGATTAAGAGGGTTGAGTAAGGAAGAGGAAAGTTACTATGAAGCTGTGTTATCAAATGACAGCTAATAAGAGTGGTTAATTACCTGACTTCACCTGTTAGACCTTTGAGAAACCATGGAAACATCTCAGCAACAGTCATCCAGAGAGAGAACTGGGGAAGAATTTAGTTACAGACTTCATCGCCTCAAGACCAAAGGCTTAACCTGTGGGGTACTGACTCCTCACATTTCTGGTTGCAGGTATGTATATATCAAGCCAGGCCCTGAAACATTCCACACTTCAGTGTCAAGAATGCCCAGAGGTCGGAGGAGAGTGGTGCAGCGGCCACCAGGCACAGCTCTGTCGGATGTGAAGTCAGGAGACGTGCACATGAACCTGGAAGCTTCAGTGGCAGATGAGACAAGAAAAGTACGGGGCCAAAAGGATTGGAAGTGGTGCATAGGAGTATCTGACACACGTAGACAGGCTGGACTGTGAATTCCTTAAGGGTAAATGGTGTTTTACTCATCTCAGAATCCCTAACATGGGTCCTGACCCACAGTTATATTCATCAATAAATATCTGTTAATGTCAGTTACATGAGTGACATTTGTTTCTCCACTTTACAGTTGTGGATAACAAGTCAGCTGGGGCACTGACTTTTCCAAATCCCACAACTTGATAGAGTAGAGGCCTAAACTCCGACATTCCTCTCAGCCGAAGGTGACTCTCAGCACGTTGGTGGCAGTTCCTTGGAAGAGTTAGAATTCCATTCAGCTTTGCCAAGTCAGCTCCTTCCAGAACTCAGTTTATACAAGTCCAATAAGCATTGGAAGCTAAACTGGCAACCAGCCATTGTTTCACATGCTGTTTTCCACAAGCCAAGTCTGTCCTGATCAAAGAGCCTGACAGTAAACTTAATGAACTTCAGTTCCGTCCCTACAAACTGAAAGCCCAGGGCCAACTGTGCATGTGACCTCCAAACAGGATCGTTTCTCGGGAGGTGTTTCTTCCTGGCTGACTTAGCACCCCGTTCACCTTCAGTTGCCAGGTTGACCTCATTTTCTCTCTGAGTGGTGGTCGAACCCAGGCTGCTCCTCCTCCTTCCTGGCTTCCTGAGCATTAATCAACCTTAATTAATGAACCTTCCTCAAAACCTGGCAGAGGCAGCACCTACTTCTTAATAAACTCAAACTGTCATTGAAAATAAAGGATGAGTCTGCAAAAGCTTGGTGCATCCCAGCTTCCCAGCTTGCCATGTGCAGGGAAGAAAACAGGGCAGGAAACCAGGAGGAAAGTGCCCTCTAGGATATGTCCCTGCAGATGGAGCAGGAATGGTAGCTGCCTTCCCCTCCTTCCCCTAAGTGCTCCCTCTGTGACATCAACATGTCTACAGTAGAGTGAGAATAACTGTCTTTTATCTTTTTTTCCCAGTAAGATAATGTGGTGTGTGACCCATGGTGCAGCACATTCTTTGTAGCAAGTGGTCAGTGAACAGTTTTCCAGTGTAGAAACAGATTTCCCAAAACTCCCAAACACTTTGTCCTCCTGAGCTGGGAAGGTCAGCAGGCTCTTGTGTAGATTCCTAGCAGACTCCTTGGGAGAACACCGCAGGATTTTGCCCACTCACTGCCTCTCACCGTTCATAACATAATCTCAATAAGATGATGGGCTTTCAATCTGGTAGCTGCCATGCTAATTATAGGTTAAATATTTGCATATATGCATAGCAGACAGTTTAAAACACAGGGTTTTGGACACGTAACTAGTGACGTGCCCAGGATGCTAACTCTCTTGACATGTCCCTGCCCTCAACTCCCACAAAGCTCTTTCACTGAGCGGCTTTTATGATAACTGCTGCTGACAGAATTTTCAAAGGGTAGGGCACTGTTCTGAGCATTTTACAGATAGTATTTCATTTCATAATAATTCTATTTGGTAAATTGTTTCTATCAGTCACAAGGAGGACACTTTTGAAGTCTAGAAAGGCTGAGTGATTTGTACAATGTCAATTCAGTCAGTAAGTGGCAAAGGCAAACTTGAATTCAGGTCTGCAGATTCTATACCCTGTTCTGTTCTTACCTTTGCAACTTCACCCTTTAGGCAAGTTAAATGAATAAACATTTATTGAGCACCTACTATGTACTCATGAGCTTTGAGCAAGAAACTTGCACATAGTATTCTCACCCATTAGACTAAATCATCTTGTTTTGTAAGGCAGGAAATTCTAAAACTGTTATTTGAATTCCTTCCTTCCTTTCTTCTTCCCTCCCTCCATCTCTTCCTCTTTTTCTTTCCTTCTTTCCTTCCTTCTCACTTTCCTTTTCCTTCTCTTATTGTTCCTTTATTTCTTCTCTTTTTCTTTCCTTTCTTTTTCCATTTCTTTCCTTCTCCCTCTCTTCCTTCCTTCTTTCCCTACCTCATGTATCAGTTTGGCAGAGCCTTAGCATTTCTGAGATAATTCATACACTGTGCCTAACTGAACCTTTGACATATAAGAGACATTTAAATGATGTTAATTCCCATCTCATCCACCTCACCCTCAAATCCCCCAAAGAAGTTTTTATCAGCCTTCCTTTCCTCTCCATGGTCAGAAGAAAAGGAATTGCTTTTTCTAGTCTTCTGGAGAGCAGAATTCCTGCCTCTCCAACTTGCTGGTGCTGCCTCTGCCTGGGGAACTGTGCCTCCCAGATGGCCTTGCCCAGCCCTTTCAGGGACATGTAGGAAAACTGAGTCCTCCTGTCAGTACTGAGGCTCCTTTCTGTTTGTTTCTGAAGAATTAATGAAAAGAGAAACTTTGCAGGATCTCCACATACCGGCTTTGTTTTTCCCTTTTTTTCTTGTTTTGCGAAGAAAGGCCCCAGCTGGCCTTTTAAGTCCATGGAAAACTTAACAAACATTGCTGCAAACCACCTCGCTTTTTACCCTTCATCAACTAGCCTCCCTTGCTCCCAGAGATTTGCGTTCCAATCCCTGCAAAGGAAGAGCAAGAGGAGGCAGGATATTGAGTCTCATTAAGTTTCTTTGCTGTGTCAGTAGTCTTTCCCAGAGGGGGATGTAATACTCTCTTCATAATACTCAGCCCCTCTCACAAGTTGGCAGCTCCTTTCTCTTAACTTATATTCTTGGCTAAGAATGTATTCGCAGGGATTTCAAAAAAGCCTCCCCAAATACCTGTTCACTGACTTTCTCAGAGTGGGTCTCAGAAGGCACAGGAATGTAGTAGCTCTGAAGTTGGCTTCCTCTTGCTAATGAGGCTCAGGCTAGGTGCCTTTCCCAGTGCTGGGGTGCTGGGAGGGCCACAGAGGGGAGATGCAACCTTGTCCCACCTCTGCTGTGCTGGCCTGACCCTCTCTTTCTGAAACTGGCGGTATCTGCCCAGTCCTTGGCCAGGATACCTCCAGTGAGTTTCTTGCCCAGATTGGGATCTTGCATGGTCTCCACACTTGAGTCTGCAATCGCATGAGCCTTATCCAACCCTCAGGGCATCTCTGGCCTTGCCATTCTCCTGGGTCTGGTACTATTTTAATTTTGTTAAGAATGTAAAGAGAAGTACTCCTGGTGTTGTAACGGTTAGGTCAATCACCTCTGAAGGAGCACAAGCCACATAACCCTAGGTTCCTGTCTTGGGTCTGAGGGGTAAGCAGTATGAACAACTACCTAAAAATAAAATGCTTCTTTGCCCTCTCTCTTTCTACTTGCTTGCCTACTTGCCTTTATTCCTGTCTGCACCTTTCCTTAAAATAAATAAATAAACAAAAGAGAGAGAGAGAGAATATAAAGATGTCTTTTCTGATATAGGTCTCCTGAGTGTTGAAACTGATAAATCTGATGTATTTTATGATACCAAGGATTGGACCCTAAGACTTGTGATATCCCCTGGAAGAACAAGTAATTAATTTATAAAGCTCAAGCACTCTTCTAAGTGACTTACTCATTTCATCCTATAATAACTCTGTTATTCAACTTACTTTCAAGATAAGGAAACTGAGGCACAAAGAGATTAAGTTACTCTCCTACTGTCACATAAACCAGGAACTGTTAGGATTATAACCCAGTCATTCTCATAGCCTCAGCCATGACACTGAAACTTCTCTGAGCAAGTGGGCACCTGGAGCTACCCTGAGCAATGGGCCCTGGAGAAGAAAGCGTCTGATTTGCTTTACTGGCTTAGGGCCTGTGCTTGAATCTCTCTACTCCCATCCCATGTCCTCATTTCTCTTCCTGAACATTGATGAAGATTCTGCTCCAGCAAAGTGAAGCTGCTCCTTGTCTGCCATTGTAACCATACCATTCCCTCTGTCATTCTGCTCATCTGCCACCACCTTCCTTGATTGTCTCTTTCTTCACCTCAGTTGAAATCTCACTTCACCTTCTTCCAAAATCATATTTGCCTCAGGAAGAAGCCTTTGTCTAACCCTCTCCTTCCCATCTCCAGACTCAAATTCATGTGTTGTCCTCCTTGAAGAGTGAGGGGGAAGTCAACTCAGAATGTTTTCTAGGTAACCCTGGAGACCTCGTCAGAGAGACTCTTGATCCAAAGTGTGACTTCCTCATGAGAGTTCCAAGAGTCTCTTTTCTATCACCTCATTCACGGATTCATTCTTCTTTAAACTCAAAATGCTATTATAATTGCGGGGAGTATTAATCTAAAAAGTTTTCATCTTTTCTCTTAGACTTGCAGACTAGTGTTGGGTTGATAGTACGTGTAACGTAAATAGAGTTCCAGAACATGAGTCACTGATGTCTCAGGAGAGGCATCAGTGTTCAAGGGTCCTAAGATGGTAGAGATCACCTGAGTTGGGGACAGGAAAGGAAGGTCTGTTAACTTTGAGGATGTGTTCACTTTGTAGACAAGGTTTTCAAGGCTAAAGGAAATTATAAAAATGGCAACATGGAAGGAATATTTAGGCTTGGATAAAGGAATCTGTTGAAATAAGCATAAGTACTAAGATTGGAAATGTAAATTGTGGTCAAAATAAGACCTATGTATGTAAAATAAGCATACTTAAGAATCATAGCTATTCAAGAATAAGGAGTCGGGATTTTATTACATATACAATCAGGAGCCTTTGTTGGTTTTTACAGTGGGGAAGAAAACAATAAGAAGTAACTCACACAGAAGAGTTGAGGTGTTACCCAGCCATTTTAGAGACGAATAGGCTTTTGTAGAAATCTAAGCAATGGGAAAATGGCTGTGGGCACAACAGGAATGAGATTTTTCATTGGTTGACTAAATGGAATTTGCCCATATGCTTGGATACAGAAAGGAGAGAGTAAAGATGAGTCCAGAACAGTAAAAGAAATAGGATATAGGAGGAAATGGAGATTTTGGTAGATGGGAGTGTGATGGAGAGAACTGATACGGAGATCAATTGGGAACTATGGGTTTAAAATACCTGAATAAACTCCAGTGGAATTGTTAGTACAAAATTTAGAACTGTGGCAGAATTTGGGGTGGTCTGGGTCATGGTCATTAGGGATTTTGGCTTCTGCTGCTCCTTCCTCCCCAAGCAGTGGTAAGGTTAACCCCATGATAGATATTTCCCAGTCTGCTTCTCAGTCAGATAAAGGCCAAGTTGGTCCACAAGCAACACAAGCTTGATTTTTCCCTCAATTTAATTACTTATCTTTCCCCATGATCAGCTTGACCTCTATAATAGGATCCTGGACCAACAGGGAAGAAGTTCTAGGATAGAGGCATTTCCCTCCAGCTCCAATTCACACTGTTTTTCTTAGCATTACTTAAAGAATGACTTTTTCAACTTATTAGAAAGAAAATTCCACATGCTCCCAAACTTCTCTCTGTTCCTTGATTAACTAAATCCAGAACTCCTACGTCTTCACTAGAAAAACTCAGAATTAGGAACATCTATTTAACTCTCCATTGACATAGCTGATCTCAGCATTGATTGGAATGAGCAAGAGTTCTCTTTGAGATATTGTCCCATAATAAAGCAAATATGGTATTGATTTTCCAAATGTGCTCACATCTTTAAATGTGCATGCTATGAATGTGAACATCCCTTACTCCTCTGCCTTTTTACAAGTCTTTCCATGTTTTGGGCAACTTTGAAGAGTATCATAAATATTTAGGAGATGAGGAGAAATGGAATGGGAAAGAAAAAGGAAGGATACGAAGGAAAAACATTATTTTTCTTCTCAGCAATAACTAAATATTTTAGAGTTATCCATCATTCATGAAGAGCACGCAAGATATTGCTTCTTTTGATCCTCAATTCATGAGGAAAAAAGATCTGTTCAGTCCAAAGGCATTTACTGAGCATCTACTGAAGTTATAGAATTAAAAGCTTAGAAAATTTGAAAGTAAATAAACAATGAGATTCATAAAGAGTCCACAGTCTCAAAAGGAAAGACAGATAGGCGAAAAAAAAGTAGAATCCCATGTGATTCCTAAAATAGGCCCTGTATGTACCATGTTTTAAACCTGAACCAAAATTCATCAAAACCAACACAGAGGATATGTTCCACTGTAGGATTTTGAAAAGAAGAAAGAGAAATTAGAATAAATTACAGGCAGAAGATACACAGGTGCAAAGGCATGAAACGTCATGGTATATTTATAAGACTATAAGAAGTCTTATGTTGCTGGAGGGAAAAATTAGAGGAAAGTACTTCAGGATGTGTAGGAGGGTGAGCTATCTCCTGGAGAGATAGACAGGAGCAACCCTTCATTACACAAAGTATCTTATAGGCCACACTAAAGAGCTTGACTTTTAACCTTAAGGTCAAATTTCCCTTTATTTATGTATTTATCATTATTCTAATGAAACAACATTGGTTTCTAACATTAGATAGACTTAAGATCCTAACTTTTCTGGTGTGCAATACACACAGACTAAAGCACAATTTCAATATCCTAAAAAGCATAGAGCAATGTAAGCAAAAGAAAAAATAAAATTTTTTTTTTTAAATAATCTAACAGCATCTGCAGACTCTAGGGCTAAGGTATGACTTCAGTTTGGGATATTGTAAATTTGAAGCCCCTATCTAAATTAATTAAATTTAGATATAACTAAATTAAAATATCCCAGGATCCAACATGTGGGCAGTCACAGGAAAGTTTGGGAGGATATGCAGGTAGGAGAATCATCACATAGATGGTAACTGAAACCAATGGAAGGATAAACTCTCCTAAGGAGAAAGTAGGGGTCAAAGACAGATCTTAGCCCTTGGCAAGCCCAGCATTCAACATGTAGGCAGAGAAAGAAGTCAAAGAGCGAGATCAGGAAGAAACCTCCCAATAGTAAAGGATGACAAAGAGTAGGATCAGGAAAGTCAAGACAGATTTCCAGAAGAGCTGGTGTCATCAGAATGGACTCTAGAGAGCTGAAGCAAATCATGGACTGGAAGACATTTCCTGAATTTAGCAAATGTAAGCTCTATCAATGGGAACACTAGCACAGTGGAGAACTGATAGGTGGAAACCTGAATGAGTCAGGTTGAAATATGAATATGAGAATGAGAAAATGGAGGCAGCAATTGGACTCTCCTCTTAGAAAACTGAACTGTAAAGAGAAGTGGGGATATTGGAAACACTGAATCAAGGGAGTTTTTGCTTGTTTATTTTAAGGTATGAGAGACTGAATATGTTTGCATGACTGTAGGAAGCAATCTGTCTTAAAAGAAAAGATGAAGATGCAAGAAAGAGGAGGTAATTGAAGGAACAAGGTCCCTGGTACCTGAGGAGGCAAGACAATATGGGTTGAGAAGAATGGAGCATAGAAAGAGGTGTGGCCTTGGGCAAAAGAGGACAACTCTTCCTCCAAGGGGAGTGGGAAAGGGAGAAGACCATTGATATAATAGGCTATGATAATATCCTATGATATGGTAATGGATAAGATAATATGGAAGTAGAGGAAGAAACAGTAAAGCAAAGGAAAAGAATTGATCTGATGCTAACATGAGCTAATTGGGTGAAATCACATTACATCTTTTTGACCCAATCTCACTGTGTTTGAAATCTCTGTACAAACAAAAGCTTTCTAAGTTCTGGCTAGTAGCCCACATGTATGACAAAGCCAAATCCTGTGGTCAAAAAAACTAGATTATTTTCAGAGGTGATGTCAAGGAGACATTGCCAATAATGGGGAAGTGTTTCAAAAGGAAAGAACAAATGATTCCTAATAGAAGCTGGCTTCATAATTATTAGTGGGCAGATGCTCCAACTCTATGCTTCCCCAATCTACTGTATAGATGGACTACAAATGAACCCTGGGTAAACATACTACCCCAAAGTCATTGGGCATGATCTTACACTTTACAGATGAATAATTGAAACATCCCACCCACTTAACACTTTGAAACCATCCCCTGGCTTCAGGTCTCCCATTTCCAGCCGAAGCCCTACCTAGAGAGCAAATCTGGAATCCAATACTGAGAAATAAATCAGATAAAACCAGAGAAAGTCTACATTTATATTGGTTTCCCTCGCACAGGGTTAGGATGGGTCTGTATCCTGGGAACTCCACCAGTTCTAAGCCTGGGGGTGATGACTGTCTGACTTGACCACACAGTGTCCCTCAGTTTTTTCCTTTTCCTTTCTTGGCAAGTAGATCTTCTCTCCTCAGGCTGGTCACCTCCTCATCCCTACTCTTCATTTTCCATGAGAGCAGTGTAAGATCTGAAATCACATCAATCATTTACACCTAATATAAGGAACTCTGTTTACTACTAGAGGGCATGGTTACACAGAGACTTCGCTTGTGTTATAACAAAGACTTAGATTTCTATTAGAAGGGTTGGGCATTCAGAAGGAGGAGAGAGATGGTTTGGGGGACCAAAATTTTCTTATACAGGGTCACCTCCTCTAATTCTCTTCATGGCTAATTTTGCCTCCAACTATGATTCCTCTCTGTAAAGGGACAAATGGAGGTCACCGGAGTCACCTATATTTCCTATGTAAACCCAGTAGACTTGGCCTCTGTCACATTGATCCTTCCTTCATCTTGACCTTGTCACAACCTTCCTGATCTTCTATAATTAGGGCAGAGCATGAGGAACTTTTCTGGGGTGACAGCCCAGTACTGATCAGCGTCTGAGATTTCTCTGAGGCATCCTGTGAGTTTTCCTTCTTCATAGTTCTTTGCTGATGAAAAATGGGTATGAATGTAACTCAAATACTTGGAGAAAAATATAATTCTTTGTTAAAAACAGAGTCTTATTTTATTGCTTTCTTCCCAACTCTGAGGATCTTTTCTCTGGTCCCCTATATCACAGCCAGTGACAACTGGGTGGTCCAGCCCTTTAAAGAAGCTGAGCACCACTGGGTGCCTGCAGTTCAAGTAGGGGAACCGTGGCTTTGGTGGACTATTCACTGAAGATTCACTTTCAGGGAAACAACTGTATGCTGGAAAAGTTTTGTTTCTCTAACCTTGTTCCATGTATTCTTCTATACGAAAAGATGAAAAATCGGAGCTGACACTGTGTGGGTTATTTATGTGGATAAAATCCCATCAGACTGCTTATGAAGTACTGTAAGCACTTGCTATTCTGCGACTCTGGCTCCAGGAAAACCAATTGGATTTGACATAATAATCAGTTGCTCCTGAGAACATGGTTCCTTAAAGATTTCCAGAGATCCCAATGGAGAGAACTAGAGCTTTGAGCTCTGGGTACAGCCTTTGCGATGCTAGGACTCAGAATCCCTACAATACAGGTTTCACCAAACACTGTAATCAACATCTGAAATAGAATTTAGGTGGAAGCTTCACTTCACCCCCATATATTACTTGTCTTTCTTTCCTTGAAGGGGATTCTAGCACTAGGACAGGCAAAAACAATAGGAAGTCTGTGTCAAAAGCTTCAGCAAAAGACACAGCAAAGACTTTTGAATATATTTTCTGATGATATAAGTGACTAAAGTAAAATGTACTCACTGAGTAAATGTTGGAAATAAAGAAAATTATAAAGAAGAAAATTAAAATGACACATGATTTTATATACCTTTACCATCCTGTTGTATTTCCTTCGAATCCTTTGTATAATTTACAAAATGAAAGTATATCACATGTATAGCTTTTTATTCTGATTTTGTACTTAATATCATGAATATAACCTCGTTTGATTATCAAGTCTCGAGCTCATTAGGGTTGAACCATGGGATATTTTTACTTTTCCAATCACTGTTACGACCGTGCTGTTCAAGTCTCTTTTCTCTCAGAAGACGCCCTGACAACAGCTCAATCTGATTCCATAACTCGCAGTCACATTCGGTTATTAAAACTGTCTCACTCTGATTATTGAGTCTAGTCTTTCACATTAAAAAAATCCAATCTCACATGTGATGGAATCTGAGCTCTCCTACCCCCAGTGAAACGGCCAGACTTGCAGCTTAGCCTGGACAGGACAGCACAGGAGGGCAAAGGGCATAGTCAGTGCTTTCTCCCACATGCCTCTTCCCTTCCCTCCCCTGACTTCTTATCGGAATAGACGGGGAGAAAAAATGTGATGTAGTTGGTCATCTTGTGATGTAGTTGGTCATCACCACAATTTTAGTGCTTTGTCATCCATTCCATATAGATGGGCATACTGTTTGTGCCTGTCCTCCCATACTGTGACCATGGCTCTGTTGCCCCAGGACATTTGTGCTCTGCAACAATCTCCAGCACATCACACTCATCTCCTGAACTTTCAGCAAGAGGGTGAGAATGGCTACAGGTGCAGCAAGAAAATTTTACAGAGCTTTCATGTATTAGGCACTAGGCTGGATGCTCTATCTATCTTTTGTATTTTAATTTGCAATATTCTCTTTCCAGAAATATGTTTTATACAAAGATTAAAATTTAGATATGAAAAATTAGGCTCAAAAGAGTTAAGCAACTTGCTTATGGTTATACAGCTAGTAAGTAACGGGAGTGGGATTGAAATCTCACAATTCCACTGAAAAAAAATCCAAGAGTACCAACCAGGGGACAGTTTGTCCAGCACTGGCATTTTAGATGGTTCCAAAGGCTACAGCAGTGAGGTGACTTACCCAAGATCACACGATGATACTAGCAGGGCTAAAACCAGATTCTCGGTCTGGCCAAACGAATAGGTTTTCTATTGAGCAGCGTTTCAGCCATCAGCTGAGGGATGGGAATGGAGTCTCAGGGCAACCGGGCCGCTCAGTCCCGGCACCTACAACCAGGCAGAGGGACAGCAGCAGGCAGTGCGGTGGTTCTCGCTGGACTCAATCCTGAGAGACCACTTGTTTCCTTTGAAAATCTTTCTGAGGAAAAGGCTCTACCAAGCCTTGTTGCAACTCTCAAAGGATCTGGGGGGGAGGAAGTGAAGAGAGAGGGGAAGAGAAGAGAAATGAAAAGCAAGAGAAAGCAAAACAAGGCAACGAAAAAAATCAATGCCTCATTGCAGGCAGGTGGGAGCTGCGGTTGTGATGAATATTTACCGTGCAGCGGTCTAATGATTTTAGAAATGTTTTTCCGACTGTACTGAGCGCTTGTGGGATTGTTTTTCAAGAAATAAAATACATTAAAGCTCAGTCATTAAGAGCTTAAAGGAGGTGGGAGCGCAGGCTCCAAAGCCCATTAGCACACACTGTAGTTAAGTAAGGGCCTCATTCCTAATGCATTTTTAATTTATTCTGTTTTGTAAAATAAAACTTTAAACTGCTCCTTGTACCATCAGATTTGTAGGCATCTCCTAAGCCTGTCCCCAGCCACGGAGCTCTGGAGAGATGTGGGATGGGCGCAGCTGCACCAAGGTCCCAGGGTCCTGCCCAGGAAGTCCACGAAGCTCCGCCCAGCGCAGCTCTTTGCAGAAGCCCCGCCTCCCGTGTCTCTGCTGATTGGACCGGGTTGGAGGATTGCTGCTGGAGGTGGTGGGGCTGAAGGTACACGGTGGAGGCTGTGTCTCTTAGCAAATCTGTGGGTACAGGGAGAAAATGAGACCCGGGCTAAGGGATCTCCACAGAAAGGAGTCACCTTTGCTGAAGACTATGGGGGCCCAAGAAAGCCTCCCTACCAGGGAAGTAAAAAAGAGAGAGGGGCATAAACTTGGGAGACCTGAAATGAATTGACTCATCAGATCCTCTCAACTACCCTAGCAAGTAGACATCAATTTCGTTATTATGCTGATGAGAGAATAGGACTTCAAAAGGCCAAGTCACTTGTTCAAGGTCAGACTGTCTGATAATAGGTGTCAAGTTTCGTTTTCTGATTTAAGTTAGGCTGACTCTGGATCCAGGCTATGGGGGAGGGAAGGAAAGGGATAGAAAGATGGCCATCTAAGAATCTTTTCAAGCAATTAATGAATTTAGTACTAGATCTAATACTTGCTTTGCCTCCCAAAGAAGACAGGAGAACAACTTGTCCATCAAGCAGAGCCCCTTACCAAGACAAAAGGCCTTTTATCTTCTTTTCCTACCCACTTTTTTCCTATAAGCTGACCCCCTCCTTCCTGCAGTTCAAATGTCCCCTAGCCTGAGAGGTCTTCCTCAGCACTCCACATGAAAGATCCCCCTCACCACCCAGGAGATCTGCTTCTTATTCTGCTTTAGTTTTCTCCTTAGTGCTTTTCACCACCATACTTTTCATATTAACTTGTTTATTTGCTTACTTTTCATTTCCTTCTTAGAATATAAGTTGTGTGTGGGCAAAAGTTGTATCTTTGTTCTGCTATGTCTAAAAGAATATGTCACATATAGTAGATGTTTAAGAAGTAATTGTTGAATGATTAGTGGAGCTTCCTAACTCTGGGACCCACCTCCTTCCCTACAATTAACTGGTGGCTGATTGTGTATGATGACAGTGGATCTCTATCAGCTTGAGAAGATGGCCCAAAAAGCTGATGCTGAGGTCAAACATCTTGAAGTAGAGTCTTGGGTGCTTTAGATCCACAAGATGCCTCAATGATGCCAGTTGAGTTCTTTTAGAGATGAGAGAACAGCCAGGTGTGTCCACACTTTGTCAATCCAGGTCTCCTTTTGCCCAATAGGAGTCTCTTTCCAATACATCCAGCTGCCCGTGGGATCAAAACCCTAATCTGGCATCTAAGGCATCTTCAGAAGTGTACATCCTCTGGTCTTTGTGGAAAACTGGGTCAGTGCCACTGTCCAGACAGGTTGTCAGGTTAGTAAGGGCAGTAAGCTGAGATGCTGGCTGATCCAGGCAGCACTCTCCAGATGCTGTGGCTGTGTGCCCACGCCTCAGGTCTATTGCTAACATGTCTAATATAGTCAGAACCCCTGGCTGGCTGTGACCACAGGTGCAATAGAAAGTCTCCTTCTTGGTGTGATTTCTGAGCTCTGGTATAGACCCCTTACTCTATACCTGCTTTTCCACAAAATTTGAAGATCCTCTAAGAGAATACAAAGCCCACCACAACTGTGATGTGAGAGACAAGCCTCTGGGAAAAGGGGAAGCACACTAACTTGAAGAGATAAGTGACTTACTGATTCCCTAGTATGTGACAGGTAGGCGTGCTCCTGGGGGAAGGGAAGGGAGACTCTCCCACCACAAACCTGTTGCATGCTCCAGGCCTGCAGTGTTCTCTCTCCTGCCTCTCCAGAGAGTCTGCCGTTCTGTCTCCCATTCCACCCTGGGCATCTGAGACAGAATGGTGGATTTGCAACTAACTTCGAGGCAAAAAAAACATATTTATTTGGCATCTACTTGTGTTCAACATCTTATCAGCTGCTTCCACATCATTTTTCAATCACAGAAAACAATGGAATTATTCCAGTGGGAAGATAAGACATCCGAGACTCGCATGTCAGTACCCAAACTTAGGCCGGTGTATATGGACCTGACCAATCCAGGCAGCTCTGAGGATCCTTCAGCAAAGAGGCTGCCTCTTTGACCAGACTGGCTGCAGTGAGTGAATGGCGTGGGAGGAGCCAGGGAGAGCTACTCCGTCCTGGAGAGACTCTTAGAGGATGATCTCAGTGGATATCATCCCAGGAGCTGATCTGTGGGCCACATGGAGGCACACTGCCAAGAAAATCTCTTGAAGCAAAAGCAATGACCACCTCCAGCTTGTGACTGCCAGGGTGATCCATGAGGCCAGCTCAGAGTTCCACATCATTCCCTCTGATCTAGAGGAGATGCATACTAATGAGTCAGATTACTGGACCTAACTTAATTGCTGTTTTTAATCTTCATTACCTACTGAGGAGAAAGCAGTGGGCACACCTCAGTTTCTTTTCCAGAATGAATAAAATAAATGCCAAACTCAGTGGGGCCCAATCCAGAACCTTAGTGATTTTGTTCTCTCTCGCCAGTGCCAGTCCCCTGGACCTTTCTCCTGGAAAAATGCAAGGTGCTTCCTCTTCACCTTTCATGAAAATAATCTTTTCTGTTTCTTTTGATAGTCCTACCCTTCCCCTATCTCTGCTATTTTTCAACTTGACTGAAAAAAATTATTTTCAGGGTACTTCGATACCAACAAGTCAGTTTCTGATTTCCATGGTAACTTGCTGCTCCCAAGTTTGTTGGTGAAATAACTCATGGGTGTGAAGTTAGTGGTAATTGGGTGGGAAAGGGTCTCTACGCAGACAGGCCTGGTGCCTGTGCTGGCCTGCTGGAAGCCAGGCTGTGAGAAAGTTGGGTCTTTCCATCAGGAGTCCAGCCTTGTGAGTTCAATTGCTTTACCAGAGGGAGAAAATCATAACTTTGGAAATATGTAGTGTATGGTAGAGACAGCTGGGGCAGAGTAACTAAAGGACTTTGTATTACAATGAATAAAGAAGGGACAGAGTATAGTAAAAAGTGAATATGAGAGGATGAGGGACTTGGTAAGATTATGAAGAAAGTCCTTGATAAACCCCATTCAAATTGGTAAGAAATGATAGACTACTCAAGTCAGGTGAATCATCTCTAAATCAAGCCTTTTGTCTTTCTACCTCTGTGTAAGATTAGTTATAGCTCAGCACAGTCAGCCAGGATCCCCCACTCTCCCAAGAGCACTGAGATCAGAGATGTCCTGAGATCACAAAAACCATCTTGTTTCGTGGCCTAAGTTTCATGTGAGGAAATGAAGGTGCAGGGAGATGAAGTGATTTGTGTGAAGAAATTTATCTAGTGGCAAGCATGGAGCTGGTGTCTGGATTTCTGAACTTTAAGTTCTGGACTTTTCCATTTAATGAATGTACCACCCACTTATCCATATACCCACTCACCCATTCACCTATCCATCCATCCATCCATCCAATTTCTTTATTCATCCACTTCTCCATGCATCCTCCCAGACATCCATCCACCCACCCACCCAACGAACCACCCACCCATCCTTAAAGAGCTAGAGTTCTAACATACTCTGAACTAGGGTTTCTGATTGGATGGGTTTATAGTTGGTTCAATTTATGTTCATAATCTCCTGGCCACTTATTCACTGTGAGACCAGAGCATATTTGGCACCTCCCAAAAGGAGTTTCTACCCATCAAAAGATGAATGGATACATGAAGTGTAGTACAGCTATACCATGGAATGTTACTCAAGCATAAAAGGAATAAAGTACAGATCCAAGCTACAACATAGACCCTGGAAATTCTTACGCTAAATGAAAGAAACCAGAGACAAAAAAAAAAAAAAAAATCACATGATTTCACATGTGAAATATCCAGAACAGGTAAATTCATAAAGAGAGAAAGCAGATTGGTAGTTTCCAGAGACGAGAGAGAGGGGAGAATGGGGAGTGACTAATGGTACAGGGCTTTCCTTTGGGCTGATAAAATATGTTTTGGAACTGATATAACAGGTGGTTGTGAACGCCATGGAAATGGACATTTCAAAATGGCTAATTTTAGATTTTCTCAACTCCATCTCTAATATAAAAGAACAGACTTTCTATTTCCTTCTGCTTCTAGACTTGGATGGGGGCAGGAGAAGTGTAGTCTGTCCATCAGACGGCAACCATGTACTCGATGTGACAGCTTCTGTGCCTCACGAACAGGAGCTTTTCCTACTGAAAGGGTACCTAAAACCAAGAGAGGCTGCCCCTAAGGGGTCCTGCCGTCTTGGGCTCTGTGCTCCCATGTCCCAGCAGGGGGACTTGGCGGCTCTTATAAGCCTGGGCCCAGAGCTCCCTCCATATTTCCATCTGAGGCCAGGCTCCAATAGCTAAGTGAGGAGGCCCACAAACCTTGAATTTTAAACAGACATTTGAATTTTAAAACTCTCAACAGCTTTAGTTGCTGTCACTATTTTTAATAGATTTTTATCCCTTGCATTCAATTATTATCATTGTCACCAGCACATGGGGAGATTTCTAACGTGCCTATTAAAAATGTCAAGTTTATTAGACACTCCTTCAAAGCTTAGTGAATTTTGTTGTTTTGTTCTTGACTCCCCCTACTTTCATTTTATTTATTTATTTTTTGGTTGTGCATGCATGGCCTGGTCTAAACATATGGACTAATATTTCTCCTTGGGTTTTAAAATAGCTTGATGAATTCTGCAGAGGCATGTCAGCGAAATGTAAGGAACACAGCACCCCCGAAGTTGGTTCTGCCCAGAATGCTGCTTCTGGGCCTACCTGAGAGAGAACATTTATCTTCTCTCTACTAACACACACTGCAGGACTCTTGACTGGAGGCAATTACTTCCCTCTCTCTGGTAAAAAGTTTAGATGGGTCATTGTTAATCTTGGCATATCAGAAATGCTTTTTTTTATGAGGTCCACACTCACAGTTTGGGTGGTGACTTTTTCCTCATTCTCCCTCCCTTCCCTGATAGTGTTTTGTTTTTTGTCTTTTAAAAAGCAATAACTACTGAGAGCAAAGAGACTCAAGAACTATTGTTTTTTGCTTTGGCCCAATTACCAGAGGATGCATTAAATACTTTGGACACCAAAGGCCCAGCCAGCTTGCACGGTCACAAAAATAAATAAATAAATAAATTCAGCAGTCAATTGTTACACCTGTAAGTGCCTCACCAGCCAGGTCCAGGAGAACGGGGGTGCCCCTGGCATCCTCCTCAGCAGGCACTGAGGGGGCAAGCACTGACTACTGTAGGGTCAGTAGCTCTGAAGGCATTCTGCATCCAGCAAGGGTCACACAATCCTCAGTGCATTGGTGTAGAATGGGGAATGCCCAAGACATGTCCTAGGAGAGGAAATCAGTGACCTTAAATCCATCAGATGCAAAATCTCTATTTTAGGATCTGTCCAGAATTCTTATTTGCCTTCTACTGTGTGTATATGTAGGCTAATGTTCTTTTCTCATTTCTTAATCAGAGGTGTAGCCGATTTATTTTCAACCCTTTTTCTCCAGGTAAATTTCAAAGGTATGAACTTCACTCTAGTGGCTATATTAGCTGCACTCACATTTTGATGTGTAGTGTTTTTGTTTCGTTCATCATTTATACATTTTGAATTTCATTATGATTTTTATTTGATCTATGAATTATTTAGAGGTGTAGGTTTTTTCCCCCAAATGTGTGGTCTTTTACTGGTTTCCTTTATAAAAAATGAATTTCAAATTTAATTGGTTGACTGTCAGATATTATGATTTCCTAAAACTCTTTCTTGAGACTGTCTTTGTGGCCTAGCACTTAATCAATTTTTTTGGTCAGTAATTTCTGGGTACTTGAAAAAAAGTGTATTGCCTCTTAAGTGGCTGCAATAATCTTGTGTGTCCATTAAATCAATCCTTTAATTGTTCAAGCCTTATGCAGCCACAGAAAAAGATTCTAATCATTTTGTCTGCTGGATCTATCAATCACCTAGAGGAGTGAGTCAGTCTCCTAACTGATATTGGATTTGTCAATATCTTCCAGCAATTCCATCAAATTTTGTAAGTATTGAAATTGCTGATATATTTAGGTTTATTTCTACCATTTTGTGTGTTCAATTTTTCTCATTTTATCTGTTTCTCACCTTTTTCTCCTTTCATAACATTTTTGTATTGATTTGAGTATTCCCCCACCCACCACACACACACACACACACACACACACCCCTCTCTTCTTGTGGGTTTTGTTTTTTGCACTAATTATCTCTCCAGGTAAATATGCTGTTCTTTGACATTTTATCTCCTATTTATTTTTATTTTTTATTAAGACTAATTTCTAGAGCAGTTTAAGATTCATTTACCGTATACTCACTGTGCAGTCATGCATGCAGATCCTCCCCCATTATCAACATCACCCACCAAACTGTCAAAATTGATGAACCTACATTGTCACCTAATGAGTGAAAGTCTGTTGTTTACATTATAGCTCATTCTTAGTGTTGTATAATCTACGGGTTTGAACAAATATATAATGACTCCTTAGATGAAAGAACTTTTTATATATTTTTTCTTTCATTTTTCTCTTTACTAGTTTGAAAATTATGTCTTAATGTGTTTGTTCTCTTAGTGGTTACCCTAGATGTTATTTAGATTTTGAGACTACATCCAGTTTAGTTTTATTATATCAAGCCCGAGATTTGTATCTAGCATAGTATAATGATCCTCCTTATACCTAGTTAATGCTTTGCTTTGTAATTTATTTGATTTGATATTAATATGGCCATATCAGTTTTCTTAGTTAGTACTTCCTTGGTATGGTTTTCTTTTTCATGTTTTTACTTTCAAATTTTGTGTCTTTACATTGTAAATACCATTTACTTAGATGAAAACTATAGTCTGGCAATCTTTTAAACTAAAGAGTTTTATATATTTTGAGATTTCTGATCTAATTAGATTTATTTCTGTCATTTTATTTTATGCTTTTTCTTTGTCACACTATCTCTGTTTCTCATTTTTCTCTCTTTCCTTGCTGTCTTTTGGATTTATCAGAGTACTTTTTTATGTTATTATTCTTCCATTTTCTTCTCTCTTAGTTTGAAAATTATGTTTCATATGTTTATTCTTTTGTGGTTACCATAGATATTTTAACATGCAGACTTAATTTAATAGTGTCTAAAGCTGATCAGTCTCTTTACCTTTCTCCCCGAAATGTAAGAGCTTTAGAATAACCCTCACCACCCCTTTTTTCTCTCTAGTATTTTGAGTTGTCAGTATTTGAAATGATTGCTATTGTTGCCTTGAATGTTATTTAGATTTATCTACATGTTTCCAGTATAGCACTTCATCATTCCTTCATTATTTTAGACATTGCGTCTAGGATCATTTTCCCTCTGCCGAAGGTACATTCTCTAGAATTTTGGTTAGTAAGAGTCATTCATCTGAAAAATGTAGTTATTTCACTTTTATTCTCAAAAGATGATTTCACTACCTATGGAATTCAAGTCATTCTCTCAGCACATTGACAATATTATTCAGCTATTTCCTGGCTTCCTCTACTGCTGAAAAGCCAGCCACCGGTCTAATTACCATTCCTTTAAATGTGATCTGTCTTTTCTCTCTGACTTTTAAAAAATTAAAATATTACATATTTTTGACTTTAAAGTGCATAAATCATAAATGTGCAGCCTGCTGAATTTTTCCAAAGTGAATGTGCTCATGCAGTTATGACTCAGATTTAAAACATGAAAATAAAGCTATGAGCACTCTAGAATCCTCTCTGGATCATTAACCACCTCTCCACAGAGACTACTGTTTTCACAGAGCAGTTTTGCCTGTTTGCGATCTGGTTTTTTGCCCACCTCTTTGTCTGGTGGTTTGTAACTTCACGCTGCTTTGTCTAAGACTTAATTTATATATTATGTCCTACTAGGCCTTTCCTGGAATTATTGAAACTGAAGTTTGATGTCCTTTAACAATTCTGGAAAACTCTTAGCCATTAACATTTTTACCATTACCTCTTCTACCATTTCTTTATTACAGAGAATTTAGAGAAAGTGTACAATTTCTTACCCTAGCCTTCATGTTGCAGCCTCTGAGTCATACTGCCTATCTCTGTTTCTCTGGACTGTCTTCTAAATCTACCTTTCAGGTCACCATTTCCTCCTGTAGCTGTGTTGAATTAACTGTTGAATGATCTGCTGAGCTTTTCACTTCAATGATTTTAACTGAAATTCTGTTTGGTCTTTTCACAAACATGGAGGGTCATTTGTTCTAGTCTTTTTTTTGTTCAAGTTTTTTTATATCTTGACACATATTATGTGCATTTTATTTTATATTATATCTCTAATAATGCTAATCTCTGAAGTATTTAGAGTTCTGATACTGCTCTGTATCATTTCTGTTGTATTCACTCCAAGTGTCTTGCTTTCTTGTGGGTTTTATTTATTTATTTTTTAAAGGAAAGGTGCAGGCAGGAATGAAGGCGAGTAGGCAGGTAGGCAGGAATGGGAGGAGGAAGAAGAACTTTATTTTTATTTAGTTGTTCACCTGGGTTGTTCCCACCTCCCAGCCCACCACTCTCCACGCCATGTCCCAGACTTGAACACAGGCTGATGTGACCTTCCTCTCTTGGAGGCAATTGACCTAACTGCGGCTCTGCCAGGGAAGCCTCTTTCATAATTTTTCGATGATAACTTTGCATTCCTTGAAATTTCACCTGGGGCAACATCTATGAAATCTTTCAGAGAAAATGTATTTTTATCTACCAGACACTTGGGATCTGTAGTCACCCAATGCCGCAGGAAATTACATTTTCTATCTGAAGATGTGGACCATAAACTCAAATAAATGATTATGACTCCCAGGAAGAGTTTTTTTTTTTTCTCTTCCCAACACTAAATTAAGACTTACAAGTTTCCTTGCTGTTTTCTTCTGCATAATAAGTTTATTTTATTTTGAGTCATTTAAAAATAGTTTTAGAATATTAGAATAGTTTCATGTTTACAGTAAAGTTTCAAAAATATAGAGAAAATTCTCTTATAGCCTCTGCCCATTTCCTCAATTAACATCTTATTAATGAGCCAATCTTGATAGATTACTATTCGCTGAAGTCTGTATTTTATTCATGCTTCCTTTGTTTTTATCTCCTGTCCTTTTTGTGTCCCAGGAACCCAAGTAAGAGAGCACATTAGATTTAATCATAATGTCTCCTTAGGTTCCTTTTGGATGTGATGGTTTCTCGGGCATGCCTTGTTGTTGATGATGTTGACAGTTTTGAAGAGTGCTGGTCAGGTTTTTTCCCTCCACCATTGAAAGTTGTCTGCCATTTTTGTCATGATTAGACTGGAGTTATGGTTTTGGAGGGGGACCTACAGAATGGTATTATTTTTCATTGTTCTTCCACTGAGGACATAGCCCTCTGTTATCTCACTTTATATGGTCTTTATCATTAGATGAACCATCGTGAATGAACCCAGGGCTTTACCCCATGGTGTCTGAGTCCTCAGTAACCATCAAGACTGCAGCTTAAAACCCCCAGTGTTTGACAGAAAATCTGGCTTAAATTGTCGCTTAACTCCTGGGTGGCTGACTCACTTTGGTTTTGGCCTCTGCAGAATCCTTACATTTGTACTAATTCATCAATTCACATAAGAAGATGTCCATAAATTATTTTTACCACTTTTTATGTTGTTTTCACTGGGAAAGTTATTCAGGTGATCATATTGCTGGAAGTGAAAGCTGGAAGAAGAGTCTCTGACCCTGCTTATAGCTTCAACCTCATCTCTCACCACATCCCACTTTCCATTTGTTTGATGGATATGTATTGAGTACCTGCTATGGGCCAAGCATTTTGTTAGGCACCAGAGAGGAATTGATAAACAGCCTCTGTTTTTATGCAGATTGCAGTCTAGCAGGGAAGCAGCCTGTGCTGGGATGTCTTGGTGAAGAAGGACAGTGTGTGTGGAGCACCAGAGCAAGGTGGGGGAGCACTGAAAGCAGGAGGCGGGGAGAAATGTCACTATTGATCCTAGGTGCACTGGGAAGCCACTGAGGGTGTTTCAATCCTGAAATGCGACAGCGATCCAAGGGGCTTTAAAAAAATGTTTACTGCAGGTTCCAGAGAGGACCTAGACTATGGATTGAAAGACAAGTGAGGTGGCTGGCCCAGATGCCTCAGTGAAAATGGGAAGTAGACTTGGAGAAATATTTTGGAAGTAAAATATATAGGATCTGGTGATGATTTGAACTTGGGGAGTAAGAAAAGAGGATGAAAGATGACCCCCCACCCCCCGCGCCAGTTCTTTCAGAAGTGATTGGAAGGATAGTGGTGCCATTGCTTCAGAAGGGAACACTGGGGACAGGGTGCAAGTTGGTAGGGAAAACTAGTTCATTATAACATATTTACTCAAAGGTGTCTTGGAGGCATACAGAAGGATGTCATACAGGTAGAGAGGGAAGTTCAGAATTCAGAGATGGGGTCTAAACCAGAGATAGAAATGTGCGAATTCCGCTGGAGGGCCTAAAAGAGGGAAAAAGACAGAGTTGGAGTGTAAGGCAGAGGAGGGCGCAGGTTGTCACTTGCCTGAAGAGAGGGCACCAGGATACAGGTGTTCATGAGGCTTTTTGTCATGGTCTCAGCAAATTCTGAGACAGGGTGCACATAAAACACATGACTTATAAAATCTGTCCTGGGATATGCTCTTATTGGAAGTTGGTCTTTTTCCTCCTCATTGGTGTCATTCTCCACCTGACTCAGCTGTAGTTTTCCTGATGCTCATCCAGTGCACCATAAACCTTCTCTCCTCAGGACCCAGGCCTTAGGAAATGAAGGCCACAAGAAATTAAGAGAATTCTGCAGGCAGAGCCATGGAACCTGAGTGTGATGCCAAACTTTGTGACCTTTCTCTTACATCTGGGTGTACCTTTGAGCCCGCTTCCCTTCAGCAAATCAAGCTGGTCAAATGCTGTATTTAGACAGTTTGTTCCTTCATGGAGAGTTTGATGTATGTGAGGGGCTTGGGGGAGGTGTGGTAGAGTGAATCTCTAGCATTTCCAAAGTCTGAGCAAGGTGAGAGGGGTGGTAGGAGGCCCTGGGTTGGACCTAGAAAAGAAGAGTGTGAATCTTCATGTGTGGGGAAGGTGGGAGGAAGGTGTGAAGCAAAGAGACAGGGGTAATAAGAAACAGACTCTTCTAGGTTCCCAAAGACAGGTTTTGTCTTTCTAATCCTTTTTCCTGGACAGACTATACCAGATCAGCAAGCACTGTGACATGAAACAAGTCTGGAGACCTGGGAAGCAGCCTTGACTTGGCGGGATTGACTTTCAACAGCAGGAAGCCTAGGCTAAACATATCCCTAACAATGTTTACTACTTTGAATTCAGTCTGATGGAACTCTGTCGACCATTCAAACATTTCCTTGTGTAAAAACTGACAAAAAAAGCCTTCAAAGCAGTTGGGAAAATGGAGCTATGTTTCCTGGTACACCTCCCTGCCTCTCACAAGAAGAGACTGTGCAAGATATGATACAGGGAAAATGGTGGACCCCATCCGCCTGTCATCTTCTCAGGTGACCTGCCATTTTGCTTCCCTCAGTCTACTAGACCCTCCACTTAAAAGACTTGTATTGAGAACCTGTTAATATGGCAGGCACTGTGGAATGCAGAGATCATTCAAACTTGAGTTTTTCCTTCTAAGATGTTAGAAGAAAAAATAAGACAGGTATCCAAGTGGAGGCCACAGAATGGAACATGAGACACAGTTGAGGATATACGGAGGTGCTCCAAAGAAGTTTAAGGGAACTAAGCAGTTTCCCAACTCCCTTCCTTTTTGATCAACAAGTTTCTTTGGACATTCATTGGGCGCAAGTATGTGGTGATCAAAAGTGTGGGCCCAGGCCATATTGCCTGTGGTTTATTCCTAGCTCCTTCTCCCACTACTTCTAGATGAGTGACAACAGGCAAATTACTTAATGTCCCTATGACTCAATCCTCTCATTTGAAAACAGAAGGTAATAATGCTATCAATCTGCTGGGATTAATGTGAGGGTTCCATGAATGAATACATGTCAGAGCTTAGTTCCTGGCACGTAGTTGTGCTCAGAGCCAGATGTTAGCTGTGATGATGACAGCTGTGACAACAGTGATGCTGGTGGTGTGATAGGCACTAGGGATGTAACCAGCAACATGATGAAAGTCCCTGCAGTCCTATTGCTTCCAGATTTGGGCAAGGGAAGGAGAGAGCAGTAGGAATCAGGGGAGGTTTATGGGACACCTGCCCTTGAACTGAGCAGGCTTTGGAGCTGTATGTTGGAGTTCCAGCATGCTTCAAGTCAGAGCAATGTCTGGTCTCTGTCAGGGAGTCCTGCGGACATAGGCCACAGTGTGAGGAATTTACTCTGTGACCTGAGTCTATACCCTCTCCAGCCCCCTTTTGTGCAGTTGGGGCAGGTGATTCATGATGCTGTTAGAGAGCCAATTCTTCATCAGGGACAATGGGTTTAGAGTTCACTCACCTTCTTCCAAGTCAGCAAGCATCACCTTAGCTTGGAAGTAACACTGTGGAAGCAGCCAATGCTCCCTGCCACCCTGTCAACCCAATGCAGGATGAGACATGGTCCATTCAGCAGCACCAGCTCCAAACACCCCTTTCCTGCAGGCTGCTTGGCACAAGAAGTCCCTCTTCTCAGTGTGAACTTTCCAGCTTTCCTGGAGCCTCCCCATCTAGTCCTGCTGGAAGTGGTCTGGATTTCTCAACCAAGTTTGGGAGGGCAGCTGACACAGAGAGGACTGCATTGGCCTCGGGTTTGCCATGGGTGATCTTGAGCGAAACTCTTTGAGCTTCAATTGCCTCATTAGAAAGCTGGGATAATAATAGCACTGCACAGGCTAGCACTGAGTGTCAAATGAATAAACGCATATGGAGAACGTGATGCGGAATAGATGCTCAACCCATGCTGGCAGCTCTCTTTCCCTTCCTTGGGGCTTCCTGAGAGGTATTGGGGCATCTGTCATCTAAATCACCCTTCACTTTCAGATGTGCATCACCGAGGGACAAGGGACCGTGAATTCTACAAAAAGGAAGGAAACAGCCCATCACTATATTATTCCTCCTTCTTCTTTCACCCCTGCCAGGGTCGGGACACATGAAGCAGGAATGGTTATATGAAGTGTGTTAAGGGTAAGACCTCCCTTGGTAAAATGACCAAGGAGGGAATGTTGAAGCCCCACCTCTCCTTATTGGTTCCCATGCCATAGATTTATGAAATTCTCCTCTTCCTTGGGAGCAAGAAGTATTCAGGTGGTTATTTAATCTTGAGGACTGATGGAAAAGGTTTATTCTGTCTGCCCATTCCATCACCCAACACTTGCATTCAGTAGTTCAAGCCATCTTAAGGTAAAGTAAATCTTAGTGTCATTCCAAAAGTGTTCATGATGGAAGGGTTTTTGGGATGGGAGGGCTATCTGGTCTCACAGAGCACCCTGGGTTGAGGACTTCCTACACCTAGAAAGGGGGCTGCAGAAGGCCCTGTCACTTGACACACAGCCCCCTCTGCACCAAGTATATTTCACACCTGGTGGAAACCAAGAGAATTTCTTCAAGGATCTTCTTCCACAGGCATGTAGCTAAAGGGGGCCCAGCCACTGCACCCTTAGTTGCCGCAATTACATCCAGACTTGATCCCCATGATCCACTTCTGCCTGTGGCCAAGCCCAGTGGGGAGACAGAGGCAGACCCATCCCTAGGAGACAAGAGACTCCTTTAGTGGTTGCCGTTGACTCAAGGACACTTGGCAAAGTGACTTTGCTAAACTGTCTTTAGGTTGATCTTGTCCTCCTTCATTCAGGGTCAGATCTTCCTCACGGAAGACAACTCTCCCCAGCTCAGTTCTCCCCAGGATCACTGCAGTTGCTTTTCACATTGACATTCTCTCTGACAAAGCCACGTCCTTTCATCTCAAGGAATGATGACTAACTCACTCCATGCCCCTTTGGGGGCAATACCATGTTAATGCTGGAAGTCTAAACCCTGCCAGCTTTAGACATGCTTGGACCTCACACTCTAGTAGCTGAACCCAAGAAAGGGCTCCAACCAGGTGTGACTGAAGATAACATCTTCTAGAGTCTTTGCAAGGTCTCAGTCAAAAACCCCAGATTCTGTAGAAGAATGTTTATCCAACATGTCCAGACCTCAGCTGCTTTTGATAAATGACGTTTATCAGTTTAGAAATGTTAGTTCCTTCAGTACACAATGCTCTAAAAGCCCAAAGGAAAACCAAACCAAACCTGTTTTGGCCAATGTTACCTCATTTAAGATTTGATTTCAAGTATGATAGGAAAAAAATAATTTGATGAGTGTATACACTTTGCCAAACCCTCTCTCATATAAATACATTGCATAAGTGGATTAAACATCATTGGAGAACAGTTCTGTGTTCCCAGGTGTGACTTCTCCTATCATGGTTTCTTTCAAGGAGTCAGAGGCTGAGTCCAGAAACAGAAGGTTGTTGTGGGAGGAACAGGGTCTTCTAGGAAGGAAGCCGAACAGGATCTAAGGATGGGTAAGGATTTGGGGATTTGATCTAGCACAGGACAGCCGCTGGACACAGAATTGATAGCTGCAGCTGCCATTTCACTGGCTCCTGTACTGAATGGAGCAGACTGAAGGTGTGAAAAAGCATCTAGAGACCAGGTATTAAGACCTGGTTCACGGCTACCTCTTCCAAAAAGTTCCCTGATCTTCCAGCTAGCAGTGCTCCAAGCTGTGGTCAACTTGCTAGCCAGACTTTCAACACCATGGTCCCTCTTCTCTGTACTGTGGCTCTTTGTATCTGGCTTTTTTGGATGCTCAACTCTTAGCAACTCAAAAGCCAGGACTCATCATTCAGGACTCAGCACAGTGGCTCCTCTGGAGCAGCTCACAGTAGGTACACCAGTCCAAACCTAGCACACACTACAAACGGTCTTGGGCCTTGCATCTGTTGCCAACCTTTGTCTGCGCTTTGGAAACCTGGAGAAAACTTGAGTGTCATGAGTGAGAATGTTATTTAGTCTTCTCAGCCATATTTCTTTTTCTTCCAGCTTTATGCTGTAATTAATTGAATCCTTGAATGGAGATGACATTCAGACCCATTTAGACTAATGAATTGTTGTTTGTAAATGATACAATTGCTTCTGGATTAATGAGTGGATCCCATCCTAATAGACTCTTATGATGGATATCTGATTCTTCATCAGGGACAGTGGTGCTGACAGCTTTTACTTGCTGGTTTTTCTTTTTCTCCTGGAGGCTTCTTGACCCTGTACCAACATGCAGGAACTCAGTGATGAGGTCAGTCATTGGGGAATTATTGGAAAAGTCTGTCCGTCAGGTAGCACCTCTGCATTTGGGGTTGGAGGGAATCCTAGGAAAATGTGCTCTCGCTCTCCCCGGCACAGCCTGGAGTGCAGTTGGAGGTGTGCTGTCTCTGCTTCTCAAGGTTGAGATTCCATAAGGAACTTAAGTGCAAGAACCTATTACTTTATGAAGGAAGGCTGCTCTGAAAAGTTACATAGAAATATGATTGTGTTCAGGGGGAGAGATGAGCAGATTCAGCCAAATTGGATTTTCACTGTATTCAAGGCTCTGAGGGTTTGAGAGAAACACAGCGTGATGCTAAGAAGAGAGTAGAATCTTATGACATGAAAATTACCAATCTTGAAAATTTTTCTTGTTTCATTTGTTCAATCATTAAATCATAAAATCAACCTTTGTGGGGATCAGCTGTGTGTTTGGCATTATTCCAGTGACACAAACAAAATAGGCAGCCTGCAGCATTTTTTTAAGGTGGGCAAGTGCACAGGATGCCTACACTGACAGCGGGAGCAGACACCCTTCAGAAGAGGCCAAGGATCTGTCCCCCGTCCCCAGGTTGATCTCCAGTGTCTTCCCCAGCCTGGACTGCCCACTGAGAAGTCCCTGACCTACTGATGCCTACCTGAGGAAGCCGCATGCCTGCCCTTCTGTTGACATCACCTTGCCTTTGTGATCACAATGACATTAAAAGAAAAACAACAACACATGCACACACAGAGAAGGTGTGTTGGGAGGACTTTGATGGAGGAGAAGCACCCACTATGACATTATTGAGTGGAAAATTATTCCCAGCACAGGAATGAGAAGAGCCTGCCTTCTTGTCAAAAGCACAGTCTTTTCTCATCCCCAGAAGAGCTTTGTGTCCCCTTCCTCACCTGCCTCCTTTCCCCCCCACATCTCCACTTCTTCCTGCTGCTTCCAACCTGTGGCTCTGGGAAAATCAAGTGTCTCTCAGGTCAATTGTCTATGACTGTAGAGAAAGCATCTGAAAGTGCTATCTTCTCTGAATTACAGCTGGCGCAGGGGCAAGAGGCTGCTTTACATATGTCGCCGCACCGTGCACAGGAGACGGCTGTGTTAAGCTGTAACAACAGCGCTCCATGCCACCAGGCAGCAAATGGATTTCGGTTCCACTTTAATTTCTAACGAATGGCCAGGCCCACGCCACATCCATCAGCAGGAGCTGATTCCACCGCATTAACAGCCTTGGTTAATGGCTGCCTCCCTGCTTATCACACCTCAGCCTGATTAAATTGTTATATAAAGAAAAATATTTTTGCAATAGATATCTGTCGGGAGATTCAATCCAGTTCCACCATTGCTGAGTCATGTCTCTTTTCAATTAACCACGCTTTCATGGTTCTGGCAGGGGTGAACTTCAGGGAAAACAATCCATCGGTTTCAGGAGCACAGGGAGGAGGGAAGACGAGAAATGTGAATACCAGTGGTGGGATGGGCTCGCAGGCTTCGCTGGGAGCCTGGGAATAAGTCAGAGGGGTCCCCCAATCTCTCCAGGCATGATTGTTGGTCTATGAGTGGCGTCCCAGATGGGAAGGGGCAGTGGTAATACAAACTGCACTGTGGGCCCTCTGGCTTCTCACTAGCCTTGTCTCTTTACCAGGCAACCCAAACAGGAGGGGTCTAGAAGAATCGAGAGGCCAAGGGTGAGGGAGCAAGTTGCTGTGTATATACAGGATTCCGAGACTTCTAGGAGTCTGTACTCGGCAGGATTGAGTGTGTATTGACAGTCCGTCAGACCCTCTGCTGGGTCTTTATGTGTCATACTCCATGTAATCCTCACAAGGACCAATATAGCGGCATTATACTCTCCATTTTACTGAGTTGCAAAGAGAAGTGTGGAGAAGTGAAATGATTTGACCAGTTTCCACAGCCAGTAGAGGTTGAGCCTGTGCTTGTTCAGCCACCTTCTCAGAGCCATGCCCTGGACTTCCACATGAGAGCTCTGAGCCTTTTGTGGTAGTGAATCATTTGAACATCTGCCTGCTCAACTGTGTGCTGAGTATGTTCTGGGGTATTAGGAACTGAAGAGCATTCGATGTGGTTCTTGCCTCAAGGAATTGGTGATATGATCGGTTCCAGAAAGGCATGCCTGGAAAATGGCCCCAAACAAATGAAAATGATAAGCTTAATAGGCAAGCAAACAAACCAAAAAAAGAGACTATACTCCTATATAGCACCGCTGGTCTAGGATGCAAAAAGGCATGTTCCTCTGCATGTTGGACCTAGTCAGCAGGTATAAGAGCCCGTGGTTAGAACTGTGGCAGGGAAGGGGCTTTGCACCAAGTTTGTGATGAGAATGCATGTGCAGCTAATCCAGGATGGCTCCC